>LR990231.1:649051-1253103 GCA_905147385.1 Limenitis camilla
ATTATATGATTATCTTTAGCTGCAGATAATTCAACAAGACAGCAAATTAAATTAAGGCACATGAAGATTAAATAAACAGGAAATATATGGATTTTTAATTTTATTTCCTCACCACACATGGTAAAACATATTATTTTAATGTAAAAACTACCAGTTCTAGTTTAATATTTTATTTACGACATGAAAAATTTTATGATTGAAAATGTTAGAAATAATGAAGATGTGGAAGCCAGTTTTTTATATAATTTTAAATGTGATATTATTTCAGTGTTATGGGAAATTGAAAGATTTACAAAATAATATAGTACATAAAACATACGAAGCAATAGAAGAATTAACAAACAGACTCTTCTCTATGTTAAGACTAAAACAGTTTAAGTATTTTCATGATAATCAGTATATGTTAAATATATATTATGAATTAAGAAAACTATATGAAATAGATATGGAAATTTATGTAATGACAAAAGAGATTACGAGACAAGATAGAGAAATAAATGATTTAGCAATAATATTGATTGATGTTTTAAGAGAGTACATTAGAGATAATGATCATAAAGTACAAAATACAACTGTTTCAAAACCTAATATTGACTTTTATCATAACCTAATGAAGGGAGATAACGCAACAGAAATAGTACATACAGAAAAAGTAACAGTTAAAAAAAATCCTGAATCAATTGAATCATTTATCTTCTTAAAAAATTTTGCTAACAAAATTGAAAGCTTGTCTTTAAATGATTTTATACAGACAGGAATGAATCTATCCAAAAACCTAACTAAACAATTACCTAAAAGATATTATGATTTAAAACCATGGGGTAAGGTCTTCATTTGGATGCATCAAATGTATATAAAAATAACTTATTGATAAAGTTCATACTGTGGTAGCATAAAGTAATCTGATTTTAGAACCTACAATCTTTAAAGAATATAAAGTAGAGTCTACTAGAAGACTTTTTAATAAACGCACGACTAGTATTTTCAAATATCCGTTTATTGTTAGTATCAACATAAAAGGATATTACGCTTGTCCTGGATCTATAATTAGTAAAACTTTAATAATCACAGCAGCGCATTGTTTACAAAGGTTAGAAGTAGAAAGAAATTCTAATAACAAAATAAGAATCAGATTTAACATTTTGAATGAAACTAATTCTTCTAATTTCAGTGTTTATAAAAATAGATTTCTACCTAACAATTTACCAACAGTAACAGTAAGAGCAGGAAGTGATTATACTGAAAAGTTAGGAGAAGTGATATCAGTCAATACTATATTTTTCCATCCTAATTACCATCCTGCAAGTTTGAAGAATAATCTTGCAATATTGAAAACGAGTAACCATAATTATTTCATGCGTAACAAAAATATAAGAAGGGTTGCTTTTGATAGGAAATCTCGAAATGTTATTGGAAATTTTAACAATGTAACTGTTCTAGGATGGGATGCTACAAATGTAATGTTCATACTCATATTATCATGTCAGAATAATATATTTCAAATGAAGTTTCCTAAATATGCATACCGTAACATTTTCTTTTGTAATACTTTCAGTCACATCATAATAAGATCAATGAATCAAAATTGTCATATGATATATTATCGGTTTTGGATCACGAAAATTGTAAGAAAGCTTATATTGGAAGGTAAAAAACTGTATTATTACATATTGACTAGGTATATTAATAGTAAAAACAACTTATAAAGTAGTTTTTTTTTTTCAGACAAAATATTTCAAAATTAAACTTCTGCGCTGGTTCCATGGTAAATAACGAAGGAGCTTGTAAGGTAAATCATATTTTTTCGTTAACTTAAAACGAAAATTTATCATTATGATTTTATCTTGTTTTGACCAGAAAGATATTGGAAGTCCAGCCATAGTGAATGGAGTGCTGGTTGGCTTAGTAAGCTCCGGTCTTTCAAGGTTCGATTCTATTAACTTACCCATTGTGTTCACAAAACTTAGCTGCTACTCTTACTGGATACAAGGGATTATAGGAGAGGTATACAATGGTGATTTTTTTTATAAATTTTATGATTTATAAAAATTATTAGAAGAATTCACAAAATTTTCTTTTTAGGATCCTTCTAGGATTCTTCAAACTGTAAAAGAAACAGAAACTACAACTCTTAGAAACCCGATCAAAAAAGGAATGCGTATATCAAATTCATCAGAAAATAATTTTCCAAACTACCCTAAAGCAATGAAAATAATAAAGTATACTTTACTATCTGAAAGCAGTAAAGTTATAAATAATATTATATATGGTGTAACTGACGATAGCGTTATTGACCGCACGGAAACAAATAATCGACTAGAAATTAAAAATGATAATATTAAACATTTGAAATATCAAAAGAAAATATTTAAAACGAATGCTCCAAGAAAAGCAAACGACGGATTTACGGGATATGTTATTAATGATCCCGCAAACTGCCCATCAGATAATTATGAATATCAAAGTTCTGAGAGTGATAACTCAGATGGTTTAACTATTGAAGCATATTCAGAATAACAATATATTAATTATACTAAGCCTTTATATTCTTTTCTATCTTTTATACAACTTCATTTTGCCAGATATAAATATTATCGTTTATTATTATAAAAACTCCAAACATAAAGATACTATTTAGACATAAATTTCTATTCAATGTCAAAACATTGACATCTTTCATTAACCACTACTAAAAAATAATTTCGTTAGGAAATATCTGGAAATGCTCCTTAAGCCATTTTATACTCCTGGGTTTCAAATCGTCAGAACTGTATACGGTTTCTGCAGAATTGGTTGCAGGGACTACGTAGGGTTTGGCATCAATGGAGGAGCCAATTATAAAGACGATGCTCATTTTCCTTTCCCAGCGGTGAGGTTTAAGGAGAATACCAGGGACATTTGTGTTAGTATTATTTAATTCGTGATTGATTGAGATCAGAAAATGCCAAAAATGAACAGCTATTATTTCAAAAACATTAGGATTTTTTGAAATTTCAAACAAATTTCAGGCTCTCCGAGAGAAGGAAAAATGTGATTGGCGCTGTCTCTGCTGTGAAGAGAAGAAGGCTCTATATCGAGCATCATTCTGTCAAACCTTTGCAGAGTTCCAGCATCCCACAGGACAATGGAAGTTCATTTTCGGTTGGGTTTTTATTATTGTGTCGTTTGGTTTCTGGGTGGCCATGTTTATGCATTTCTATGGTAAGATGTCCTACAGTTATCCATATGTTAGGCATCAAATTCTTTGTTTTTTTTTAAATATATTGATATATATTGTTAACAGTGCACGAACCGCTGCCGTGTTCGTTGTCTGAAAAATCTCAAAAGGCGCAGTTGCGTAGGATGTTGGAATTGAGAGTAAATCCTATAGACGGCATCTCTTCTCTATGGGATTATGATAACGATCGATGGAAGGTATTGTATTAGTTATTGTTAAATGATTACTTAATGTCTACCTTCTAATAATAGTAAGATAGTTTCTAAAACAATTCGTTATGTTTTGAATAAATATTACTGTAAAAACAAAACTTCTTATTTCAGTAAGAATCCAGATTCATGGGACTAGTAACAACAGCATTATTTTTGTTAAATTGTATTAATTTGATTTAATTATTTAACAATTAAAATGATTTGATTATGTATTTATGTTTTATTTATCTTTAAACTCTGCGTCTGCCAAGTTGGGTAATTTTATATAAAAAGCTATAAAATATTAAATGGTTATTAGTTACATAATAGATAAAACCTGCAAGTAATGTTGGCGATTTGGAATAATTATTGGAGCTCATTATAATCAGTGATTCATTTGTAGAGTTTCTAATTAAGGACTCGAACACATCTAAATATCATATTATTTAAAGGATTTAGGCTTCAGGGATGATCTACATTTTTTTAACGATTTAAATTTATGACACAAAAGAAGCAATCCGGGTTTTCTAATACTTTGCCTTAAAAATTGAGTGAGAAGTTTTAACAATATAAGAGCTATACTGCACAGTAACACGTAAAAGAGAATATGCACGTAAAAAACGTTATATTACACGGATACCGAGAAAATAGTGTCGCGCTCACGAAAATACACACACAAAAATTAGTGTCGCGCGGTTTCAGCATACACATGTCATAAAATGAGAGAGGAATGATACCCATTACTGTACAGTAATATGTATACACATGCAATTTAGACTGAGGCGAGCAGTGCACAGGGCTTGAACCCCAGGAGCAGGTTTAAAGAGCTCTTTCATAATATATTAACTCTCACCTCTACCATTCCACCTCGCTAACGACAATATACAATAAAGTAAATTTACGTGAACCTCGAGAAGACCTTAGACCTTAACTACGACACTATAACACTAACTTCCATGTTCACTGCGCGACAATACCAGAGAGACTGAGACTAATCTATCGCACTAAAGGTTATATATTATCTTCACGTCGGTATATTTGATATAATATAAAATGATCTACCCGCTACTACTACTTTATAAACAATGTTGCTAATACACAATATCAAAGTCTAGCTTAAACTAATAAATAGGAAAGGACAAGAAAGAAGGAAGTCCGCTCCACAATCCACATGCTTCTCGGAACCTATTAAATACTTCGAAAAGATCCCCCACCACCAAGTGACGCATCACTTGGCTTACGAGATACTTTCCCAGCGTCAGAGAAGAAATGTATTTAAGCTCGATGTTTCAGAAGCAAATGTAAATTATGAATATGAATAAGTAAATATTTTAGTTGTGTTTATACCCTATTTCCAGGTCAGTGATCTTTATTCCAAATGCAGTAACTATTTTGTCAGGATGTCTGTGTACCGATGCGTAAACCACTTAGCGCAGTCTATAAAAGTGCTGGTAAAGAAATCTAATCATTTCAGTCATTTCAACCAATTCAGGAAACAATGAAGTGCGCAGTGAGTATATTATATTCTGATGGCATTAAATTAAAACAATATGACTAATAACATTTGTTACCAGGTGTATATTTTTGTACATAAATTAAATAATGTTATTTTTTCCTAGGTGGCAATAGTGCTTGCTCTCATCGGCTTGTCGCTGGCTCACCCAGTCCCTTCGGGAATTGGTGGATTAGGTAATTATTGCCTTTATTACCTTTATTTTATGCCTCATCACGTATTTTATTACAAACAACACATTCATAATTTTCCGGTTTCAAAAACTGTTTAAATTACAATAACCAGGACTGTCCAAACTTTTTTGTTTTCGGCTAAAGAGGGACTCGTCTTTAGATAAATATTGGCTGAAGATTATATAAAGCTCATGTTGATTAGTTATTGCACTTTGTATCGAAAGTCTAAGAAATGTTTCAAACAACACAAGAAGACATATTACAGTTTCGGTTCCTAAGCTACTTTGTTTTTTCAATACTTGTTAATTGAGAATAGTATCCAAATATCGGCTAAAATACGAACGCGTACAAACTGACGAAATCCCTCCCATTGCAGTAAAGGGAAGCGTGAAGAGAGCACGACTGAAGCGGTTTACCCGATAGCACCTTGGTTACTAGGTTTCTGAAGCTTGCCTTTCTTCCACAGCCCTGGCACCAGTTGAAGTCAGATCCAGCTTCGTCAACCATGGCATCACCATCCCCAAGGTGTCTTCTATCATCTTGACCCCTGTGAAACCAATAATTGAACCTATCAGCTATTCGGTTATTTCTCCTGTTATCAAACCTTTGTATGGTGGATATTTGCACTAGATCGATTTTTATTGACAATAAAATGTTTATGATTGGATTGCTGTTTTATTTTACATTTTATTTTAGAGAACTTAACCGTAACATTTGAATTATAATGATTTTATTTAAAATATTGCTGGTTTTCGGGAGCACAATGACTATAAGAGCTCACAGAGAAAAAACAAAACCAGATATTATTTCAGATGATAGTAAGTTTATTTATCTATCTATATCTATACTTATAATAAAATCCTACATATGCCTGTTCGTTAGAGATTTTTGCAAAAATAGTAGTGGAAGACGCGTGAAATAAGTAAAAGAACATTTAAAAATAATTTCTGAATTTTTTGTCTGTTTGTTTGTCCAAATGATTTGATAGTATACGGATAATTTATAACCTGGATTAACAAATAGGATACTTTTTATCCCGAAAAAAGCACAGTTCCTGTGGAATTGAGCGTTGTTTTTTGAAATGAATTAATTAATTTGTATCTTGAATCACCAAATAGGATACATTTATCTCATAAAACGTCTGGATCGATTTGATGAATATTTGTTATACGGATACATTACAAGCTGGATTAAAGCAAATAGGGTACTTTTATATAATATAAATATATATAAAACATATTAAAGAATAATTTCATTCAGCAAACAGATATGAATCAAATTTTGTATATAATATTTTCACACCTCTTCATCTCAAAAGAGATCGACTAGTGTATTAGTAAAATAGTTAAATTATTTTTAAATATGTACATCTTTCGACGAGGTGATACTATCGAATATTCGAGAAGAAGAAAGTCATTACAAAGTATTAATTTCTTAAAATAAAAAATAATGTCTTTTGTCAGTGGAACATGAGCTCATAATGCGTAAAAATATGAAGAGAGAGTGGCAGTATGAAGGGATGCCTATTGAGTTGCCTCGTACTAGCAGAAGAGCGCCCTACGTACACCACACAACTGAAATTATCAGTAAGTATATTAATGAATAATATACTTGAATATTAAAAGCAATAAATAAATAACTACTTGTAATCAGCATTTAAGTCATAAAGGCACAAGTTGAATGTTTAGGTGTAAATTATATATAAACATAAAACCATCTTATTCTTATATCACTTCAAACAGCACAAAAGCTTACCCATGATCCACCTCTCGACCACCGCTACAGACGTATCTACAACGCTGATGAAATGGCTTTCATAGAAGACTATCCCTTCCTTGCTGCACTCTTAGTTAATAAACAACTCTGGTGTGGAGGAGCCATCATTGACTCCGACAGAATATTGACTGCCGCACATTGTTTGCAATTGTGAGAATGTATTTTTTTATGGTAAATAAGGCGCAAACAAGCAGACGGATGAACTGATGGTAGGTGACTACCGTCGCCCATGGACACCGCAGCTACAAGAGAATCGTCTTGCTTTACCGATGAGTTGCAACCTCGAAGATGGAGTGGAGAGTGAAGAGAACAATGCCGCGGATCCAGTAGACTCTGGACTCTTGCTCAAGGTCCGCTGAAACCGCAGCATCCTTCTCTTCACTCTCCTCCCTAATGAGATTTGAGCGGAAAGACGTAAGTCTGGCCCACATGCGGCACGACCGTAACGTGTCATAGTCACTTGCGCGAAGGATTCGCATGGGTTACTCGGCTCTTACGAGATACTCTCCTAGCGGGAGAGAGGAATAATATTCTAAACCTTCCCCTCACGTTTTTAAAATCCATAATTTACTATTTTAGACAGTACAACAACCGTTTCTTTCGAGAATACGTGAAAATGCTGACTGTACGAATAGGATCAACTAACGCCACTGCAGGTGGAGAAATATACAGAGTCACTGAGATCTTCTTCCATCCTAATTACAAACCCAATACTTTGGAGTTCAACTTCGCTGTACTCAAGCTGCATAAGAACATATCTTATGATAGAGGAGACCTGAGAGCCTCTAAAATTGATTATACAACAGATAAACTAGTTCCAACCGATACTAATATTACCTTCCTGGGATGGGGATCGGTTTTGGTAAGGGCTCTTGAAATTTTTTGAGAGACATTGAAAGCTCTAATTTTTTATTATTTTGAATCTAATAATAATAATTTTTGTTTGTTATATTAGAGCATAGGTGGATTGGGCGGACAAGTACTGTTGCAGAAATTGACTCTACCAGTGTATGACTTTGCCGATTGTCAGGAAATTTATGGACGGTAAATATATTGTAATGTTTAAATTCATTACTTATTTTAATTTATTTTTTAATCTATTTCTCATATTTTCAGGGATCTCGTAACAAGAAGCAATTTTTGCGCAGGATACATTACCCTAGCTAAGAATGTGTGTAACGTAAGTAATCCAATTCAGATGATTATGGAAATGTTTGAAATCCAATATGGCGCTTTACAATGTTTAAAAGAGAAAGTTGTTGTCCATATACCTTCCTGGGAATAGATTTTGAGATCCTATCTTCTTAAATATTTCTATGTATGGTTACAGCATGACGCAGGAGGACCAGCAATATTGGACGGTCTCCTTGTCGGCATCTTGTCTTTCTCATCCAAACGCTGTGACAGACCTGATCAGCCAGCGGTCTTCTCAGGAGTCGGAGCGGTCGCACCCTGGCTAGATACTCTTAATAAATAGACAATTACAAAATATTTGAAGAACCTTGGGTTTCATTTTTCTTTAATTGTAATCTTTTCAGCATGTCATGTCATGAAAAAGGTTCTTTGCGTGCAAATTGAAATATACATTTTAATAATAAAACGTAAATATTTTTTTTAAGAAAATTAGAACTTCTGTTAGAAGTATGGGTTACTAGGGTGGACCGAAAAACTTTTAATTTTTTTTCCTTAGTTACTATGAAAATATCGTCTGAGATGACGAAAAAAAATTCTGGTAAATTTTGAGCCCTTAATATTAATGTTAAGGGGTGAGTCATCGTACTTTTTTATTTCCCATTTAAATAACATAGGATTTTTTGGTTTTATGTTTGGATTTTTAATGCACTTGAACGAATGAATGTCTCGTGAAAATCAAAACATATTCTTGTAGGAAATTTAACAATCTACAGAAATAGTCTGAGATGATTTTTTGCTAAGTTGGCTCGTTTAGGAGTTATTCCAGGTTAAAGCCCAACTATAAATCTATAACTTTGACTATTTCTTATAATTTATTCTTCTTCTTCTTCTTATTTTGTGGACTTGTACCGCTATTACAAGCAGTAATTTTGCCAATGTCAATGTTAGAGTGTGAGAGATGATAAGAATGAGCGGTAGTGACGCTGTACTCTCTTCTCTGCTTGGACTTTCTGAAGAGACTGTTCAGTACTGTGGCTATACCGCTTTTTGGTTCTGTCAAGTGTGGACGTTGAAAAATGCAGTGTGATTGGATCTCGGATGACTTTAATAATTGTAATTAAAACAGATTGTTTGGTGCCTTTGTTATACCTGCAACCACACATAAAAACTATCTGAGTGTTAAACTAACCCACTACTTTTGTTAGTTAAAAAAAAAAAAAAGAAGCAATTAATAAACTTATGTTAATCTTAAATATACTTAATAGCTTACTTTAGAAACTTAAAACTACTTTATGTTAGTAACTTATAGCTTAATACTGTACAACTTAATATATTTACACAAAATATTAATAATACAAGGATCAGGGAATGAAAGGAGAAATTGAAAGTTAGTAGGGCGCGGGATTTTAGTAGGTAATATATCATACAAGGAAGAAGGGAATTTTTTACAGCCGAAAAAGATATGATCCGGGGTTCCTTCGTCTAGGCCACACTCACAAAGGGAGTGGTCGCGCACCTTTATCTTGGCTAAGTGAACAGGGGTACATGAGTGACCTAATCTTAATCTGCAAATGGTTGAAGTCACCCACTTGCAGGCTTTTTTGTGCTTAAAGAACCAGGGCTTTTGGGGAATAACTGGTTGCCTGTACCTGTAGTGCCTAGCTTTTTGTTGATCTTTCACATTCCAACGTTCACTCCAGGAATTTAAAAGATCACGCTTAGCATTTAACACAATATCCCTTGAGTAATTAGTCATATGAAGTACTGGCCCGGACTCAGCTGCTGACCTAGCCCACCTGTCAGCTAGTTCATTACCGGATATGCCACTGTGCCCAGGAATCCATATGATGGTGACCTCTAGTCCTCTAATGTGACAGTTAAAGAGCTTTTCTTTAATTTTAAGAATTAAAGCAGAATTTTGAATTTGGTTTTTTTTGAAAAAGTTTCCTAATATTGCATCCAAACAGCTCTTAGAGTCCGAAAAAATTAAAACCTTATTTAAGTTATGGGACTCTACATAGCATACCGCTTCTAGAATCGCCACTGCTTCTCCTGTAAATACAGTCGCCTCAGGAGGACACTTAAATCCTAAAACAATATTATAGTTGGGAATCCACACTGCCGCACCCACTTCGCTTTGTCCATTTAATTTAGAGGCGTCTGTGTACACTGCAAGCCAATTCCGCCAACTATCTAAAAAATTTAAGAATTTTGCATTGGCTGCAATATCGCCCTTATTAATGCCAGAATCGAGAATAACATTTGGTCTAAAAACAAGAGCGTCATAATTAATTTCAAAAATGGGAAATTTGGAATTTTGATAAATGGGGTGTTGTAAATTTATATACTTTTTATAACTACTGATAGCCCTTGGGGGCGTCTTATGGGACCAGTAGTTATCATTAATGACCTTTGCAGACAGCATTTGTAGAAGAGGTAAGAGAGGGTGGGAACCGATTTGGATTATTCTGCCTATAAATCTGTCTGACAAATACTGCCTACGAAGATCCAAAGGAGGGTCTGCACATTCAACTTGTAGGGCAATGTTAGGGGATGATTTCATCGCTCCCATGATAATGCGCAAGCACTTGGCTTGAGTCAAATTGAAATATATCTTTTTACCGCTTTTTATTTGAATCCTGCTGAATGACATGAAATTTTCTTTGCGAATTCATCAAATAGAACGAAAATGACGAAAATCATAAAAACTGTGATATTTTATGTTTTGGAATCAATATTTTTTTAGTGGAATGACTGGGATTTGAACCCACGACTTAGCAACCGTAAATCCAGTGTCTGAACCACTACTGACCCTTAACATAAGTAAAATTGCCATTTTATAATCAAGGAAACGATCATAATAAGGCTCCATATATAAAGTTACCTATATACATATATAACGTTAACTACATCTATATTGCTTCAGTCCTTATGATATTGATCCATAAGATGTCCATGCACAATCTGTATATCAATATAATATTAAACTATTAGATTCATGATCTGTATTCGTTTATCAGATAAAGTTGTCATTTCTGATTGATAATGAAGTTACCGAGGCCTACATTATAATTATGTAACAATTTTTAAAACTAACAAAATAAATATTAGGTTGGGGAAAAAGTTTTTTCGCATTTTTTAAGATAATTCAAAACATTTTTTAATATTGTTTATTTACATTTAACTAAAGTATGTAGGTACCATTTTGTTCGATAACTATTTGCCATCTTGTAGGTAGGGACATGATCCCATTGCTATAGAAATTTTGGGGCTTCTGATCAAAAAACGCCGCAAATAATTTTGGCAGTCCTCTCGTGATGTTAACCTGACACTGCCTAAAGAATCCTGAAGAAACCGAAACAGGTGAAAATCTGAAGGTGCAAGTTCAGAACTATACGGCGGATGCATTAACACCTCTCTTACACCACCCACCCAGCCAAACTCTCTTAATTTTTGCTGAGTGGCTAAAGATGTGTGAGGTCTAGCGTTATCATGATGAAAAACCACATCCCTTCTGTTGTTGTGTTGTGTTAATTCCGGCCGCTTTCTCTCAACTACTTGCTTTAATCTTATCAGTTGTTCTCAGTAGACTTCAGAATCGATGGTCCTGTCTGGTGATAACAGCTCGTAATTAATAACCCGGGTTTCGCCACAGTCTGTGAAGCCTGACCGGCCTTTAATCACGACCTTTTTCGCGCGTTCTTGTCGTACGTGATCCATTTTTCATCACCAGTTATCAGATTCTTCAAAATTGGTTTTGTTTCATTACGTCGTAACAAAGAATCACAAATGAGTACACGGTTCATTATGTTTCTTTCAGTGAGCTCGTGAGGTTCCCAAATATGGAGCTTTTTTGTGTAACCAGTTTTTTTCAAATGCGCCAAAACTGTTCTCTGGTCAATTCCCAGTTCTTCAGCTGCGTCGTAATTACTGATATGCCGATCTTGCTCCACTTTTTTAAAAATGGCAACCAATTTATCCGTAATAGGGCGACAAGAGGGAGATCTTTGACATCAAAATTTCCGGATTGAAAATGTTTAAACCAAATTTGTGCTATTCTCACAGACACTGCACTAGGTCCATAAACATCGCAAATCTTTTCCGCGGCTTGCGTTGCATTTTTTGTAGTAAAATTTTTAAAATGTATCGAATTTCTTCATTAGATTCACTCATGTCTGTGTGATTTTATCGTACACAGTACGAAAAACAAATAAAAATCACACATTTTCGTAATTTGAATTTGGAATTATCTTCTTTAAACCTTAAACTTGTAATGATACCAAAAGCAGGCAGATACAAATAGTATAGCCAAAGAGATTTTATTAAAAGTTCATACATACTATAATGCGAAAAGACTTTCTCCAACCTATTATAATGTCTTTTTGCACTAGTCCTAACTCTACGTCGAAAGGAAACAATATTCGTATTAACATAATTTTTTTTGTCTATTTTGTTAGATTATACTATATAACTAGCCGTTTTGCTTCGCTCCATGTTACATCAGCCATCTGCCAGTGAAAGTCCCGTCGAAATCGATCCAACCATTTCAGAGATTAGCCGGTACAAACAGACAGACAGACAAAAACTTTAACATCTGAATCAAATTTTTCACTTATTTCAATCACAACCAAATATTAATGAAACAAGAATATTTTACATGAGTACTATATTTCTTCTAACACTGTACATGACAGATTATTTATAACAAGAAAAAAAATTAAAAACATTATCTTCTTTTTAAACTCCATATATTTCTATTCAACATACAATTTTTAAATATAAGTAATTTTTTTTGTGTTCTCAACGGATCCTTCATTAATTGGAATGATATCGAGCTGATTTCATTGAAGATTAACATTTATTGATTATTAAACATGGCAATACAAGCGTTCAAGTAATATACAGCGCATGGCAACCATTTTGATTTCCCGCTTTAAACTGTCACTTAACCTTAAATGCATAATAAATCGAAATATCATTACATTATCATGAGATATAATTGATATTGAAATTGAGATGTATGAACTATTTTTCGTATTTCGAGGGCATTTGAAAGATTAATCATGCATTTGATAGAAGTGACATTTGCACGCGTCCCTAACGGCTACAGATAAAACAGAATAATAACTATAATAGTATCGCAAACATTTAAATCGCGAATATGTATAATTTATATATGCTATATTTAGCTCACTTAGGCGCTCACACGGTAGTTGACATGGAGCTCTGGTTTGATGTCGTATACCAAGTTGAGGATGTCTTTGATCACCTGCCAAATAAATTATCACTTTTATAACTGTTTAAACCAAATTGAATATCTAAATACAAAAAAGCAATTAAATAATTATTAATATACAAATAGATATAAAAATTTAAGCATCAAAAAAATTATATAATATCAGAAAATTATTAATTCAACTGATTAGTGAAAAGTGACTATAGTATAGATAATTAATAAACATACGTCTTCCTGCTTAATCTTGACCATTTTGTTCATCTCTTCTATCTTCACTTTTGTTTCCGCATCAATCTTAGCGGCAACACCTTCCCTTGTGCCCATGTGCTATTAAAACACATAAATTATTTAGCTATTCAAAAATTCGTTAATTTTAAAAGACTAATATGTTGTCCACATCAATGTTTGATTAAAAAAATGGATGAACCAAAAAAAATATTTATCATATCAGTTAAGGAAAAAAAAACACAAAAGGATGTTTATGGCAACTGACTGACCTAGATATGATCTTCTTTCTATTCTAGCTAATCTAAAGAAACAACAATAACAGTAAAGAAAAAAATATGCAACATATCCTCCCAAATTACTATAAATACAAACAGAAGAGCATTAATAATTAAACAAAATTTAAAACACACTGTAAATTGCCATAAGAAACTAAGTTTTAATAAATTGTAAAGAATAGAACCTTGGCTTCGAACTCTTTGAACTGTCTGTCACGTTCTTGTCTGTACTTCTCCACCTCATCTTGAGCCTCCTCCTTGGCTTGCTTTAGGCGTTTTGCTTTTCCTGAAATGATAAATAATAAACTTTAATTATTTTGCAGTGAAGCACAATAGTCACTAGAATACAATTGGTTTCATTAACTGTTTACTAGTTTAGAACTGATTTTTTTAAACAAGTTACAACAATTTGCCTTCTGGATCTAGTTTGTCAAATTTCTCAAATGGAGTATATAAGCTCATTAGCAAACATTAAAGATTTTACGTAAATCAATTTAAATTAGTTACAATCAAAATTACATGAATGGTCATGATCATAAGTCTCATGTATATTTTCGACCGACTTACATTTTAAACCACTAGCAATATTTAAGTTACATTACATTTCCTGTAATTAATCTACTGAAGATGAGATCATGTGATAAGAAAACTATGTCGTACTAAGGATTTTAGAATGTACTTAAAATTTGATTAAGTAATTGGTTAAGTATAAGTATAAACTTATGTGAATATTATTACATACAGCGTATATTGTACCTATTAATATTACATTATGTCTTTATATATTGCTAATGGCTTCAAACTTCATGAAGGGTGTTGCTCAGATTAACATGAATACGCAGTGAATTAACTTACGCTTTCTCGCCTCTGAAACCTTTTCAGCTGCTCGCTTTTCAGCAGCCAACAGTTGCTGGATCCCCTGTGTCTGACTCGCCATTTCTTTAAAGACACAAAAACTATGTGATTACAATCGAGACCAAGGCACAAATCAATAGTAAAGCTAGATGTGAGGAAAAGAAGTCATATGATGGAGTTATTACTGTTATGTTGCCACTATTGGAACTGTCATCTGCTCGTGCTTCGTGTCGTATGCGTTAAAAGGAACGTAAAACACTAATAAATTATCATTTTATTCCAGATATTTTTCATGTGACAAAAGAATTCACAAATTTATAAGTTAATTTAAATTAAAATGTGAATTATCTTCATCAGTATTAAATAAAAATATAAAGTAGAAAATATTTAACAAAAAAGTATATGCGTGAAACTAGTTGATGATAGAAAATAATTTTGTATTGCTAGAGTAAAAAAATATGACAGAATACAGAATCAAAAGAGATACGGGATGATAGAACATTTTATTAAAATATTAATCTTAATATATTGTAAATTATTTATCATGGCAGTGATGTTGTATTTATATAATGTTATGTTATTTATACAGTAAATTTATTTGTAGAATTTATTATGTAATAATTGTTGTCTATGAAAAAAAATCTGCGTTAATGTAAGCTGGTCACAATTTTAATTCATGACGTACAGACGCGGTAACTTTAAATTACCAACTACATACATTAAATTTTTATAATAATATTCTGTTATAAAAGCGATCTAAACTAATTTATATTGTTTATAATCAATTAAATACATTTTAAATAATAAGAAAACAACTTTAAAAAGATAGACTAATCGTTTTACATGTTTTTATTCAAAAGATTGTGATTTTGTGACCTGTTAAAACGTCATTACTGTTTCTATCTTTCTCTTCCGTATACAAAAAGAGCAAGAAAACAATACATGTAATTTTGGGATTACGTCTGAGATAATATTTGATACAAATTGTGACATGACAGGTGTGGTTTTGGTACATTGAAGTTTTTGTTTATTTAAAACAACAGTTGTAATTAAAAATTGAGCAATGGTTTAGCGGAATGCAATTATAACCTCTATAAACTTGAAGGTTTTTGAACCTAATGCAGCAAGCGGCAACTGACATGCGGTCAGGGCTGTTGTTTATATATTTATTATTTTTATAATGAATAAGCGACATAACTTTGGACGCTTCTTTAAATCTTATTTTGTACTTTGAATTGCGGACCATGAGGTCCGCAATAATTATGAAATTATTACGAAATTATACGGATAAATGTTGTGAAATATACACAAAAAAACAGCTCAATGCTGTTTTTTTCCTTCTTCTTACAAAAAGTAACGATATATCTAATAACATTTTATGTAATTTGTCATTGTAAATTAAGCTGTAACTGCGACATAATCCACAGTAATATTATTTTTTATTAACAATTTAAGTAAAAAAAATGTAATAATGTAATAATAGTTTTGAATTTTATTTAATAATTTTCCAAATCTACATATATAATATCAAACAGCTTATTGTATACTTTGTAGGTTTGTTGTGTTATGTATCATTTGTGTTGTGGCAGGCGGCAGCCCTACCGCGGTCTCCGTCGCTGGTCGCGTAGCGTACCGCGCACGTCACCGTTTCTTTATCATTTCGGTGGCAAACTTAACGTAGTATGGCCGTCGTATGGAAGTATTCACAGTTTTACTTCCACAAAGAATACGCGATAAACATTTCACAGAGCGAATTACGAAAAACTTTTTTAAATAAATTCTTTACGCGAGTGAGATAACTTAACAAGTGTTTGTTTCAATAACTAAAACGGAGTTTTGACCTCGATTTTGTTTTAATTTTGGGAATATTTCTGAAAATAATCAAAATGTGGTTAGTTAGCCAGGCTAATTCTGTGATCTTGGAGGTCAAGGTGGAACCTAACTCGATCGGACAGCAGTGCTTGGAAAAAGTAAGTGAACCATACGTTTATTTATCTGTTATTTAGAAAGGATTTCAAAAATCGAAATGTAAACATAGGTACTTTCACGTGTTCTTGTTTTTTTTTTCATAATGGAAAAGGTAAAAGTTATACACACCGTACAGCCTTGTATCAATTCTTTATCTGGACATTAAAAAAAAATCAATAAACAAACCTAATATAGCAAATTATGTTTTGTAATAATTTTGCTGGTGTACAGTTCTTATTAGTAAAGGATAGTGCGTTCTGTAATATGGTCGTTTATTTAAGAATACATAATTATAGTAAGAAAGCAACACGTTCTCTCCATAGTGACGTTTATAGTTTACCTTGTGGACTTTGGACTCTGCATTGTTCGTTTGTTCAAACTTCACCTTCGCTAGGCGACAGTAGTAATTTCAAATATTGCGTATTAGAACAACTTTACTGTTAGAAAGGCTGTAGTTCAATAAATAAATTATTTTTATTATAAATCTGTAAAACATTTGATGAAATGTACATAATCAGCTGTGTTTGGCGCCTAAACATTTACATCGGCTGGCTGTGTTCCAACTTTCGATGCATTTTCATTTGAATTTAGGACAATCTAACAGATTTCTTATTCTCAGTGACTATTTTTACAATTCAAGGAAAGTACTTAACATAGAAATGTAGCAGCCAAGTCTATTATTGATTTAGGTAACTAAATCCATTGTTAGATATAAATAATATAAGATTTACTATGATAATACATACTATGTTAAATCATCATTACACAATTTGTATTTCATCAAATTATGATTTTATTGCAGTCAACATAATTACAATAATATTCTTAAATTATTTACCTTATTTTATCAGATCTAATTTGCAATTTGTTACAAGCCGATTACAAAATTTTTTCCCTTACGTGATGATGATAGATGATAAATATTTTAGGACACACAATATGATTCAATGTTGTGAAAAGCAATCAAATCAGCAGCGAGTACCGTGAGCGTGAATATCTTCTGTATCAAGGCGTTACCGGTGATTGTCGATGTCGGTCCAAAGTCCAAGCAGCTGTCTCTAAACACGTGCGACCTACGTGATCGGCCTTTTTTAATTTCGATCACCGACGCCATTTTGACCGAACACCAGAAATTGTTTTGATAAAATGGACGGGTAGCTCCTTTACCATTTAAGTATTCATTCGTAGCATAAGAAAGTTAACATGAATGATACTTTCACGTTATTCAGGTAATTTAGCATTCGATAACTTTTTGGATTTGTCATAATAAAACACATTTGTGCTTAAAGTCAAAGTTAATATATTTTCGTACTTAGCGTCTCTGCAGGTATCTGTATTTAAGCAGACAGTGTTGACGAATTAATCATCATTTATTATTAAATAAAGACACCGAGCCCAAAAAGAAGCTGTTATGTTGTTACTGAAGTCATCACAAACATTGATTGTCTGACGTAGAAGTGGCATGTGCGATGTATAATAAAAAAACAATAGCATTAATTTTTCGTTGTTTCGAATCAATGGTGATGAATGATGATTCATATCATTTTTTTTACACTTATTGTCATTATCCTTCAAATGTTATTGTTATGTTCTAGCTCATAATACTAATTACTATAGTTATATGTAATCCTCACACCTAGTGGTAATATACGTGAGAAATCTTTCACGTGGTAGGTATAACTATAATGTAAGACGAAATTATTGTTTTTTTTTTGCCAAAAACTGAACTGAATATTGAAATGGACATAATTCAAAAGCATATGGTGTTTGTCTTAAAAAAAAAACCCAAAAACCTTAAATGATGTCTCAATAATTATATATTATCATTTGTCTAGCTAAACCGTTGTCTAGCTAAGAACTAAAGATTAACTTCGTTTAGCTAATTAAGTTATAACTAAGGCAATAAATCTTAACACAATCATGGTATGCCATGGGAGGAAACTAATAAATATAGTTATTTTACTCACGTGGTAGGAAGCAAGACTAAATTATGTTCGTATTTTATTTTTTGTGGCTAATTACCAGTCTTAGATGCATTTGCAAGTACTTATATGATAATGAGAAATATTTTTGAACGATTAACCAAGTCACACAATATAATTATAATAAGAATCAAGGCATAATTAAATGACTAATATTTAACAATAATCTGATCTTTGGTTTCTCCGACGTATTTTCCTTAAATACTGACCTCATTTTAAGGGGTCTTCCACTTAAGACGATTAACAAAGAGGTAGAGGTGAGATTATGAAAAATATTTTTCACTAATCTACTGCAGGCTGGTCCTAAAGCCTTAACCAAATCTAGGTTAATATATAAAATCTAATTCCCATAGGTAATATTACCAATTGACTATTATGAATATCCAGTTCTCCAAAGATGCTTAGAACTTTGAGTGAGTTTGGAAGTACTTATCAAGAATCAGGTTTTATGCCATGATATCAGGTGTTGAGGCTATGGTAACTAAGTGACCATCCAGAAATTACGTCACACGTTAATGTGACATACGGTGGAAGGGGTCCTATATTTTGTGATGGCACATTCAATTAATTAAATCTCGGAACTGCTGTTTTATGTGACTTTACAATAGGTCAAAGTTAGTGTCAAAAATATAGCCAGCTGTGACAAAGAGGGGGAAAGCGTCAAGCTATAATGAAATTCGTGTGATGTAATTAATAGATGTAAGTAGCGAAACAAAGGTAAGATCGATTAAAACTTCTATTTCTCCTGTTCTAAGGTAACACGTACAGTGAAGTGTAAGAGTCCAAACTCCAACCGATGTAAAATGTTCAAATTAGTTGCGAGATAACCATCCTCCGCTCATTGAGACACGTTTTTATTATATCTGTGCATCTTTCATATAGACGCGATAATAATCTATGGCGTAATTATTACTGTAATTGTCGTTTTTCATACACATTTCATCGAAAAAACTCTTCAGATGAAACATAATAAATTTATTAGGGTTGTCATTATAAAGAATATCACAAATATATCATTTCATACAAGTCGACCCGCGCGAGTTCGTCCGCGTGATGCTCCGCTCCTATTGGTCGTAGCGTGATGATATATAGCCTATAGCCTTCCTCGATAAATGGGCTATCTAACACTGAAAGAATTTTTCAAATTGGACCAGTAGTTCCTGAGTTTAGCGCGTTCAAGCAAACAAACAAACTCTTCAGCTTTATATATAAGTATAGATTTGATTTTGAGGTTCCTATTATCTAATAATGTCTAAGTTAAAGGTATAATGTATTGCGGTATGATATATACTGCCGAATGGTAAATTTATTTGTGAATTATGTATTGATCAGAAGTGTTGTCTATCGGACGGACACAAGATCAAAGTTACCGGTAGATGAAACTAACTCGTATATTTAATTTTATGAAACCACGTACAGAATTCTTATACTACAGAACACTTGTATTACAAAAACCAATACATTAAAAAAAGAATATCTAATGTTGGACAATATTAAATACACACAATGTGTAAAATTGCTAACATGTTATACAAAAAATCCGGCGAGAAAAAATCATAAAACTCTTTTGAAATGTAACTTACGATAGCCTGTCTCATATATTTATTTACACTAGGGGTCTTACCCTTCCCGGTACGAGCTGACCCTTTGAGTTCTTTATGTGAAGGAATCTCATTAAGTATTTACTTTTTATTCATGAACTAGTCTACCCGCCAACGCTACTTGTTCCTCAAAAATGTGAGGTACATTGATTTTTCTTAAATATCTTCTATGTACAGACTGTAGCCGAACGTGACGATGACGACGCAGACCTAAAAACACCTTTACATTTAAAATATAATTAACATAATTGTTTCCCAATACCTAGCACAGATAAGCAGAAAAATTAAAAACGTCTGCATTTAAATAGAAAATTACACTTCATAAACAATTATTGCGAAATTCAGAATAGCATCAAATTCACATATTATGATAAAAATATAATTTATTGCGAAACTCGGAGCTAAATTTTATGCAAGCTTTACATTACAGTGTAATGTAACTAAATGTTGCCTAACATTATAAATCAGCAGTTTTAAATCTTTACATATAATAAACTAGTCGACTCAACCCGGCTTTAATTGCCAACATCAACATAATTTATATATCATGACTATTCCGAAAGACACTTCCCCTATTCCATTTTTTTTATAACCCGGCAGAAATCTGCTCGATAGATACCATCTCGCTTGGGATGGTATCTATCTAGACTCGGGATGGTTATGCGGGGTTGGGATCTGCTTCAGAAGGAGACAGCCCGACCCGCTAAACCTCCGGGATGATTCTCTTCGCTACTAATAGGACGAGGTCACGGGATATTGAAGTGCCCCGCAACCTCGTCAGCAGTTGTCCACGTCAGGGTCCTCTCATTGGGATCTATATGGTACTAGATGTCCCTGTGCTTGCCCCCAAAACATGGAAGGCGAACTCTACCACTGGACCTCTACTTAGGTGGCAGTGATGCCAAGCCTTTCGCAATATAACGTAGTAGCGGAAACAGTCTTGTCTATCTTTTTACCAAATTTTATTAAAATCGTTTTATTTATTTATTTTTTATTTTATTAAAGAAACAAACAGTACCTAGTTTAGTGGCTTAATCGTGAAAGCGTAGCAGCATACAGACAGACAATTACTTTCGCATTTATAATATTAGTTCGGATAATCAAACCCGACGTATAGTCTAATCAACGAGTGCTTTTTAGGTCGAAACTTTTTCTAATTCTCCAAAAATTATGATTTAAGTGTCATTCAATTCGGAATGGCAGATATTGCAAAATTTATTAACAAGTGAAAAAAAGGGGTTTGGTTTTTTGCAAATATCTTGAGAATTAGAAAAAGTTTCGACCTAAAAAGCACTTGATAACTAGACTAATATATGTTAAAGAAGAAGACTTTTTTAACTAAATAAATTCAGTCTGAAATTAGTAAACGGATTTTCTTGAAATACTGATAAATAGAGCTTTACTTGAAGAATATAGATTATATTTATGAATTTGAGGAAAAACTCACTCTCATTTTTTTTAACATAACACGTAGCAAACCTAAGTTTTTGTAACATTAATGTTCTCATTTGCATCTGTAACTATTTCTGAATAATTTTATATTAAGCGATTTAAATCTAATGAAGATAAAACATATGGTAATGTTACAAAACGTTATTAAGTTATTATATAAATTAAATATTATTACGTTTGCATATTCCTAAATAGGTGTTTTTACATTTTTGGTATATTAAATATCGGACATGATTGACTAAACAGTTTTTATAGTGGTCAATTAGACACGCGGACTTTAGACCCTGATGTCATTGTATGTGAACACGACTACCTCAGTAGGGTGACTACAATACATTCTATTTTTCTAAAGTGTATTTAAAGGAAAAATATTTTTTACAAACTTTAACTTGTAATGTATTTACTATATGTTTGGGTTAAATCATAAGACTCGACTTTCAAGCAATAACAACTGTTTGAGATGGTATACACTTTTAGATTGATAGATTGACAATTCATGGGTAGCTGATGGCTGAAATTAATAACCACGCTTTTCTAAATCCCATATTGCGGATGGCCCAAGATGGCGGAACAATATTTTTTTGAGCACGCCCATGATACGACCAAATGAAAGGATTTACAAAAAGTTGTGATAATTTTTTTTTTACTACTTTATTTTCGTTGCGTTGTTATTTTAGTTTTAAAAAAAAACTGTTAGGTTTGTTCTATCAAGATGTGGCTATAGATACTTAAAGGAGTGTTCATCATCAAATATTATTTTGGTATGGTGATGTGAAGTGTACTCGCAGTGTTTGTATAACCCAATTGCCCAAACCGTTGACCGTTGTGTTCGTACCGTTCAATTACAATGGTGGACTTTGTACCGGCAGCGTGACGTCACTGGTTGCACACGTGAGCACGGTGACTACGGCGTGATTCTGATTACCGATTTAACACTAGTCGAGCTCTTTGGCAAGAAAGAGCTTGGTCTTAAAGTCTATCAGCAGTGTAGTAATTGTTGAATCAGGATTTTGATACTCTTCCCTAACTTTTCCCTTTTTTTCATGTTTCTATATAATGAAATATGATGATGTTTTAAATCTGGAAAATTGAATAACATAAATATTTTCTTAAGTAAAGAAAATATTTATGTTTTTCAAGTAATATATAATATATACAATGATAAATATAACGATACCTGTTTCAACTTTCGCTCGTTATATTTATCAACGAAACAGGAAATGCAGCATAATTCTATAAAACCGTCCTGTTTTTGTCGTGTTATCTGAAAATTAACATTTTATTTAACTAAGTAGCAAAGAAATACAAAATAATTAGTTTAATCCACTTATTCTCAAACTTTGTTTAGCGATTAGGTCTAAAATAATAATTGGGCACTGCTGTATTATTAGAACTTTTAATATATGTATTTACAGTCGTTTCAGTAAAATGTCATGTAGTGTGTTAAAATATAATGAAACACTTTCAATCTATTTATATATTTAGTGGGTAGTCTCAGCTAACGTGTCTAGCAGCACGGCCAGAACCTTGGCTTACTTCGCATCATCTTTAGCGCTTCGCCCTGACCTGGGGCTGGGGCTCTACAAAAAGTAAAGTTTAGGTAGGCTCCATGGTCTATAGATCATGATAAAAAACTCAATTATCTAAGGGAGATGATTCATGAATATCATGGGAATTTGAAGTAGGTTTTTCCCCTGAATAAATCAGGGATTGCTACTGTTCAATTGTTCTGTAGTGGGTACCATAGACCTTAATGACTTTATAAAAGTGTTGCTAACGTCTTCAATTAACTAGAAACAATTTAAAAAAGGATTCTTTTTCCCATAATTTGACTATAATCGATTTTCATTTTTCCTCTAGAAGCTGATAGGTAACGATACCAAATATTTATTGTAAATAGTAGTAATGATAACGTATAAACTCGTTGGTTTAAAATCATACTACGATTAATCATTTCCCTATACTGCCACCATTAAGTTATTAATGTATTTAATACCAATTCTGGTTTTACTTTGTGATAAAATTAGGTAAAATGAATACTTGAAAAATACATTACAGTGTCCTAAAATATACGTCCGATTCAAACTTGTTTAACCTTAAACCGGTATCAATTTCGAAATACAACTTTTTGTGGAAACTCGGCTCACTTGTAATCGAACGTTTCTGGAAAAATAAATCTGACTTAAAATGCCTGCTGTCATCCTGGATTGGTAAGTCATATAAAATGGCAACACTTGATAGATTTTGGTTGGCCAGGAATTAGTGAAATATTTTAAGAATCTTTCTCAATTCGCGATTGTGGATATTATATATTACTATCTTTATAAACATTATTTAATACGTTGTAACTTATTTTAATAATGGTTTATTTTAATGCTAAAAGGAATGAGTGAGAAAGAGAAAGAGCTGCTCATCTAGATAGATCAATAAATCCACACAAATAAATAAAATTGGATTATCTGTTTGTAATATTAAAATAACCGCTTGTTACTAAGTGCATAGGGATGTATACACAAAACAATTTTTTTTTTATTTTACTATTTTTGTCCGTCTGTCTGTTTGTTCCGACTAATCTCTGAAATGGCTGGACCGATTTTGTCAGGACTTTCACTAGCAGATAGCTGATGTAACAAGGAGTAAGTTAGGCTATTTAACATCTCGCTACGATCCATAGGAGCGGAGCAACACGCGAACGAAGTCGCGCAGGTCGGCTAGTATATCATAAACTCATACGCTCCTTAATAAGGACGAAACTTCACTAACTTATTTTTCACTACGATTAGTCAATATTTACTGCACAAACTGGCGGATACATTATCTAGTATACATATTAGATTATTTTTTAAATAAACAACTAGTCATTGGGACTCTATCATCAGTGTTGCTAGGCATCATTTATTACTAACAAGCTGATTTTTCGTAAGTAGCTTCCTTTTGACTAGATGAGAATTATTTTTCATGACCTTGTTTATGATACATGTTGGAGAGGGGGGACTCCCTAACAAAACCTTATATTTTGTAGGACAAATATTTCTTCACGTAATTTAGATAATTATCTCGATAATTAACAAAGAAAAATCCGGTAGTAATACATTTTTTTAAATTCGTCAAATCAACATATTTTATCCTTGCTATCCCTATTAAGCTACCATTTACCAACATTACTGTAAGGAGAAAAGTTGGGCGTCTAGTCAAAAGGAAGCTACTCCCGAAAAATCAGCTTATTGAATTGAATCAGGCGTTACTTTGCGGAAATTCATGGTTTAAAAGGAATCAAAAGGTTACCTTGCTATAAACCGCGGCAATCTGAACTACCAGACTCGTATGGTACAACCTAGAAGAACACCCTGTCCACATAAAAGTGAGACGCGCGAACCCAAACCAAGACACACTACACAAGTCACGGCACAATCCGGAAGAGCACACCGTTGACAGAAAAGTGTTAGCTTAGCAAGTGACGCTTGTAGAGTCAACACGTCCTGAAGATGCTTCGGTTACGAGCGAAACGTACGTCGATTGTCGATCGCGATCTACTTGTGTGGTGTGTACAGGTTCGGATTCGTGCGTCTCACTTTTATGTGGGTAGGGTGCTCTTCTGGGTTGTACTATACGAGTCTGGTAGTTCAGATTGCCGCGGTTTATAGCAAGGTAACATTTTGATTCCTTTTAAAAATCAGCTTGTTAGTAATAAATGATGAAAAGTGTATCAGGGATCCTGTACTAATAGTTATCATGATAAAAGACCGTAGAGTCCTCCGTGAATAGTGCTTAATTATTTTTTTTACATTTTTTTAGTGTTATAGTTTAGTTATATGTTAAATATCAAGGTTGTAAATGTGTCTCATTTCTTACAATAATTTCTATTATTTGTATCTGTCTGTTCGACCTTCATGTGTATTGAAACAGTATGGATAATAGTAATAGATCCGGTTCAAGGATCAACTACCTATCACTTATCTCTACGATATGATATCTTGTTGTTTTTATTGATTTCAAATTTTATAAGCCTTCTTGATTATTGCAATATATTAATAACTTGTGTTGTCACATTGTTATTGCTTATTTCAACAACTAGATTTTTCCAATAAAAAAAGTGATTTTTCAGGAGCAAAACATTTTATCTTCAAAATACTCCAATCTCTATGCAAAAAATCACATTGAAACAACATTAGAATTGGAAGTGGAACAAACAGACAAACTAATATTTTAAGTGGAGAAATAAATCCGAAGAGAAGCGAGGGCGATTTTTAATAACATTCCCATGACCGTTTTATCAATGACGTGTGACCTGTTATCAGTCACTATGCGTTATTGTTTCATAAATAATATTTTGTTTATCAAAGTAGCAGATAGATTGGATTTTCCTTCATATTTTAAAAAGTCTAGTTATTATTTTTGGCTGAAAAATTACCCAAATTATTTACTATATGTCTAGAAAAATATAAAATAGTCGTTCCCCGCCGTCTGTACACTAAGGTCTTTTAAACTACACAACGGATTTAATGTGGTTTTCACCTATGGAGTGATTCAAGGGGAAGGCATGCAATATATAGAAAAAACCGTGCAAAGTCGGGGCGAGTCGCTAGTCCTTAGGGGCCATCCATAAATTATGTCACACTATAAGGGGGAGGGAGGAGGTTGAGGTAGTGTGACAAGGGTTTGAAAGCTGTGCTAAGTATCGTAATGTAACATTTCAAAAATTAAAAAAAAAATCAAATTAACGAAATGTCTAATGATTTTTAAGATGTTTAATCTGATATTTATTTTATTAAAAAATAATTAAAATGTACATGAATAATTATTTCAGCATTCTGTTTTACTTTAATAATGTGACAAGGAGGGGAAGGGGTCAAAAAATCATGAAATTCGTGTGACGTAATTTATGGAAGACCCCTTAATATACCTACGAAATTATACTTCATTCGTCCCTTAAAAGCTCATAAGGTTAGGTTAGTTTTCTAGTGGTATTTCCGATGTAAAAGTTTTCGATGTCTAATTACATTTTACTTCATATCATATAATTTAGCTGTAACATGACTGATACGATAAAATGGCCTGCAAGTCTGCGCCGGCGCACTGTTATCTATACAAATTGTTTTCGCCCATTTTAATGTCAATTCAATATCTTTATTGCTGTTACTCTTCATTTAATTACATTAACTTTGAATGTGTAATTTATATACTAATAAAATTAATTATTCACTCTAAGAAGAATTATGTTAATGTTCCTTAAATATTTAATGATCAAACGAACTTACTTAGTGAAGTTCGATCCTATTTTTTTAACTATAAATAATAAAGCTGTTCATATAATTAATATGTTTTAGTTGTTACAATTTGTCATCTCTCTTACTCAAGGTTATCCAACTGTTATATCATCTAATATGGCGATATATGTTATCCAGTGGAAGGGAATCTCGTTAAACTAGTTTAGAAGCTTACTTAGTATCTACAGTTAGATGAATTTAAGTCCCTGTAGACTATTATAATAGGTATAACCTTTTACAACCTTTTCTTTTATTTATCTTGTGGAGGAGACAAGGTTGATGCACAAAAAATATATTTCCATAACAATACAAAATTATTCATTATTATTAAACGCCGTTATTTATTCGAAAGTTTCTAATCTATCCATTAACATTGTTATTATATAACAATAGATGTTTTATGTAAATTTTACATGTAAGTGATGTTTTCAAAAAAAAAAAAAAATTGTTGACTTGTTTCAAATTTAAAGAAATTAATTTTAAAACCCCTTCTTATAGCTAACAATATATTTAAATTATATTAGTAATAATTATTTAGTTTCAGGGGTTTATACTCAACTATTGTCAATCAGTCAGACATACAGATTCAGATGTTGACTTTTTTTTTTCTTTTCTTTTTTTAAAAGATTACAAGCAGTATGGATCGCATACTACTAGTATTCCCTTTACCCCTCCTAGTAAGCTTGCATGCTTGTGTCAGGAGTGGGCCACGCCAGTAGTCCAATGTCCGGGATTTGAACCCACCACTTATCGATCGAGAATCCAATGCCCAAGCCACTGAGCTACTGACGCTTCAAAAAGATAGTTTTCCTTTTTGAGATACGATGCTCGTTGCAATTTTTGATTAGGTAAGCAATAATTTGACATGAATTCGAAAAATGTCGCTGATAAGGAAATTTTTTCTTCAGAATTTTTATCAGTTTATTCCATAATACAAAAAGATTCTATGAAGTATATTAAAAAAAAAAAAGATGCATGCCACCTTGGAGCGGCGTGGAGAGTCCAACGCTGCTGTAGTCACGTAAGCCAGACCCACTTTTAAGTTTTAACCTTACGGTTACGATATACGATAAATTGTACATTTATATATATATAAAAAGTAAACACTTACTGATATCATTTTATTGATTTATGATGATACGGGGTGCTGAATAAAATTTTGTCTGTAATGCGAATTTAATATTCCTGTTCTTTGAAATTTTTAACTACAATATTTTAAGCTTTTTTATCGGTCTAGTCTACTAAAGATTAAATTAATTACAAAAATTTTCCGTTATTATAAATGCATGAAATCTTAAAAAACCTTGGTCGTTGGAAAATCTTAATGATATTCACATTGTTTTAAGTTATAGGTTACAGTAAGTTAGTAATCCGGTTTAAGTTTTTTATAATACTTTAACGAGAATATAATTAATTTAACCTTTGTACCGTGACTGGTCATCCGGACATATGCAACTGGATTATTTATAGATTTTCCCTACCATTACCGGCTAATGTTATGACTACTATATGTTTTAGAAATAATGGAGACCTGTTTAATAATTGCATAATCTTAGAACATTCTCGATGATTGTCTTTGTTATGTCTCACACAGGAATATCTTATCCTTCAAATAAAAACAATAGCTAGTTTTTATTGTCATTTCTTATAGATTTAAAAAAGTAAGACAATAGAAATCTATTAAGCTTTATTGTATGATGTTTGGCTTTTATCTTAATATTGTATAATATTATTGGTAAACATTTAAATTCAATAAAATATAACTTACATAGAGCATGACATATAAGTGTAATATAAGTAATATTTGTAGTTTTATAAATTACCTTATTTGAATTTTAAAGCTTTTTATGTTTATTGTTATTTAATATTTACCTTCGGGAGTTCTCAAATATTTATTTAGTTTTTTTTAAAAGTAATATGACGGTACTAAAGATTATAATTTATTTTTCCTCTTATGTTGAGAAATTTTATGATTAATTGATGTAACAAAACGGTACATGACTATGCATATCTATTTTAAAGTAGGATTTTTCCTCATACTGAATAAGATGGGCCATATTTCTTCTTTTGTTGTCATTTAAATTATTTGAAATATTAAGAGTTATATAATTTGGCATACGAGAAAGATGATTCCATCGCTTAATATTTGAAGGGATAATCCACCTGGTCCTCATCACATCCTCACGTCATCAGCCCTTGGATGCTGTCCAACATTTCACTGTATGTCATTGACCAACTATCCTTTTATTATCATCTCATCACGTGCTGAAATGACTCGTTTTATACAACAAATAGAAGATGATTTTAAGATTTTGTACAGACAAATCTATTTTAAAAAAATCAAGTTTCTTATTCTACTTATAGGTTTCTAAGATTTTTTCTGATAGTACGGTTTACTATTCTACACTCCTGAATGATTGTTATTGGTTGACGACTGGGGTCACACTATATATAATAGACATTAGGAATCTAAGGCAAAGTGAGGTAAAGATTGGTAGTCCATTCCTTCATATTTTTTTTTTTTTGGAAAAAAAAATTACACTAACTAAGATTACAATTTGGGCAATGAGCGGAGTTAAGATCTTTTGTAGTAAAAACGAGCTTTATTTTAACAGTAACGGCATTATGTAATATCTATGACACAAATATAAGCACTACATACCTTGCTAGTTGCTACATTGTATGTGAAGTTCCATTACAGGACTGATTGCTAAAAGAGAAATAACACAAAATTGCTTTTGAATCAACGTAATGACTCTGATGTCTGATAGGGATTTCCTGCTGTAATCAGAATTATTCTGCATCATCCAATCTTGATGTTGATTCGTGTGACTAGTGAACATATATTTTTTATTTAGAATTTTGCTTATAATTATGGATGTTGCGTTATTCTGAAGTTAAGGAAGATAGGGGATTGAGTTTTTGCGTGTTTATATTTTATTATTTCCCCATTAAATTCTAAAAATAAAATGTTGTTTAATTTGTACTCATATCCTACCACCGTGAAGTCATCTAAAAATAGAGATGGTTATTATTAGAAATATTTAGGTATTATAAATTTTTCTACTTACACAATTTTTTCTATTATTTTTATTAGCTGTGCATGTAAGATAGTACGTATTCATGTGCTAGTATAATAGATATTAATTCATTTTTATGAATCAGTCAATCGTATTTTCCATGCAACTATGTATTGCAAAGGATCGTCATGCTTTTATGTAACAGCTTGGTATTCAAAACACGTGGATATTTATATTGAGTACTTCTTTACCTATTTAAACTCACGTAAGAACTGGTTTTCGAGCATTTTTACAAAAAGGAGGAAAATGATGTAATATAGTGGGTTTGCTTAGTTATAAGAACATAACACTAGGCAAGTTTTCAATTAAATTCTAATAATACGTAATAGTTATTTATAAACCACATCATTATGACTATCATGAAGCAAAATCGTGATAGTCATGATTTATAAAAGAATGCAAGGCGCTATAAAGTGAAATATATATTACTATATAAACTTTTACCATTGAGAATTCAATCTCTACGCGTCATATATGGGGTACCAATATTGTGAAAAAAGATAGTGCTGCCAACATGCTGCGTCATGGGGGCTAAAATTATAAATATTGCCATCCGCTGAAGAGAGTTTTCGGACCGGTGATAAAGATAACGTAACTAATCACGAATAGAGCTTTTAAAATACAACATTAAATGCAATTCAATATTCAAAATCAGTGGAGGTTCTAAACAAAACGGGCGTCGACGAATACAAATCTCATCATCACGATCCTTCAATGGCCCACTACTGAGCCGGGTCTCCTCCTCAGGATGAGGAGGGTATTAGGCCATAGTCCACCACGCTGGCCCAGTGCGGGTTGGCAGACTACACACAATTTTGAGAACTTTTTGGGAACGCTCAGGAGTGCAGGTTTCCTCACGATGTTTTACTTCACCGTTAAAGCAAGTGATATTTAATTGCTTAAAACACACATAACTTAGAGAAGTCAGAGGTGTGTGTGGGGGATCGAACTCAGACCTCCCGAGTAAGACTTGAAGTCTTAACCACTGGGCCATCACTGCTTAATACAAATCTACAAGGCCAGTTTTTTAAAGTTCAGTCAGAAAATCTTTTACATAATTTTCCCTGAAAGTAAAGTAGTAGACAGTAGAAATTAATACTACTACAGTTTGATGAAAAAATACTTGTGTAAAATTTTCAAACTTTTTTGCGAGGTCTCCACAGGCTCACAGATGTTGCGCGGTCACCGACATCAAATTATGCGCATTATACCATCAACAATGAAGTCAAGCGAACAATATATTATACAAGTTTGTTTCAAATATAAACGCATTAAAGTATAAAGTACTACAATTGTACTTAACATTCAAATCTTATCACGTTTTTGTTGTACCACTTACCCTGAAGTCCGAAATGGATCCGCCACGTACGATTAATTTTAAATCTTAGTTAAACTTAATTTATGGCAGATTTCTATCTAAGTATTTATTCTAAGACTTTTGTTAATCATAACACTAACTTTTTTGTCATTGTTGTTTTACCTTAATTTAGAATTTAAAGATGTAGGTATAATCTAGGTCAGTTAGAAACCCTTCATCATGTAAATGATAATTTTAGTGAACTAGTATTATAAATATAAGTATTTATGGCCTATCCAGTTTCCCAAGGTTGTCACCAGTTAAATTTTCTGACGTAATCTAACTACAAGTATACCTCTAATGGAAACTTGATCTCTATATAAAGAAGTGCCCATACTGGTCCTACTATTTACATATGGATTATGAGGCCTTATCAGCACAATATATTCAAAATAAGCAGCTTTTGTTACGGTGTTTATTTAAATGATATGTATTTAATTCAGAAGGAAAAATATTTTTTTATATCTGTATTTAAATATAAATACCAGGTTTAAAATAAATTAATTTGTAGAGCTACAGTATCTCAATGTTTGACTTAGTCATTATTCTAAATATTTTATTATCTTCTTCACAACATTTATTCATTAGTCAGGAAATTTCAACTACTAGCAGAAAGTTTGAAAGCAGCAAAACGTCTATAGGTTATGGGTCTCTCCTTTCATTCCATCAAAAACTACTTTTATTCCGGAAATTCTTGATACCTGATACTGTGTTAGTTGAGTTTATTTAATCTTTAGCTGAGTTATGATGCCCTTAGTAAAAGGAAATACTAGTAACAAAGTACAAATCGATTTGAGGACGAGGTTGTTACTATGATAATAACGCGCCAAGGTTTTATATGTAGATTAGTTTCCGATCGTTCCTACAAATCTTTGATAATTCAAATAATCGTACTTTTAGGAACTGTGAAGCCTGATAAAATTACCTAATGTTACCAGATGTCAGGAACATGTCGATATTTTTAGGCAATTTTCGGAAGTGTATCCAATGTCTGAATTATATAGTTTTCGAATAATTGGAATAATTTATTACAATCGTTTTATAGAACTATAAAGGTATTAACGAAGTAAATTTAATAAAACTTATGTTACTAAAGGTCAGGAACTTATTCGAATTTTAGGCCAATGATTTTTGAATGATGGAATAATTGACAATCCTATGTAAGTATCCTGTTAGCTAGTAGTAAGCAATGTTACCAGATGTCATAAACTAATTAGAATTCTTAGGAACTTGTCGGGAGTTCATCAAATACATGAATGTGTAGGTCTTTAAAATGTTTCAATATATTACTATAATTTTTTTAATGTTACCAGATATTAGGAGTGTATCGGAGTTGTGGGCACTTTTCGTTTCAATCCATCAAAGTTTAGATCTAGTCCTTATTTCATGTTTATATATTTTATGAAATCATATTTAGAGAATCCACTCATTACTACAGTAACCTAATGTTACCAACTTTCAGGAACTTTTAAGCAGTTGACTAGAAATGTATCCAGCGATTCAATATTCTTGAGCGTTTAGATATTTTATTAAAATATGACATTAGTAATGCAAAAAAATAACATTTATAAATATTTGATGAAATCATTATCAAACAGCGTGTTCAGGTTTGTTTCTGCCACAACAACAGGCTTGTTTATACAAAGATATCATCGTTATCATAACAAGAATAGCAAATGTTTGCTACTTATTATACCAAGCTTTTATTGATTGTGTGTTAACGTCAATTTAACTAATTATTACTGAAATATATTATTTATTTATTAACTTTTAACACATAGTCTTACATGGCCTTGTCAGAGGCCTTCCTGACTATTTTAGATGGTTGACTTTATTTTCTTGTCTAACTTTTTTTTTATTTGATAGTTAAGTCCTGATTTTAGCGGTTTAAATATAATAAATAGTATTCAATGGATCAGAAATTGTATGCTATTCAAAATTCAAATTTGGAATATGTTTGCAATCTGTGATCCAAATTTTGGAGTGAGTTTGGTTATTAATTTTGGTTGGTGGACGTCACTTTGTTCTGGACAGAATAAGAAACAAGAAACAAATTAATTATTACTTCAAAACCTGAAAAACATGAAAGATGGTATGGCTTACGACCAGAAGTCGAATCTAAAACGATCATGGTATCTAAATTTTTATGTTAATTTTTGAGAGGTAAAGAAGTTTTTCTTAAACTAATATCAGGTTAATTGAAAACCATGTGGTTCTAAAGTGCACAACGTGTTCGCATAATGGCGTCGTGGCTACGATTCTGTGTGAAAACACGCAAAATATTATGCGCAGTATAAGGTACAATATATTCAAGGACAATCTATGGTATTTAAATATTTTTTATCGTCACTTAATGCCGGACACCGTATTAATACTTATTAGACTTTGGCCTCTCAATAATTATACTTTCTACTCTGCTGCTTCATCTTTATAAAGACACTAGCGGCCCATCCCGGCTTCGCGCGGGTGGAATATTATTTTTAAAAATATATTGGCCCTCCCGCATTTCGGTGCCCCCTCTCTTGCCGCTTTACTCGCTGCGCTGCGTCGCTATACTGGCCCGTAGCGTCGTGTATTTTTTGTTTATATTGATATTTTTAATTTCGTAATATCTTTTGAATGGAAAGTCCGATTTTAATAATTCAAAAAGTAATTTACAGGTATTGAAATAGTCTTGAATACGAAATAATTTATTTGGATAAGGATTAATACAAAGTTATAGAAAACATGGTCTGATTTTGATAGGCATTTTTATCAACTTTTAAAATGTAAAAAAGTAGTTATAGTGACGTAACTATAATAGTTGGACATATGGTCTCGCGGACTTTTTTGTAGATATTGATACGTTCTATAATATTGTAGAACATTTTTTTGTTCTATCATCAATACTTTTTGCAGCGCATGCGATGAAAGATATTTTATGGCTAATTTTTTGGCACCTTGGGTTGGTTTTCGTGAGATTTCCTAAGGATCTCTAATTTTTTCTTGTAATAAATATAGCCTATGTTACTCAGGGATAATGTAGCTTTCTAATGGTGAAAGAATTTTTAAAATCGGTCCAGTAGTTTTTATGTTTATTCGTTACATACAAAAATACAAAAATACAAATCTTTCCTCTTTATAATATTAGTATAGATATAGATAGATATAAATGTCAATATAGAATATTTTTAGATAAATTAAAATAGAGTTTTGTATGCATTTTATAAAAGTTATCTACATGTAGGATCAAGGATGTAGGTTTACCTTATTTTTAAAACATCAAAACAATACAATGAATAAAAAAACATTTTAAAATCACATTATACGTATAAAATAAATTTAATAATAATATGATATTTAAATAAATGTTTTATAAAACGAGTATTTATGCAAATATTATTATTCATAATAAAGTGCCTATATTAGTAATAGTGCTCGTAAAACTGTCTGACCGGACTGTAAGTAAACACATACCTCGTAATATATATAAATAAATGGCCTGGATGTGTTAAATGGATTTGTAAGCAATACTTATTCGTTTTGGATTCTAGAAAATGCAACAGCAGACTTACTTACTATGCAAAAATAAAAATAATGCATAACTAGTAAATTCTGTTTTTATTTCCATTTAAAACGCAACACATAGAAGAAAAAAAAATAGAAAGCTCCTGATTATACATGACCCGCTCTCGCTTCGCTGTGGTGTATTCAAACTGTTCACAACAAATACATCTTTCACTTACTTTACAAATCCGACTACCACGAAAATGTCTTTTAATTTTTCGAATTTATATATAGTTTTTAACATTCACAAATAATGTGGCATTCTATTGGTAAAAGAATTTTAAAAATTGTTTCAGTAGATCCAGAGATTACCCCCTCCAAACTCACAAACTTTACCTTCTTATAATATTAGTAAAGATTATTAGCAACAATGATTGATGTATAATTTTCGTATTAATATTATTATTTATATGTCTGGGCATAGTTAGGGTAGGATAGTAATAAAGAGGACTTGTTGCTAGAACTTACATTGTATTTAGGTGTGTTAACACAACTTTAGGACAGCCTTATGTTAACCTAACCTAAGACAAACAGTGAGACCAGGCAGTGGAGGGGAGTGTTATGATCATTTAAAGAATATCCTTCTCATCATTTAAAATCCACGACATATATATTATTTAGGTCATAAATGATAAAACCATAAATTATTTGTGGTACACGGTTTGTGTTTTTTTTATATTAAATCTTTATTTATTTCTATTTATTTGTGATTATTTATTCAGTAAGAAGGGATGAACTATTATTTTTTTGTTCATCATCATCACGACCCTCCAATGGCCCACTGCTGAGCCGGATCTCCTCCTCAGAATGGGGAGGGTATTAGGCTATAGTCCACCACTCTAGTCCAGTGCGGGTTGGCTGACTTCACACACCTTTGAGAACTTTTTGGTAACTCTCAGGAGTGCAGGTTTCCTCACGATGTTTTCCTTCACCGTTACAAGAAGTGCTATTTAATTGCTTGAAACACACATAACTCAGAGTCAGAGGTGTGTGCCTGTGTGGGGGATCTAACCACGGACCTCCCGAGTAAGACTTGATTTTTTGTTATATTATTTTAATTCTCTTAAAAAAAAGTTTTAATAGAAAAAAAATCATTTAAAAATAATGGTAATATACAACAAACGTAAGTTCTGAGTGCATGTCACCTTTGTGACCAATGAAACATTTTATGTACATATATGCAAAAACTAAGTAATACTACTTGTGGAGGTAAAATAACTTGTTTTTGTGTATGTTCGACAGGAATGTTTTTATTTTATGCAGATAAGGTAAAATATTTTGTATGTGTTATTGCGCAATAGATTTATTACCAACGAGAATTAAATATTTTGTTCGTAAATTGTATTATATTTACTATACTCACTTAAAAACTTAGTAACATGTAGTGATAAGTAACTTCAAATGTCTCTTTTCTTACTCATAATTCTAACTTTTTGCTTCTGGGTATTACTTAGCTGAAAGTTTTTTGGAATTTTTATTCACACATTCGGTTTAAGGGCAGTTTATGCAAAATATATTTTTTTAAAATTCATATAAAAATTTTGAATTTTGTACCAAGTTTGCTGAAGTTTAATAAATTTGAATTGTCCATTTATATTAACTGAAGTTTTAAGTCTGTTTCGAGATAAAGGGCCAGTGAATAATGATGTAATTGATATTAAAATGAAAACAATTAACTCTCGATAACCTTACAATGACTTTGACCATAAACATTTGATAATATTGTACGAGTGTCAATAATATGGCGTCAGGTTTAAAAATAATTACAATATTTTATCAACTACTAGCGACCCTCACCGGCTTCGGTTTGACTTATAATATGAATGTATTATACATATATACACAATATACTTCTGACTTTTTTTGAGTTATACGAGTTTTAAGTAATTAAATATCAATTGCTTTAACGAAGGAAAACATCGCGAGGAAACCTACACTCCTGAGAGTTCCCTAAAAGTTCTCAAAGGTGTGTGAAGTCTGCCAACCCGCACTGCGTGGTGGACTATGGCCTAATACCCTTCTCATTCTGAGGGGGAGACCCGGCAGCAGTCATTGACGGGTCTTAATCATTATGATACATATAAAAACCGCATTAAAATCCGTGGCATGGTGAAACGCTTACAGACGGCAGGAGCGACTATGTTTTTTACTATGTAAACATTATGTAGATTTATGTCTTGAATACCTACAGGTTTGTCATTTTAAATAAAAAATTTAATGCGTTTCAATTTAATATTTTTATAGATTTTACTATTTTTATATTTACCTCAATGGTTTTAATAATTTCCTCGTATAAAAGAGGTCTGGTGTGAAATGCATGATCTTTTATTCAAACATAATGATGGAGTTGGTTAAATATATGTGAATTCTATAGGAGGGTTTAAAACTAAGGTCGCGAATAACAATGTACATATTAATTGTTATTATTGCTACCAGGAATTAGAACAATGAGTAAGTCGTTCGGTCAAATCGGTCACAATTCAGATTAATATGCTAAACGCTGTAAGCATAAATAATATTTGACTTATGTTTAATTCTTCCGTATTTATGTTGTTAGTGAACAAAAAATGTTCAAAATATATTCTCCTTTGTTCAGTTTATTAAGTTTCTTTGTCTTCATTGCTATTGGTTTGTAACAAGATGCAGGTCATTGCAAACAAACATCTGCTCAAAGGGCGTTTTATTTTTAAATTCAGATATAGGGCTCGGTTTTAAAAGTACATTCACCTCGAGAAAACAGCCGACCTCTTTCCGCGTTATATCAAAAATAGACTAAAATGTACTTTATGTTACACAAAATAAGAGTCAAGGTGTGTAATGAAATAATGATAACGATTAAAATTATCAATTAGGTAAAACTGTCTTCCGCTAAACTCCATTCCACGTTAGGTTAGGGTTCTCAATTCGTCGGAATCTTTTTTTTATCTATGCTACCCGATTTCTCAAAGACTCCTTCCGATTTTCAAAATTCTTTTTTTATTCGGAAGAGTGCACTTCCGAAGTGGTCCCATTGGAACCAAGTCAAGTTCTGATGGTGGAATCCGAAGAAATTGAGGGAAAACCTCAAATTTCAAACGCACTTCCAATGTTTTTCACACATTTTTATCTATAAAACAATCAGATATTTGTGTATAATGTCAATGCTGAGCTGATGTGACGCAAGACACAACTCCTCATCGGTTAGGAGTTAGAGGATATGCTGATGAAAAGAGAAAAATATAAATATTTTATTTTTTACTACTTCGGTATTATTGCCTTGCCTTATTTACAATACGATATTACTTACAGGTTTGTCTTTTGCACACATTTCAAACCAAACTCCTTATTGAAATAAATTATCTGTGACTAAAACCCGATGTAAATTTAAATAACCTCAATAACAAGTCTAACCTGAAAAGTGTGACATTTAAACAAAGAAAATAATTTATCTTTTGTTAGTTTTGTTAATTCAGTTAAGTACATTTTCTGCAAATAAATATGTTTAGATTAGTGCTAGGTGTTTGGTGTAAGTTAGGTTAGTCTTATGTTAGGTTAGCCTTATGTAAGCCTAACCCTAAGCTTGGACAGATAACCTATACAGTGGAGGCGAGTGTTGCAATTGTGTTGAAGATTTCTTCGAACCTTCTATCATCTTGGTCCAAGGCACTGCTTGGGTTTCTGTGAAAATACCTTTCAAGATGGGCCATCCATTGTGCACATACGATACTTATAAAAGATTGTATAATCTAACTATACCCTCATCTGATACTGGTGTATATTATTTATAATAAGATAACAAGTTTTCCAAATACAGATATTTATAAGAATAAGAAACGATTAAAGGTCATCTTTATTGTTTAAGAATCAAGATAAAATTGTTAAGTAGATTTCCTAAAAAATATCTACTTTGTCCAGATTTAGGGGGAATTATAAGGTCATTTATCATGTCATATAACATTTGGACTGACTATTAAATACACTTTTTGTCCTAATACAAAAACTTATGGAGTACCATTAAAAACTACATCTCTATAGTTATTAATAACTGCCATAGTTAATATTGTACAGTTAGCGACTCTAATGGGTTAAACAATTGATTGTATCACAAAATATTTCCCTTATTAGTATAACCTTGTTTAGCTTACAAAACATGCCAAGATACAAACAGATATTTTGGCAGCCATGATGGCAATCTCTCGATCAATCTACCGATTAGTTGGGTAAGAATATGCACTAATTTATAAGTAAACTGTTTTACTTATAATAGTCGAGAGTTTCACCGTAACTTAACAGTAATTTTATTAATTCTCTATTTATTTATTTATCCATTCATTTATTAGCTAGAATATAGTACAATAATTGGTGTTAGTAGATAATAGTTCAGTTCTAAAATATTCTGTCTTTTAGGCGTACAAATATTTAGAATTAGTATTTATGTTAAGAAAAAGTAAAATTCATGAATATTTAAATTAATTGCTACAAAATGTCAGGTGACAGATAATTAGGTCATGTCTATATGAATACAAATGTCAATATTATTTACTCATCTACATATTCTTTAACAGTATAATAATTAGTAACATTTCGCCAATAAAAAGTCAAACAGTTTCTTTTTAAACATTTTGAATCACAATTTTTGATGTCAAATGGTCGCCATACAATAGTAGTTGCTTACAATTAATAGTTTTTGTGTTAGTGCCTTCATTTTATCTTTCATTGGACTCGAGAGAAGCGTAAAGATAGACCATATAATTATAACATTTGTAAATTTTATCAAACGCATAGTGGGCATAGAATCTTAAATGTTACGTATAGACAAACTGAGTCACAAAACTTACACTATTATTAGAACGGACTGAAAGTAGTCGAGCAGTCGGCCGACCAGTCTAATGTTGTGGATCACGCACCGACTGCGTGCAGCCAGCGTGATCACCTGCGGGACAGAGACGCCGCTACACGCTAGAGCGGGACGGAGAGAAAACATCTGGAGTGGAAGGACGTCTTTGTGATTTAACGTTTTCTCTCACCTTTTTTTCATCTCTATTTTGGTATTTAGCCTATTTTGATGCGATGACGAATCGTGATCGGTCACTTTCGAATCACCTTTTGTTTGTGTTGGGTTATGAACAATTATAATACATTTATTTTACAATATATCGTTGAGCGAAGCTTCTTAGATATTATCATAAAAAGCTCATTTTGTTCTGCCTTTCTAAGTCTCCTAAGAACAATCGTCCTAGACGACCGCTGCACCGTCCAACTCCGCGGTACATTAAAATACAATCTAAAATACATTAGAACTGCATCTATATTATAACTCATTTGTAATTTTCCTTTTGTGTTATTTCATTTGTTATTTAAATTTCATAATTATTACAATACATAGCCGTAAATAATTCTTTCTGCATTATTCTTGCATACATATACATCTGCAGTTTGTGTAATTCTATTGTTAACATATTGTAAACTTGTCATTGGATTTTAAAATAACTGTCTCTGGTATACCTCTATCACGTGAATGCAATTACAGATAATCTATGTGATATGCATAGAACATATGCAGTGTGTTTGTCCTTAGGTGACAAAGCTATCCGGCGTCTTACAATGTCGTTGAACCTAACCACGGATGGATGTGCGACTGCGCGTGTATTGCATCTAAATATATATACATCATATATATTACATATATGTATTAGGACCACTAGGGATGATCACGCCAACAAACCAACATTAAACACTTAATCCAAACCTTAGTAATGGCGACCCAGTATCACGATACTACACGACAGCATATGGTCACCAGATGAGGTCCGTTTGAAAACTGGCTCAAGTCTATCGGAATAGAAGTCTAGAGTATAAATTGAAGGATATCTACATATATTACAACTAAGCATAGCTTCTGGCTTATTATCTGTATGGTTTGGCTGTTTTCACTTTTAGTTTTCTAATCGTAAATCTTTCGTAATGTACTTTCGTTTGCTTTTGAGTTGACCTTTCATGTCGAGTGGGTAGAACAATATTGTGGCTCACAGTGTCATCGATATATGACATTTGGCATACTTTTGATCCGTAACAATAATTTTATTTGCAATGGAGTCCAAGGATAGGGACAACACACCATTTGTACCTATCTATTATGATCATCAGGCGAAATCCATTTAACAAGTCGCACAAGTGTATCGGAACAGATGTTATATATTGTCTTAATATAAATAGGTGGGTATAATTGGAATAAAATAAAACTGCTCGCGAATACAAAGTTATAAACAGTGTTGCTAGCTAATGTTATTTAAATTCTTGATATATATGGATAACTCGTATGGTTGATACTTGCTTAGCAGTATGTAAATTTGATTAATACGAGTTGCTTACCTACATAAGTTTTTACATGGAATACTATCCGACCCGCGCGACTTCGTTCGCGTTTTGCTCCACTCCTATGGGTCGTAGCGAGATGTTTAATAGCCTAAGTTACTCCTTGTTACACCAGCTATCTGCCAATGAAAGACCCGTCAAAATCAGTCCAACCATTTCAGAGATTAGCTTGCACAAACAGAAAGACAGATATATGTACCGTGTGCACTTAGTAAAAAGCGGTTATTTTAATATTACAAACAGACACTACAATTTTATTTATTTGTATGGATTATCATATAAAAAAGGTGCGGCATTGGCATCATAAGTATAATTAAGTATGCTAATGCCGTTCAAAGTTTAATTTTTATCAAATCCGTGTTGCTTGATAAGCTGATAACTACAAGTCTGTTGCTCAAATCATGTACACATTTTCAGAAAACAGATTAGGTTGTTTCTAGCTAATAAATAAAGATATCTTTATATATTTCTCGCAGACATATCTTCTTTAGTGTTATTGCATCTTTTTTTAGTATTAGTGTTAGATACAAGATAACGGTTCTATCTTTTATCTAACCTCGACAGTGAAGGCGTGTTCACAAGTCCAAGGCATTGCTTAGGCACCTCTCGTAATTGTAAGGGATCATAATGTTTAGTTATGTATAGGTTCAGTAGCAGTATCTACGTTGTGTTTACCCAATAGTCTATTTAATATCACACCCCTCTTAATGTTTTTCAATATATCCCTTCTCCTCTTTCTTTTTCCGAGTTATATTTTTAATTACAAAAATAGTATCGCCATTAGTCAGAGCTCGTACCGACTGCGTGAATAAAGTATTGGGAAGTTTGTTTTTTTATTAAAATGATCGCTTAAACTCAAAATAGTTTATTTCAATTAGACTTTTGACAAAGTCGGTTTGTCTGAAGTTATTAAAAATTGTAACAATACCTAACTTAACAAAGTTAAACTAGATAGCGCCACCAGTCAATTGAATAGCGCTAGCAGTTTTTTAAAATCAACTCCTATACGACCTAGTGAAAGTCAACGCTTTCAGCGTCTGCTCTCTGTAAGGAGACACTCGCGAACATTGCACCACCACGAACTTAGGGCTACCACGAATCTCTTCGTCATCTCATTGAAACACCCCTCATTTCCGCCATCTCAACAAATCTCCCCCCCCCACTACATCGTTACAAAATTAGTTTATTTAATGGCTAAACGAGAAATAAATATAATGTTATACATGCATACCTGTGTGTTTCTGCCGTTATGTAGTGTTGTAATAATACTATCTGAGGATACTATCTGATAGGTGCCATGAGGTCGATGGTGAAATTCTTTGGTGACTTCCAGTAAAACCCTAGAGATTGCTATCATTGGATTCGTTTTAATGCGTTTGCTTACATGTGAGATATTTGAAAATGTCATAAGGAAAATATAACCGTATAATCTATCTATATATATTATATATATGTCGGAGCTGTGTGTTAGGTTTAGGTTAGCTTTATGTTAGGTTAGCTTTATGTTAGTGTAATCTTAGGTTTAAACGATGAAACTAAGCAGTGGAGGCGAATGTTGTGATCACTTAAAGGATATCCTTAAGCCTACACCTTGGTCACAAGTCCAAGACACTGCTTGGGTTCCTGTCATAATAGTAAGAGGGCGTAATGTTTAGTTATATCCTGACCGTATTGCGCCCGTATAGCTTTTGAGATAGGCCATCCTTCTATATAACTGGGATAGACCTTCGCTTCACATGGTTCTATCAGTATTCTCGTTATTAGATTATGACGTTGAAAGATTTTTATTTGGTTTCTTGGGTGATAGAATCTATCGACTATGGATGTGCGTGAGAGTTGCGATCCACGAGGTGGATGCGCGTGTGATGATAATTGCGATTACCGGTCGGCTGTGAGAGCTGTGGAGATGGAGGGTATCACTCAAGGATTTGTAGAAGTAGTTGTGTGTAGCTTTTGAAAGTTGGAATAAACAGTTCTGGTACATAGCTCTACTAGAAGATGTTGTTTCGGCTGTTGTCCGGGCAAAGACACGGTGTTAGTTTCGCCAGAATTAGATTCGGTGCGGCGTCAGTAAAGACTAGAGAGTATAACGCGTGCGTTCGGTACGTTGAAGATACAGACTTGCTTTAAATCTTGATTAATCGTTTAAATTAACGTTTAGTCAGTTCATCGGTTGAGGTGAAGACGATATTACTTCGATTGTGATACTTTGAAATAAGTTTCTTTAAGGGCGTTTGGTGTAGACTAATGACTAGTTAATTGTCCAGTTCAGTTAGTACGTTTACAGATTTTAAGAGCCATTTCACAATTTTTCGCTCTGCAAGTTTAGGTAAATTTGGTCGCAGCGCACGTGAGTCTCACGAGCCGCGCGGTCTCTGTCCTACTCGGTATAGTGCGACATCCAAAAAAACATCTTAATCTTTTTCTAATGTATAATAAAAATTAATAAATATTATGTTACAAAATGTTTTTTACATAATTATTTTGTTAAAAATTTCAAGTCTGTTATAACAACAGTCAAGAAATTTAAAACAAAAAATCAATTTTATAAAATAGGTTTTTAGATAGATTTTTAAAATTGATTTGATTGAGTGTCTTGAGTTTACGAATGAATCGAATATTTATGATATAAATAAAATAGCCTTTTATTATACTCCAGAAAATCTGAATGTGAATATGTGTTGCACAGTTTTGGGTGCAAGCAGAAAATCCAATTTTTGCCTGCTTTAATCTATATCTATACTTCTATACTATTATATAAAGAGGAAAGATTTGATTGTTTGTATGTTTGTATATTTGTATGTTTGTTTGTTGCGAATAGGCTCTAAAAGTACTGAACCGATTTTGAAAATTCTTTCACCGATAGGAAGCTACATCCTTTCCGGGTAACATAGGCTATGTGGTGTTGCCATAAATACTCTAATTAAAAAGATATGGCCATTTAAGTGCCATAGGGTGGCCATTTTGTAAATTGAAGAGTTTCTCAGGAACTACAAATCCGATTTAAAATTTTTTTTCATTGTTAGAAAACTACACTATTCTTGAGAGACAAAGGTGATTTAGTGTTGCCATATAATTTTTTTTAATTAATAGAATATGGTCATTTTGTTGTTACTAACCCGATTTTAAAAAATTTTTCACTGATAGAAAACTACACTATTCGTGAGGGACAAAGGTGATTTAGTGTTGCCATATACATTTTTTAATTACTCTTTTCCTCTTATAATACTATCATTGTCTCTCATCCTCTCTCTTTTTCTCTCTTTAATTCTCTCTCTCTCCTATTCAATTTTATTTTTCCTCTGTCTAGCATCTGTCGCTTTTCTTTTATTTTTGTTTCTATTATTTTTCTTTTTATAACTTTTTCTCACTCTCTCCCTTTTTTCAAATAATGAAAAACTACACAATTACAGAGAGACAATTTAAGGACATCAATTATAATATTGTTTTAAATACCCGGAGCGAAGCGAGGGCAGGCCTCTAGTTTATTTATAAACTTGATGACACAGTCAAACAGCCTATTTGTATTGATAAGATGAGAAAAACGATTTTAAATAATACATTTGTTTTACATAAATTACCATAAAATTTTACATTACTTTTTGTATAATTTTCACAATTTTTATTTTACCGTGGTATGATAATTAGAATAGAAAAAATTACCACATTAATCTATCTATTTACAAAAATACTCATTGAAATATAGCGGTATAAAACTTATTATTAGGGGTTAAAGTTTGCACTAAAAAATTGAAATTAGTTTTTTTTTAATTTAACATATTTATTTAATCAAAATAATTACTATTATTATCTATACATTGCTGCCATCTAATAGGAATTCGATCCAATATTCCTTTTTTTCTGTATCGATTCAACAAGGCAACACAAGTTTCAACACGCGTTTCTTTCTGCAGATCAGTCAAATCATGAGGCACCCATTTTTCATATTTATTATTTTATTGATTTGACGCAAATAAGTCAATTTTTGGCCACGCCGCTAATTCCTGGATAGTTTGGCTCGGATCGGCTTCCACCATCTCTTTCAATTCATTGTTATTCACCTGCGTGGGCGGTCTTCCACGTGGTTCGTTCTTCAAATCAGTTTCCATCACGAAAGCGTTTAAACTAAAATCGCATTCTGTGTTTGCATACAATCTGATGTTGTAGCTAGTTGTACTCTGGTTCCTAGAACATTATAAAATAAAAATTAAAAGTATCTCTACAGGTATACAAGAAAAATACAAGAATGAGAGTCAAAACTATAGTCTTAGTAATATGTCAGTTACTCCGAATAAACATATAGAAATGCACTCAATAGTGACTACACTTACCAACATCAACTCTTCAAATTTATTCTCCTGTTGGTTTGTTTTGACTGTCCTGAAAAAAGAGGCCATTTCATACATATCCATTTGTGATTTAAAAAAATGGTAAATAAATGATAAAAGAGCCTTAAAATGCCTCAAATACCTATTCAATGATACCCCGCTTGAAGTAATTTATGACTTTAACTTTTTTATCTTCACAATATGGCGTCCAGTGGTCACCATTTAGAATTTTTATATAACTGGTGAGAAAAAACTAACGAGACCTCGAACTTCAAAATCCATTATGCCGTTTAGGTCAAAAAGGCGTCAAAAAGAATCGTATATCGAATATATATAAGAAGAATAAATATATATATATATATATACTAGTCATACATACACCCTAAAAACATAACCCTCCTTCTAAGCAGTCGGGTAAGAATATAAATGTAGAAGTAAAAGCATACCCTGCCTGCACTACACCGCAGTGATAAGCATTACCTAAAAAATTAATTTATAATTAGAAAAGTATCTACTAATATATTTGGAAAAACAAACAATTTAAATATTAATTTTACTTACTTGAAAGTTTCAAATACGGTGTATCACACTATAATATCAGTCGCTTGGCGCGTGTGAGTGAGACCGATGTAAGAAAGAGAGCTGTTCAAAATTTGGCGTAGATCCTACCTCTAAGAGCGCTGGCGCTCGACTGATTTACTGGGCTTGATGCATAGTATTATATATTTTCTTTTTATTTTTTAATATAAAAAGTTATATATTTTATTTTTATTTTTTTCTGTTCCTAAAAGATGTAAGTTTATCTTGGTATAGATAGTTCGTTAAAATTTCTTAGTTTTATAAGAAAAATATCGCTTTTAAAATTGTACTTAATTTAGAAAATATTCGTAACTTTAAAATTTTATTATGGATTAACGGAGATGCTAATGTAAAAAATTCTAAATTGTGTATCAATAATAACATATTCCACATATTACGATATTTTTTTAAACAATTTCAAAGTAGTGGTTATTAAGAAATAGGACTTCAAAATATACATTGCGAGCGCTTACCCAGGTAGGCGGCGGAGGAAAAGGGTAATAATTTTATACACACAATATAAATCAAAATTCTGATAAATTAAGTTACTACAACAAAGGTCACTCTATTATATTTCAATTATAGAAATTATATTATTGCATCCAATGCTGAGATTAACGACGTCAAAATGTTACAATTTCGCGGATTTTTACCGAATTTTGTGAAATGGCTCTTAATACTTGTGACTTCGCGTTGAATAAAGTATTGTCAGGAAAGACGAGCGGATTTCCTTGTGATAGTGCGGTTTAGAAATTCAGTATCGCCGCAAATTATTAAATAAATTTATGAAAACTTAACGACCATATTAACTTTTCTAATGTAAGCTTTTGACGCCAATTCAAATTCAATATTCATAGTTAAGCTAGTTTGTAATAATAACAAGAAACAATTAATTTATGTGGACGTGTTACTCGTTAGTAACCTGAAATTAGGACGACCATTAGTGTTAATTAGTTTGTTTATATGACGAATTTACTTTGTGTTTATTTGTTTGCTTGGTCTTGTAAATATTTACGGGATTTCTCTTCCAAAGATTAGAAATGGGTATACCAATGACGTAGTTCACTTTGAATAAGGAAGTTTCTTTATTCCTGACGTCAACGTAATTAGCTCCAGTTACGGCGGAGTATTTGTCTTAGTATTATGGCATGTGTCTCATAATGTATTCCTAACATACACAAGGATTATATATATTATACATACATAGTCAGTTCACGCCGGCCCCGCGTGCTCGTGCGGCGGTGTTTACACCTTGCATTATATATGCATTGTTGAGATTAGTGCACACTGATAACGCAGCGAAACTTAATATATTTTGTTACTTCTTTCTTAATATTGTTTATTTACAATGAATGTGAGTAATTATAGTGAACTTTACGGGAAGCCTGGGTGGAGATTTGTACTTATTTTAAAATGTATCAGCATCAACAATCGCTTCCACGTCTCCTAACAAATGACTAAATTTAATGTTAAATAAACGATTCCCTATGAGAGAAACTTAGTTCTAAAAAATTGTATTACACGATTAGTTATCAAACTGTCTCTGAAATTATATGATGATGAGTTAGCGATAGTATTACTTAAATAAACGTAGACTGAAATACCATATTAACGTCTACTTTGATTGTAGTTTTTAAATATCGCTTATGGGCGAAGTAACACTTCTTATTAAAATTGTAATGAGGAAAGAAATGATTTAGTTAAGTAATATATCTTTTTATTTAAGCTAACTTTTCAAAGATGCAATGAAGTAATGTAAAAATTAAGAATTAAGTATTAAAGTTCTTTTTCTTTTATTACCGCTCAGACATAATAGTAGTAATATTTAACCATATTTTAATCTTTTGAGCAGAACAAAATAAATAATTTTTACATTTAAGTGTATGTGCAAAGTACAAGTTTAGTATTTTTTAACAGTACGTTTTTGTTAGTTATTATGAAAACTGTTCGTAGATCTAATTTATGTAAGTTAAAATTTAAAATAATATTAAAAGACTTGAGTTGTGAATTTGTTGCTGAGTAGCAGTTATGTCCGATTGAGAGTAAAATTACCATTTATAGCCATTTTTACCATATCATCATAAGATACAAGACATTAAATATTATTATTGACTATTAAAAACTCCACCCCTAGACTTTATGTGCAAATTTAAGTTACTTTAATGTAACTTATAATTTAAAAATAACGAATTCTACGTATCATTGTATAGTGCCATCTATTAAGCGTAGCAGAAACAAATTGTAAGACTAAGGCATAATTTATATAGCTTTCATCTCCCAGTATAACACAGCCTTATACATTAAACGTTAAGAGGGAGCGTGTTTATATTTATCGTTCTAGAGTAAGCTAATATAAGCTATATCTAGACAGTATAGGGTTTAGATCGTGTAATGTTATTGCGTACGTAATATGTTTCTGTTATTGTATTTAACTTACGTACTATGTTGATATTTGCTTTAAAAAGGAAGCTATTTATAATAATAGCTTCCCTGAGAAGTAAAAAACGTACTGTACATTTGAATATATTATTCAAGATGTTTCGAAAAAAATGTATTAAATGTTCAGACGAGGTTTTTAAGTTTGTTTAGAATTTTCCGGGAACTCTATATTTTTTTTGGTGAAATAAAAAATAATCTTAAACTTAATTTTAAAATATAATATACATAATATTTATATCGCACATAATTAAAATACAAAAGCCTTGAAAAAAAATCCTTTACAAATTTTTAGAACGCAGTATATATTAACTACCTACTTATAGCTACATACTATCTAAATACGTTATAAAATATCTTTTTAGGGAACTAGATGGCGCTAATAACTTGTAGTATACTAGTGTTATCATATATAATATTATATAATATTAGTATAATATTTTCATTTATACGTAGAAGGAGATACAAGGAGGACTTTTGACTGGTAGTCGATGAGTGGCTTGTGTTGTGGTCAAGCTTCAGGCTTAAAAGGATTTTCATACTTTGACATTTTTGGATTTAGGAGTTACTGCAGCTAATCTGTTACGACCGAATTTATAAGTCTTCCTTCTTTCCTTGATCCAGTGAGGATATTTCGAAAATGAACCAATACGAAGTACTAGCCTATCAAAGGTTATCAACAGTATTGCTAAAAACAACTTCAACTTTGTCCAAAGTTACCACTAGCTTGAAAGCAATTATCTCTTGAGAAGGGCCGGCAAGAAACTCTACAGTTGGTTTTTCCGATATTTTAACTATAAATACTTCATATAATACTTTTATTAATTAAAGAAATTTCCAGATGCAGTAAAGAATTGCACCAAGAAGTCGACCTTGCAAACACCTATTAAGCAAATTCAAATAACGTATTATCTTACTGCATTAACACTTGTAGTAAATAATATGTCACGTGATCTGGCAATATTATTGTTCTAGACGTTTCCCCTTACACTTGTTCTATATGGTGGAGGTGTCTATTGGTTTTTATATTTCAAAACAAGACAATTTTAATCATATAAAATCTTTGACTCGTATTTTTCTATCCAAGATCTCTAAACAATTGTTTTAAAAAATCATCCTCAGGAGTAGTTGACTCTACAAGCGTCACTTGCAAGTGATTATATCAAAGTTACCTTTTGATTTAAATCATGATTTTCCGCAAAGTAACGCCTGATTTAATTCAATACTTTAACTTGTTGTAAGTGATACGTGTGGGTATCACGAGATTCACGTGTCACGTGATCTTACAATATTATTGTTCTAGACATTACTGACACACTTGTTGCATAAGTTCTTGTATTTCAAAACAAGATAATCTAAAGTATTTTGACTCTAAAACCTCGAACTGCAGAAATATTCAAGGGTACGACACTACTTTAACTAGTTATACAAGATGGCTGTGTACCACGTGTCACGTGATCTTGTATTATGTATATTGTTTTCTAAACGTTTCCTATATACTTTTTATATAATATTTGTTCTTACTTCTTATGTAAATAAGATTATCTTAAACAAATAAAAACTTTGACTCATAGTATCATTGTCAAAGATCTCGACCTCTCGTTAAAGAGTATTGATTTTAAACCACACAAAATTGAAATATAGACAGACGACTTTGAGACAAAAAAGTGGTGTTAGAATAAAATGTATAAATTTTCAAGTTTTTAAAATCAAATGTTAACATGTTTCATTCCATATATCTTTAAAGTTTGTCCAAAAATAGTAATTATATATTTGAAGGATATCTCAAGTGCGGAACTAGGAAGGGTATTTCAAAAACTTTAATTTAGTTTAGTCGACTTTTCAAATGTTATCAATTAAAGTTATCTATGAACATTTGTAATTATTACTTTTATACAAACACTTATTGCGGCGACTGGCAAAAAATTACACTTCGCTACTGCAAATTAAATTAAGAAAAAATAGTATTTAATACAGCTTTCACTTAACATGCCATGCCATGCATGCATAGACTATAATTTATCCTACTCTCCAATTAACTTTTTTTGATCTTTTACGAAACGTCTTATAGCAATTCAATCATGTTATGATAGTCCAGATCTACACGACACCATAATTATAGTGACTGGTGGCCAAATTTTTGGGTGATTACGAAACAGCTTTGCTGCATGCACAGCAAGCGATAATTATAAGTTGGCCGAGAAACAATCTTAGAAGTCATTATTATGTGATTAGTTAATAATAGAGTAATTAAGGTTATTTATTTAATGTCTGTGTTTTGTTGCAGGTCTGCGAGAAATTGGAGATCGGCGCTGAAGCTGACTACTTCGGTCTCAGAGTTTGCTCAGGGTATGGACCCGGAAGATGGTTGAATCTCAGAAATCATATGGACCCGCATCGTATACCGAGCAGGCGTTTGGACCTAAGAGTTAAATTCTGGGTACCCCCCCATCTTCTTATTAACGAGCCTACAAGGCACCAATTCTATCTGCATGCTAAATTGGAACTCATTGAAGGCAGATTGGTCGTTGCCGATCAAGAAGTAGCCCACAGGATCATCGCCTACATTGCTCAAGCGGAAACCGGTGATTGTGAACCCGACGTACCCACTCCCGTATATAGCGAATGTGATAAGATCGGTCCGGTAGAGAAGCCAGAAGACCACATGGCCAAAATTATTGAGTACCACTGCGAAATTGCTGGAATGAGAGCTTCTCAAGCGGAATATAGGTTACTCAAAGAGATATCGAAATTGGAATCTTTTGGGGAGGAATTGTTTTTCTGTAAACCAGTGAACCAAAGTAACAATGCCTATAATCTGTACAGCCATTTGCTATACCATAGACAACAGGCCGAGGAGCCCAGAGCTCGTGATGAGCAGGAGATCGATGGGGGGGCAACAGTTGGGTGTTTAGCCAGTGGGCAGAGTGGAGGGGGATGTGGATGCAGACTGAGCACGTGTGTGGGCGTTGGACCCCACGGCATCGTGGTGTACAGACCAGCCTGCAATGGCGAACAGGATATTGGTGTTGAGAAACAGAGGTGAGTTCGCGATCACACGTTTAATTAATTAAATACAAAATATAGTATTTATAGGCGTCTAAAAGTGAGCGTGGGTGAGGTGTCGAATCAGTCAATATGCTACAGTTAGCAACAGTTAATATAAAAAATAGAAAAAATAACCTTACAATGACCGAGCGTACATCGAACTTTACGTATTTCATGAGATTTAATTCTTATAATATTAAACGCTTATCTAGATTAGTTATTTTAGATGTGATAATTAGATGATAAATAATTGGTACAACAAGTACATAATCTCCTTAAGCGATGACGTCATTGTTGCTAATGCTAACTGATAAATCACGAAATTGCAGCGATAAGAAGAAAATTAACGATTAAATCCTACTATCCTACTAATATTATAAACGCGAAAGTTTGTAAGAATGTATGGATGTTTGTTTGTTACTCTTTCACGCTAAAACTACTGAATGGATTTTGATGAAACTTTACAATAATATAGCTACACATCAGAATAACATATAGGCTATAATTTATAATGATATAGTATGAGTTATACAAAATATAGCGGGTGAAACCGTGGGTCGCAGCTAGTGTTAATATGTATTTATCACATCACAAGTTGTTTTTGTCAGCAGCTTTGTGTTATTGTGTCTCTTGATTAGCACAATAACAACTAATGTAGGTATGTATGACATATTTAGGAGATATTATTAATTACTAGTTCTTGGCAATTTCTTTGTAATAAATAACAGATAAATTATTATCATTATGATAATGTTATTATCAAAGGTGTCTTGGCCTCTTGACGTATTTTGGGACATTCCGATAACTTTGTTTTTCACTGATTTATCTTATTATCTTGTAAAATAGAATAGAGGAGTTTATTATTTGATACCAATTTTCGATTGGATTAAGTCCACGTTTTCCTAAACCTTAAATGTTGACTAATTTTAATTCTGCCTTGAAACTGGCCATGAAATGAAAAGGGATGATCATCGTTACTTTATGTCAATATGGCAACAAAAAATGTAAACCCATTTTGACCTCCTTGATATCTCCCCATTAGTATCACATTCATTTTTGCATATTGACACAGCTGAGCAAACCGTATGAGGATACAACACGTTATCAGAATGTCTTCAATGACAGGAATTAACTTTAATATTCTACCTTCTTTTATAAATCAAACTCAGTGTCAGCTCAAATACATGTTTATTCCACACATTATACAATACTCTCCTACTAGTACTCAATATTATCAATCAGCAGAACTTTCAGTATATTATTTATCACTTTATTTTCTAAGGACACCTTTCTTTTTCCGAATTTCCAATTTTTATACTCTTACAGAACTACTTTCATGTTCGACACACATTGATCATTTTCGGCGAGAATTGTTCTGATTGGTCAAAAGTTTTTTTTCCTTCTGTTTTTATTCCATAATGGAAAAGGCCAAGGTATTACAATACCTTGGCCTTAGCCTTGCCTTTAGTAAGTAAAATTCCTTGTGGTAGTAGGTGTCCTTGTATTCATATCGTGGAAGGCGTGCCTTCCAAAACCATCTCCCGAGGACACTGTCTCCCGCTCTTTATCTTCTTTATTTTTTCCCCCTAACCTCCCATTTACCTCCACTTATTTCACCACCCAACTCCGCCATCTAAACCTCCGCTCGTAGACTTCCGCTTCTTTCCTTGGTCAAAAGAATAGCACCCTCATAGCGTTCACAATCGTTTGTCATTACGATACGAACTATTAAAACGAAACGAAACATTTAATCATTGCGATTGCCATACCATAAAATAAAATCATGACACTACTTTAAAGAATGATACCTGTTACTGCGCAGCAATAAATAAATAAACTTCACATTAGAGAAGACTCTAGGTTAACAACGCTTCTGGAAATACTTTTAAAATAAACCAACTAACCAATCAAACATTATCAGTGTTGCTAGCAAAATGGATTTACGAGTCACAACGCATATGTGGAAAAATGATACTCGGGGCCATTTGTCGAATTTTTATTGTGTTAAACTATCTTCATAGATAACTAGAATGCAATCTATGATACAAGGAATTGGAAAAATATATATTTTACTTAGACTTCGTACAATTATTATTGGAATGAGTAATGATTATAATTTATCATACTTTAAACATCTGTTAAAATAATACGTTCAATATAATGATGTCTGTTCATTCACTTCTATTAATTCTTCCATAAATTGACTAAAAAGGAACAATTAATAATGTAATGAAAAATAAAAAAGGTTACCTTGCTATAATCCGCGAAATTCTGAACAACCCGTCTCGCACGGCACAACCCAGAAGAGGACACCGTCCACCCGAACCCCAGGACACACCACATAAGAAGGTCGCTCGACAATCGACGTACGTTTTGATCCGACCCCAGCCATCTTCAGAAGTAGTTGACTCTACAAGCGTCACTAACGCCTGATTCAATTCAATAATAATGTAAAGAATTTTCTTTTCTTTTTTTTTGGAAACAAATTCTGCTCTTATAAACAGATATAATTTGATCTGGCAACGTTAGGAACGTGAAGTCGGTTGACAAAGACAGATGGCTTGATTCGACATGCCTATCCGGTGTCCGGCAAAGTGGTCACCTTATGCACCTTCTAGACTCTTATACTTCTCATAGATCCGCATTTATTTCTAGTTGCTCACGTGGACTCTCACTCTGATACAGGTGTCGATATATCCTCCTCCACTCCTATAGAAATGTAAAATGCACATGTACGATCACATCATTTTGACTTACGTTATTTTCTTTATTTCCAGCATCCCCTACACAGCAATCCACAAGGCTCAGCCTCTCCGGCGCATGTTCCAGCTGTCCTACGTCACAGGGGAAGGACACGAAGCCACACTATACGTCAAGATGGCGACTTCCGGTCAAGCTGCCGCGCTGTACCGAGCTGTCACAGAAAAACATGCGTTCTACTGCTGCGAGACAGTCCGGACTGATGTTACTGAACAATTTATTAGAGATCTCAAGGTTGGTATTAGTACATAAACAAATTGTTTAGTTATCTGTTGAGAACAAGATGGCGGGCTGTCAGCATATGTTTTTTCTATCATAATAAATCCATAATTAAGACTCTTACCGTAAAGTTATATGTTGAAAGGAAGGATGGGCTGTCAACACTTTTTTGTTTAATTACGAATTTATTTTATTATTTCGCTATTGTATTCGAGTTATCTATACTATCTATACTAATATTATAAAGAAGTAAGATTTGTATTTTTGTATGTAACGAATAAACATAAAAACTACTGGACCGATTTCAAAAATTCTTGCACCATTAGAAAGCTATATTATCCTTGAGTAACATAGGCTATATTTATTACAAGAAAAAATTAGAGATCCCCATAAAATCTCATTAAAACCAACCCAAGGTGCAAAAAAATAGCCATAAAATATCTTTCATCGCATGCGCTGCGAAAAGTATTGATGATAGAACAAAAAAATGTTCTACAATATTATGGAACGTATCAATATCTACAAAAAACTTCGCGAGACCATATGTCCAACTATTGTAGTTATGTCACTATAACTACTTTTTTATATTTTAAAAGTTGATAATGCCTATCAAAATCAGACCATGTTTTCCATACCTTTGTATTAATCCTTATCCAAATAAATTATTTCATATTCAAGACTGTTTCAATACCTGTAAATTACTTTTTAAATTATTAAAATCGGACCTTCCATTCAAAAGATATTACGAAATTAAAAATATCAATATAAACAAAAAATACACGCCGACGCGACGGGCCGGTGTAGTTCTATCTCGGTGACACTCGAAGTGCAGTGAGTGGTAGCGAGTAACGCCGAGACGCCGAGGTAGAGGGGCACCGAAATGCGGGAGAGCCAAAATGTTTTAAACTAAATATTCCACCCGTGCGAAGCCGGGATGGGCCCTTAGTTATTTAATATTTGTAAGTCATTCAGTTTTAATAGTTCGCGATAATTGCATTCACAGATTAAAATACTGTTTTAATAACAATTAGGTGTATAAAAATGATATTTAAATTTTAAATATCGAAAATAATAAGTATATTGTTTTTTAAATTCTAGAATTTTCGTGTGTCTGTTTTGTATTGATAATTAATTTTCAAACTTTTTTGTAGATAATATAAACAATGGGTTGTCTTACTTTGAAACATAAAACATGTATTTGTCACTGACTCACTGAACGAAAATAAGTTACTAGACATTGTTTAAAAAGTAATAAAGAATTTTCTAGAAAAGCTAACTAAACAAAAAGAACAATTTTTCTCTTTAATAATAAAGTAAAAGAAATATAAATTTGACATTTTCAAGTCAGACTCGTAATCCGGGTTAAGCAATAAGTATAAGAAGTGAAAAATTATGTTCGAATAAAATCGTTGGACTTTGATTTCTACGCTAATTAATAAGCAAATTAATTATTCTAACCGTTGTGTTGATGAGCCGGGAGGAGTGAGGGGTGTGAGAAGAGGTGTGAAATTATCGACGTTCTTTTAACCCCAGAGATGAGATTTACGTCAATACTTAATTAATAGCGTCAGCACCAATAACTCAATTATATTCAAACATTAGTTTTTTATAAAAATTAGGTATTTATGAATCGACGACATATTTGATACTGTTTCAGTCTCATTCAAATAAGGATTTTTAATTTTCTGTTCTGAAAGTTACATACCCATATTTTAAAACAAAAGTACCCCTACTTACTTTGATTACTTACCTACTTTGACTTTTAAATAAATATATAGTTTATTAATTATTCAATGTTCGAATTGGAATTGTAAAACGGTTTGACAATGTTAGTATGAAGTCATATTACACGACAAAAGCTGGCCAGGATTGTACATTTGTACATTTCTAAATAAATATTATATTCTATATTCAGAGATGGTGAGTTATGTTTTAAGACATAGGAACAGCAATGGTGTTGCGTTATGTTGGTTATAGTTTCTATAAGACAGTTTGTTTAATGATTTTCTTGTGTTGTTCCAGGGCACGATCGCGTCGATATTCAACGACTCGTCGACGTTGGGACGGCGCTACGTGTTCGACATCAGGCGCACATGTCGCGAGGTGCACGACCGCGCCCGCCGCGACGCACACGCGCGGGTCGCGCACGAGCCCAGGCAGCGGCGACGCTCTGCTACCGGGGCTGGTCATGAGGTAACCTAATAATACTATTACTGCATTACAGTATAGCCTAAACTGCTTTATGTTTATGTGTCTGGATCAAATTTCTAAGAGACTTATATAAGTTTCTGTTGTGCAGGAGTCCCGTTTCCGATCTCGTTCGCGGTCGCGGTCCATGTCGCGAAGTGGTGGGGGTGAGGGGCTAGCGTGTCGCGTGTGCATGGACGCCGCCATCGACACACTGTTCCTGCCCTGCAGGCACGTCGTCTGCTGCGAGGAGTGCGCGCCGAGGTTGGTACATCACCCCACACACATCCACATACATCCACATACATACTGCAAAGTGCCAACATCATAATATAACAAAATATTACAAGGAGTCTATTAGCAATTGGAAATGTTACTCCAAAATGGTGGTGGATGGATCATGATACTAAATATACTAATGAAAAAAAAAACAATTTTAATTTTTTTAATTTGATTACAGATGTGAGCGCTGCCCACTGTGTCGCGGCGAAATAGAGAAGCTCATGCACATATTCCTGCCCGTGGAGTACCAGAAGAGTCCCGGAGTCATTATAAAATAGACTGCAAGTTCGCCTGTCCCTAGATCGGTATTTGGATTGGAACGCGTGTACTACGTCACATTTTCATTGGAAAATGACATTGACGTGTCGGCCATGTTTGTTTGTACTTGACGTTTGTAGGGATGGCGGTGCTCAGATTCGATTTAATTTTAAGTTGTTTTTGAATATAAAATGCCCTTGTAACGGTATTACGACCTTTTTAAGATTGATGTTTTATTTTTTTAATTATAATTATAATACAAACTTATCATTTAGTATCGAGCTTCGCTATCGCCATTCCTAAACGAGAGTGTGTACGCGCCCTTACTGACAATAAGCAGTGTGTGTGTGTGTGGTTGTCTAGTCAAATGTATTGACATGGTAAATGCATACGAATTATATAAATAGAGACAATTTATTTTTGTAAAACATTTAACATCCTTATGATTGAGCTTTGAGCAAGAAGTTATACAAACATGTCTCTATATATACAAGTGGTATGAGCAAATGTGCATTTTTTACAATAACGGAATGTGTACTTATTTGTTATATGTTAAATGAACGCTAACTCTACAAATACTTACATACGTTAAGTGATCTTCCCTTCGTTTTAGAAGGCGCTAACTTGTCTAACTTAGGTATATTGTGATTATACATAAGTATGTCAATTATTTTAAATCGAGTATCGAATCTGAATCCAGTGGCCAATATACGAACTGAATATTGTCAAAAGTACCTATATAAAGTTTATTTTGATAATTACATAAGTATTTCTATAGTGAAATAACATTGATTAGATTCGATTCTCGTTACTGGTAATTGATATTCAATGAAAGCATAAAGCTGCCAGAACAGATGTTGTTTCATAATTATTGTTTCAGTCGTAAGCTCGCTTATTTTTTTAATCAAAATTATGAAACCCATCTGTTTATGCAGAAGGTGCAACTATTTTAAAAAAATCTTATTAAATTAAGTTAATACTAATAACTTACTTCTAAATGTACACCACGAGCGTCTTCATTTTGAGTAAGGAGTAGTTTTACCAAATGTGTTATAAGAAATTGCATTTTTAGTTGATTTGTAATATATATTGATTTGATAATAACTAAGTTATAGTAAGTAAGACCTGTGGTCTCTAAGTTATTTTTAAAACGCAATAAAAAAAGATAAAATATAAATTAAGATTACTGACACAACTTTTGTTTTATTGCACATTCATCCATTTCGCATGAATTAATATACATACAAAGTTAAAATTAAAAAAAAAACTAATATATTTAACCCTTGTTCAAAGATATTTTCCTTAAAATGGGAAAAGAAAATTTCTAGTCTGTTATTTCATGTGTTGTAATTTTTAGTAGTTAATATTTAACAAAATAAGTTTTGTTTTCTTAAACTTTAATAAATGAGGAACTAAAACAATAATATATATTTGTAGTAAGTATTCAAATTCAATATTATTTAGATTTGGGCGCATAACTAATAAACCGAAATTGTCTTGGAGCCTACATAAGTCTACATTACTACTCTTGATTTTATTTAAATAGTAAAGATTACTTGCTTGGACAATTATTAATTAGAAATAATATTTCAATATCTAGCATAAAATAAATGCGTAACAATTAGTCATGATCTAATTATTTATTATTCTATAGCTGTTTTGTGTGGAGCCTAATTAAATAACGACTATTAAAATACTGAATTTATACAACACTAAATATATGTTTAAGTTAACAATAAAATATTTTAATTATTTACAATACGTAGTTTTTCTAAACTGTGACTAAAATAAATCTTGGCAGAATTGAGAATTACAGATATTTCATTGACATCTAGAGACATGCCCAATGACAGATCTTTTTTTTTTTTTATAATTATATAAAAAATGACAGATCTCTTTACTCATTGGATATGCTCAGAAGCTCGGCAACATCTGCCCATAGAGATATTACTCTGCCATGTTGGCAAACATGGAATAAACGCCGAGCACGCCATCTCTATTTTAAAAAAAATCTTTTGAAATATTGTGTTGCCAATATAATCTTTGAATTTATAGTTAATAATTCATGACAAGAAATGTAAAGTTTATTTTTTTTAACTGAATCCTATATTATTCTTAGTTCAAATATTTGAAAATAATAAAATAAAATACATTATTTTAATATCACTTTTTTACAATATAATTTTTTCATAAGGCAATTTTGATATATATGGCAACATCGATGAATTCGCATGAACGCAAGATGGCTGCCAATTTATGTGAATGCAAGGACGAGTAGAAAAGTTATACGCGTTTGTTAGGTGTTATCCAATTTTTTATGTGTTAATATCGTTATAAATAGTACATTATTAAAGTGTATGTGTTTTCGTGGCATTTGTTATGAGTTATCGATGGTTTTGAGGCCGTATGTGCAATACTGCGTTAGATGGCATATAAAATGTTTAGTGTTGATTTGTGATTATTATTTAAACAGTGCGAGTCTTTTTTCGGGTGCAACTATGCTTGTTATTGGATGATACTGGGATCACAAGTGAGTACTCGTTTTGTTCTTTGTTAGTACTGTAATTGTAGAGGTCAGAAAAGGTTCCGAGACTGGTAACCTATTTGACTATATCAGGTATTAATTCGTGGCGTGGCTCCGGCGCCGGCTCACCGCTCGAGTCTCGTGGATTGTCCGTTGATCACAGCTGTTGGCTTCACACGTTGCCAATGCTCACTATTCATTTCGATACTCCGGACAAACTTTTGTCGATGTTGTCATACAGAAATACCTAGAATCCTAACATGCCTTTGTCAGTACGTTTTTTTTACAAGTCTCGTCATTGCCAACACAAAACGTTCTTATGTTTCCATTGAAAATGTTGTGATCACATCTGACAATGTTTTTCATTTAAATGCATTTGAATTTAATTCTAAATTTTATGTAGTGAAATAATATGGCTTACATTAGACTAGCACTACAACTAATCTCGTATCTAATAATTTCAAAATGGTAATGATATATCTAATTAAGAGATAACTAGCCAGTCATGTGATGAAAGCACAGGTAGTATTTAAAAATTAATTTACTTCTCTTGTCTCCAATAGGTATTTAATGATTAGTTTTAAACAGAAAACAAATTTTTGTTTCATTAAAAAAATTACCATGTGAGTCACAGACACAAATAATATTGAAAAAATTAATATATATTAATCTTAAATTCAATAATTTTATTTTAAGTACTCCAAAATGTGATGTTTTTTAATTCAAGTTTATAAAATAAGGTATATAAATTTTGTATAGTTAATTTAGAAAAATATATAAATGTCTATTCATTTTAAAAATTTGATTAACTTTTTTAGGTATAATATTTTTTTTAACCTTTTTATCAATAACAGTGACAAAATCTAATTTGCTCAATAATACCAGGTAAGAACAGCCCTAGCTTAGTAAAATTCCAATATTTGTTCTGTATACTGCAGACATCATTATTATGTATCTTTATTCAAACAATATCTTGTTTTCAGAGCAAACAAAATTGTACTGATTGTTTCTTGCAGCTTCACTTATGTTATGAACTTACTTTAATTTTTATTTTATGTCCTATTTGTTATTGGATGTTTTGAACTGACACATTTTATTTCTTTATTTTATAATATCTAATGATCATAATAATGTCACATTTTATCTCAAAAAAGAAGTAGATTAGTTCCTAATGAAGTAATTTATATATTAAAATAACTTTCAAGCCTTTCTTTGGCTTGGATAAAGTCAGATTTGAGGATAGTGATAAAAGTTATTAGTCATCCATGTGACCATTGCTATGGCACAGGAATTGTATCAGTAAAAAAGTAATGAAGAAAAGTCAGGAGAGATTAGTAGTATAGATATTATTTATTTTAAATTTTGATTAACAGAATTTGTAGAAAATATTGACCTACAAATGATTTGATAACATATCTATGTTTATAATTGAGGTTGTTTGTAGCTCTAATAAACAATCTTGACGTATTTAGATATCTCTTGGTCTATATGTTAATACAAAATATATAATTGCTGATACTTGTCTAGCTGCCTGATTGATTAATCAAAGAATACATTTTTGACCCCTGAAATTATTTTTTTTAGATTAGTCTAAAGTCCAAATCTTCCATTGCAGAAAAGCTGACATATCAACTTTTATTATATTCAGTTAAACTTCAGTTTATTATGTAGGTAAATTAATCCAATTTTTAAAAAAACATGGATGGCCTAAAGCATCACTAAACTTAATGAAAATTCATGGGTAAGTCAAGACCAAGTGATGAACTGATTTTACAGTATTAGTGCAATTCAGATTAATTGCAGTTCAGAGATCAACGTTAGAAATATATGTTGGAAGCGTAAGTTACGCATAGATTAGTGTTAGGTTGGCCTTGTGTTAGGTTAGCCTTGTGTAAGCCTAACCTTAAGCTTAAATGGAGAGCCTATACGTTGTTCACAAATCCAAGGCCTTGCTTAGGTTCCTCTCGCAATAGGAAGAGATTGTAATGTTTAGTTATTTATCAGTTTAGTAACAGTACCTACATTGCATTTACTCAATAGTCAATTTAATATCATCCCTCTTATTGTTTTCTATACACTCTTTTTCCAAGTTAATTCCACATTTTATTTCTGTATTAGTCTTCCCAGTTAAAAAAACTTACAAACAAAAAATAAATATTTTCCTTCATTACTAATATACAGTAAGACATTATGGTTTAGAAATACAACCCATTAAAGTAAAGATGGATGGACAGAATCTATTAACATGCATATGACAATGTAACAAGTAGCCTTGTTTTCATTGAACACTAGAATCTACTTGATATCTATGTCGAGCACATCTCTGAAGTGTTAAATATATAAATTGTTGCATTCCTTATCTTTTATCTGATGAATTTCGATCACTTTAACTGTCTAGATAAGGGCTGGCTAAACAGAGGGAGCTATTAAGATAATTATAAATCTATACTAATATCATAAAGAGGAAAGATTTGTTTTTTTGTATGTAATGAATAAACTTGAAAACTTCTGGACCAATTTCAACATTTCTTTTGCCGTTAGAAAGCTACATTATCCCTGAGTAACATAGGCTATATTTATTACTCATCCTCAGAAATTCTTTTTAAAACCAACCAAAGGTGCAAAAAACTTAGCCACAATCTTTCATCGCATGCGCTGCGGCAAGTATTGATGATAGACCAAAAAAATGTTTCACAATATTATAGAATGTATCAATATCTACAAAAAACTCCGCGAGATCATATGTCCAACTATTGTAGTTATGTCACTATAACTACTTTTTAGAATTTTAAAAGATGATAGAAATGCCTATTAAAATCAGACCATGTTATCCATACCATTGTATTAATTCTTGTTCAAATAAATGATTTCGTATTCAAGACTGTTTTAATACCTGTTGATTGATACTTTCAATTATTAAAATCGGACATTCCATTCAAAAGATATTACGAAATTTAAAATGTCAATATAAAAAAAAATACGCGCTGGTGTAGCTCCACGCAGCGCATCGAAAGGGGGCACCGAAATGCGGGAGAACCAAAATATTTAAAAAAAAATTATTCGCCCGTGGGAAGCAGGGACGGGCCGCTAGTTTCAAATAAAATATTTATAACTAGTCAACCTCGTGACTTTGTCTATGTAGATTATTTTAGCATAATTATGCGTTCAAACTTTTTAGCTTCCACTTTTTTTACCATTCTATCCCACGGCAAAGGTGATTGTGTTAACCCACATTCTAAAGTATCCATGTACCACACCATACTATAATTTTATTTAAATAGGTTCAGCTGTTTTAACGTGATGCATGCACAAACATGGCTTTTATTATTTCTATAGATAGATGTTTGAGTGGTTATGATTCAGTTAGAAATCAGCATTTTACATGAACTACTTCTGATAGTTGCCTCATATGAGAACAGAATTCTAACTTTTAAATAATTTTTTCCCTTTTGTACATCCCTAGATGGCAACAATCTTGTGTTGGATTGAAGTAGTTACAAGTAGCCTTTACTATTGCCATCCGAGTCACATGTTGATTAAACAGAGTCCACTAACCCATTGAGCTGACATTCTGCACTCAAAGATACTACTTAGATTACTCAATATATAGTTTTGTCCTATTTATGGCAACATTTTAATAATTTTAAGAAATTTATGTTTAGATTTTTTTTCTCTTTGCATGCATGTTGTGGAGGGGAAGATATTTAACACAATGATTTTGAATGAATTTAATACTGTTCAAAAAAGAAGCCAGCATATTATATACTGTTTGGAAACTGATTCATGATTTGTCTACTGAACTAAGAATGCTGGAAACCCCAGAAGGGGTATGAGTTAAAAAACCTGAGCTCAGCACCCCTGAAATTAGATTTACAAAATATTATTATTATTACAATGATTTGAAAGAAAAAAAGGTTTATAAAAACTGCAATGTTATTGTTATTAATCAAGGATATGAATTTGCTAAAGTACTATAAAACAGAGTTGCATTTGCAATAAATTATAGAAGGTTGTTGTGTTACCAAGCATTGTATTAACGCGAGATGAAAACTGTGTCGCCTAGTACACAAACAGGAGTTTCGTAAGTGAACGAACGGAACTCACGACGTTATGGTCAGCTGACTTTATTTTTCCTTCAAGTTGCTAGGTATACTATAATCCGACAAACTGTCAAATTGGAGGAAATACCTAAAAAAAATTTTTTTTCTCCATGTTTGGGAGGCTACCACTGCTCGCTCCTCTCGCGGAATCACAGCTGATGGTCACGAGTAATAATAATATGAACCCCTTATGCATTTCACGAATTTTCGCTTGGGAGGGACTTGGTCACGAAAATCTGTCACTGGCTCCCGTAACTACCGTATCATAAGGTGAAGCATGTTAAAATAAAATGAAACTATCAACATTTGTATAAATAATGTCGACACGATTTCTGTAAGGTTTCTGTAAAATTAACAAAGAAAAACAAAGTTTCTTAATCTCTAAGCTCGGCCATTTATTAAAGACAAAAGAACAATGCTGTCTGGCTCTGGGACATTCGCTTGAGCGAAAGGGAAAAACTGCTTTTTGTTTCTTGAATTTATATTATATACACGATAAAGTAACCAGCTTCATAAAAATAGTTTTGCCTATTTATATCTTTCGTATTTTACATACATGTTTAGGGTTCGTTAAACAGATATGATTTACAGTCAAACTCAGCGTGTTAAAGGAGACGACGTCGTAGAGTAAATATCCATCTGAATCGAACACACGTAAATTGATTTTTGATTGATTCATAACTAGATTTGTATATTTTACTACTTAAGTTATATTCGTCACGATAAAAACCGAGTGTCGATTTTCTATTCTGTCTCTGTCGAGTTTCAAAATGGATGCTTCAATTATTCTTTCTCAAATGACGTGGCTGGCGACTGAAATGGAGTTAATGATTTACACTAATTATGTTGTAGGATAAGTATACTAAAACAAACTGGTTAGTATCATCATCACGACCCATCAATGGCTCACTGCTGAGCCGGGTCTCCTCCTCAGAATGAGGCGGGTTAGGCCATAGTCCACCACGCTAGCCCAGTGCGGGTTGGCAGACTTCACACACCTTTTGAGAATATGGAGAACTCTAGGAGTGCAGGTTTCCTCACGATGTTTTCCTTCACCGTTAAAGCAAGTGATATTTAATTTCTTAAAACACACATAACTTAGAGAAGTCAGAGGTGTGTGCCTGTGTGGGGGATCGAACTCGGACCTCCCGAGTAAGACATTGAAGTCTCAACCACTGGGCCATCACTGCTTAACTGGTTAGTAATTATTACTATATTTTTTTTAGCTGACAGGAAAGATTGTTTTAAATGGAATTTTTATATATTCATTTCATACTAATTAAAAAACAGCAAAACTAGAGACATTTCTATACAAAATTTTGCAATTTAAAATATTCTTATGCTGGGGCTACACTAGCGGAAGAAGATTCGTGTCGCGTTGACGCGCTAAAAACATCGTGTACGGGGGTACGCTATGTTCTTGTCTACATTAGATGACAAAGATTCATCGTGAGTCGTGACAGATTGCGTTGTGTTGTGCGACCGAGACGTAGGCTGTTCAAAATGGAGGAAGTTAGGTGTAGCTACCCAAGCGAATATTATTGCGAATAATTCCTTTGATGCGCGCGAGTTTACCGACAGTGCCCCGATAGTACATCGTCTTCGCCCGAAGTGGATCTACCAGTCCACACTCATCGCATTAACACGAGTTTTCGCCGTAGCCCGCTAATGTAGCCCCAGCTTAATAGAATTGAAATGTCAACACACACTCGTCGACAGAAGCAGTAATTATTGCACAATTGTTTGATTCATACAATACTTGTCGACCCGCCCTGGCTCGGCTCGAGTGCATATATTTAATTTCAACATATTTTTCTATATGAATATGACGAACTCGTATATAAACTTCATCATCCCCTATATCAACCTTTTGTTCAGGTTAGAGGCAGTCTAGGTCATTTCCCAAGCTGTAGTCATCTCTGTACTAAACTACTCATCAGAATTCGACTTTATTTAATATATAATATAGTTTTTGCTACATACATTTACTACATTGTACATTGTCGTCGACACGCGCTTCATTTTATATTTAATTAGCTTATCTGAAGCTAATTAAATATAATATGAAGCGTCAGTAGCTCAGTGGTGCGGGCGTTGGATTCACGATCAACAAGTCGTGGGTTCAAATCCCGGACATTGGACTACTGGCGTGGCCCACTCCTAGCACAAGCTATTTATTAGCTTACTAGGAGGGGTAAAGGGTATACTAGTAGTATGTGAACTATACTGCCAGTAATCTTATAAAAAAAAAAAAAATTAGCTTATCTGACTGATATATACGTCTAAATCCATATTGTGATAAAAACGTGAAAAAATAATAGAAATCTGTTTGTAAAGGGATCTATATAGATTAAGGTTCGTTTAACGTTGAATATCCATTTGATATTAATGGTAATGTTCCAGGGGGTTTTTTTAGATGCTTTTCGTATTTATATACTCTTATTTGCTACGAGTCGACCGGTCCCGGCTTCGCCCGGGTGCAATTTAACACGCGTATTTGGATTTAAGGATTAATTTTTTTTAATAAAAGATAAGGGACAAACTAGCAGACAGTCCACCTGATGGAAAGTGGCCACCGTCGCCCATTGACATCGGCAAAACTAGAGGGTATCTCTTGTTTTTCCGATGCGTTGCGGCCTCAGATAGAGTAAGGAGTCGAAGAGAAGACTGCTGCGGTTACAGTGGACCCCGAGCAAGAACCCGATGTTCATTGGAACCGCAGCAGTAATGGGATGGGAGAGGCAGGGGTAGATCTGGCCCACATGCGGCTCGGTAGGAACGCGTCAGAGACACTTGGCGGTCGGATTCGCATGCTGGTAGTCGCAAGCTAGTCGGGGACCAGATCACCTACCATCAATCAAGGTGCTGGGTTACTCGACTCTTACGAGATGCTCTCCCAGCGGCAGAGGGGAACCGTATTCTAACCCGTCCCATCACGGGTAATGCTGTATTATTTAAAATCGCTTCGTAAATAAGTCAAGTCTCGTAAAAAGTAGAAGATAATGAATGGTTATTGTAGGTTATCCCTAAGAGATAGACATACCATCGCGGACTTTTTTGTAGATCTTTTTAAGGTGTACAATACTGTAGTACATTATTTATACCTTCTTCCTTCCTCCTCCTATACCTTCCTCTTGAATCACTCTATCTATTAAAAAAATCCGTATCAAAATCCGTTGCTTAGTTTTAAAAATCTAAACATACATAGGGACATACGGACAGACAGCGGGAAGCGACTTTGTTTAATACTATGTAGTGCATTGCTTGTGCATCTTCTTATTCATTTATTGTATGAGTTTTATAAACTTTTAAGGCATTTAACAATAAAATGTTACAACTCTAGTTACTAACATATAATAATTATTAAACTAAATATACAGACAAAATTTGCAGTGTGTTTGTTAAATATTGTGTGTTTTGTCGACTAAAAGTGTTCGGAATTCGTTAAGTAAACAAAATTTTATTACATTATGTGTAAGTACTATAAATCATCATTTTTTATTACCATTGTTTATATATGTTTTTATATAATGCAAAAAGTTTTGATTAGCATCTAATTTTAACACACCAAATATCTCGTGTAACCTTAAGTTTTTTTCCTACTAAGTCTTATTTAATGCCAACCACGAACTTGACAGATAACATCCTTAAAAGTCTTTTAAACTTAAAGACTTAGAGATCTGTAAATAGGACTAGAATATTTCTTAAAGTATTTCGTATAAATAGCGAATCAATTCAGGTCGTATTTAACATGCGAGTATGGTCTTTGACGCGTTACTGTAAACGCGAAAGTTGCGTACGTTCTCATGCGGTGTATTATTACACGAACGTTGATTGATCGCACTAACAGTGGTTTGCATTTTTTGTATCATCTGACAGTAGCTCCAAAAGTCTAGAATAATGTAGGTACTTATGAATAAATGTTATTCTTATAAAAAAAAACAATAAAACTGATAAATTCATAACTATACATACGAAAATGACTCTTGCAACTCGTCTGTGTAAAATTAGTACGTAAAGATTTTTTCACTACTTCCCCATATTCGTATGATGCCAAAAGTTTGAATAAAATTCATTAATTAATGAAAAATATCACCTTGTTTTCCTGCTGGTATAGTTTACAAGCAGCTATATATATGATTTATAAATTTTCTCGACTGTAGTGTAATAAGGCTCTGTCATAATGGTAATCGTCTTGACTCACGTCTGCTGGCTGCCTACGTGCCCAATCTAACTGGTAGAACAACGAAGGCGTGTCGATATAAAAATATATCGATTTTACTTTCGTGCCTCACGTCACCAATGATTAGGTTACCTACCATATGCTCGAATTGGTACCAAATCAATTTTATGGGGAAAATTTCTTAAAATACAAGTAAACTTGTCTTGAACTTAATACCTACCCAGCGGATAGCGGATCTTTGTTGATGTAAATAAAGGCTTTACATTCACAAAGATTCGCTATCCGCTGGGTTAGGTAGTTTCCGAATGGGTAGCATATTCTGACGTTATGAGAGTTATATGATCGTCAAGAAGGCAACAATACTAAATCACACCGCTTGAATTACTTTCGATAACGTTACCTGTATGAAACGACTTGGACAACTGCCTGAGATTAATTGGGGCTAGGCTTGCCAGATGGAAACTTTTAATGCGATAATAGTAGGAATAGGTAATCCGGGACAATTCTGCGATAACATAATAAAAAAGAAGACAGAAAGGTTTTCGAATTTGAATTGACGTGAGACTGTTGTCACCGGACCACCGTACATCGACATATTGGCGACGAAAAAAAAGATTATCTACGAGATAATATCTGATATTTGAAGTTATGAATTCTTCGATATCCGGAGTTTTGTCAAAATATCGATCAACTTAATTAAATAACGTTTGTTTTATAAATCAATAAAGTTTTGATCCACGACCTTTGGTAGCTATTAAGTAAGTTATCAGACTAATAAATTTGTATATTTATATTAATTTATTTCCCAATCTATACGTTCAAAATAAATATTAAATATTCTACAGGTTTAGTAGAAACGCTGTTTAATGAATATTACTAGCTATAATAAATCAGAAACTTGATTATTATCAAACTTTGCAAACATTTTCAAGGACTATTCTTAAATTATTGAGTACTTTTTTTCTCGAAAATATTTACTTTTAAGATAACTAAAAAGTTATTTGGATCTACTGTAATATACGTTTAAAATATAAGTATCTAAAACCTATATAAATACATCCAAACATTCTTACAAACTTTTGCGTTTATAATATTAGTAAGATTAATAAGATGTTTGTTGGAAGCCTGTAATTGCGATGTGTTAAAGTACTTGCGAACTTATAATTTTATCATTAGATATTCTTTAATAGGTAAAGTAGAGTTAGTAACAACTGTTAATAAATTAGTATTTGCGGGTAGTTTTTATTTTATATATTAACTTGTGTCCTCATTAAATAATAATTGAAGGTGATGCGTTTATTCTTAAAGACGTCTCCTCTTCTTTATTTTAATAAAACTAAATCTATTTTTCTCATAAATTAGGAGCGATTGTTATGAATATTTTATGGATTTACTAAGTCCATTTTTTTTTAAATATGATGTCTCCTAAATTCTAACATTCGGTTCGTATTCGTATCTGTATTGTTCGTAGGTAGGTAGGATATGACTGTTTGCTTTGCCTCGCCAATATTTGTACAGCCGAGGATAGCATTAAGCACATACCGACAGACGACCAACTTTGACTGTTCACGAATAAATGTGCTGTGTACGTACTAATAACATGTCTGTTTTACACGAATCGAACGATGATAGAATTTGATGAGGACCTGGTAACCGACGAATTGGCATCAAGCTGGTGAGCTTACATAAATCCTCAAAACCAGAGAGAGGTTCTTACACTTAATTGACTCGCAGACCACACACTATGTCATTATTTTATTTGTACATAAAAACCAAAAATGAAAAAGACCTCCTGGACATAAAGTATTTTCTGTATATGTATTATGAACCTATTATAGAAAGTTGATTAAAAATATGTATACTTAGTGGACCTAGTGGAGTCTCACAGAATACAGATCCTCTAAAATATAATTTGGGTTTACTTCATTTAACGTATTTGTTATCTACTCATAAGGACGAATTAGTATTAATAAAAAAACGTAAAAAAGATTGTTATTGTTGTAAGTAAACCAGTAAAAGAAATGTAAAAATAGTCTTCGTATATAGTTTTTTAGTTTAGAGCATCAGATGTTGATGACCCTCAATAAAGTATCTTTGGTGTGTCGTCGCGTCACGTAGAAAAGGCAAAGGCCTCTGTAATTAACTTATTTGGGATGATAAAGACCTCAACGTTATATAACGGTCTTTGAGGAATATTTCGAGCAAAAGTAAATAAGATGTTTCATAAATTCAAATATCTTCTCCACTTCAAAGGGAAATACGAAACGGTATCTTCGTTCTTGTAAGCTTTATCGAAAATTTTGATCATGTCTGTCGAAATATGATAATTAATTTATTTTGTATACGCGAGCTTGTTGGATATTGGATTATTAAATTAATATTTACTGTTGGCTTCAGATCTTATTTTCAGATACGACGTTGTTTGATATGAAAATTAGTCTATTAGGTCTCGTTTTGTTTTATATAACTTGTTATTTTTATCAATACGAGTACAATCTATGACTTGTAAGGTTCAAAGAGCTGAAATTTTTAAATCTTTATAAAAGTAATATTTATGAATAGCAGAACGTTTTCGGTTTGAACTAATTGCCCATAAGTTTCGATAGGAGCAACAATACAGACGGTTGATTTAACTAAAGGTGTAAAATGTGAATCGCACCTGTCGCCTACACCGGGCGGCAGGCGACCCTCGCCTCGCCTCGCCTAGATTAGATGTAATTACTTCATTTTTTGTATCATCATGACCATCAAGGGCCCCCTTGATGGTTTGTAGGTATTTAAAAAAAAGGTGTAAACTAACCCCTTGTCTATAGTTTGCAAGGTAACATTTATAAGGAAATAAATGTTGGCACTTGGCAAGTCTCAAAGACATACTAATAAAATTTGATTGAATTTAGCTATAGGAGTTTATTGTTTTAAGGATCAATGCTGCTAGCAACACCTCTCATATCTTTAAATTGCCGGTAGTTCTATAGATTTTTTTTTGCTAGATAATTTTATCTAACGTCTTTTCCGATAGAACTGTTGGTGCTAGGTCTCCCTTATCAGACAGGTTGGAGAATCACGTGAGTTTATTTAATTCTTTGGTTCAATTATTTATTATGTGATTTGGTCAAGCAATAATGGTGATAAATGGGTACAACTGGGTGTAAAGTGGTTGCAACTGGTATACAGTGAATGTTTATACGTATAGTATATTGCTTTGCATTATTCAATATATTCTTCAAGAAACACATGAATACCATCTTTTAATATAACTAAGTAATCTCAAATAATTTTGTCACATATATATCAATAGTAATTCTTGTAGCACTTAATACGTTGTTAGTTATACTCCAACTATTACATATTCTATGGTCAAAAGGTGAAGTAAAGTATTACAAAATACTATATTGGTTGAAAAACATATTCGTAAGGTTTTCCTTAGAATAGGAATGTAAATTCTTCAGGAAATCATTTTGCATTTTTGCAAGGCACGTTTCCACATTCGGTATAGTTTCAACTGTCATCAATATAAGAGCAAGTCACCAACAAGTTAGTAACAGCAAAACCTATGCAGTTGATGTAGCGGATAGAGCGATTGATCAAACGACGACACTGACGGATTGTGCCGTCTTTAACGGGCCATTGGAACAGCGGATTTGTGGGATGCCTTCTGCATAATGGATGGAGGGTCGAGGTCGGGGTACTTCCGGATACAGATCCGAACCATGATGACTTAACACCTGAAACACTAATAACGCGTTATAAAAACGTTATTTACTATTTATTTTAGTTTGAGTTTTATATTCCTATGGATGCCTGTCGTATAATCTATATTAATATTATAGAGGAGATTTATGTTTTTGTATGTTTGTAACGAATACATACACAATCTGACTCCATTATAATGCTATATTATGGCCGAGTAATATAGGCTTCATTTATTACTGGAAAATTATGTATCCCTACTAAAATATCAATAATGTAACCCAAGGTGTAAAAAATTAGCAACAAAATGTGTTCGACCACATGCTCCGCTATTCGTGCGAAGCCGGGCGGGTAATGGTGTATTTAAAAGGATATAATATTAATCTATATGGAAACCATACTGCACAGTAACACGTCAAAGACAATAATAATATGCACTTTAGATGAAACTCTATAAATATAATTCTAAACACACAATCCTTCAGGAGTCTCAACATAACGACACCACACAAGTTTCACACACTTTGTTTCACCAGGCGAGCTCTGTTTGACATCTGACACAAATCTATCTGAACAGAGGTTATATATTGTGTGTTATAAATTGCTACAGTGGATGTAATTGAAATAAATTAAAGGAGGCAAATATTGGATACTTTTTATTGCGTAAATAAAACTTTAAGAATCTGAAGTAGTTAGTGCCGATTGATCAACCGCCGACACTGATGGATGTAACCGCCCATTGAGGGCCATTGAGCTGGCGAATGATAAAACTATTAATTAAACTTGAAATAATTTACCGAAAATGGTGATAGCGTAATTTTTCGTAGTCTAGTATTTAAATTTTTATAAATTCTAATGCAAGAATAATCAAGTATTTTCCAATAATCCTTTAAATGTTTGTTTGTATGAATTACACATGAAAACTATCAAATATATGTTCAGTTTCTTCTCGTTGTTAGGTTCTTGAGTGTTGTTACTTAGTAATAATGCCGAGACGGCTTATTATATAAATATAGTTTATATCTAATTGTATATTAATTATCAAATCAAGGCACTTAAGTCTAGATCAAGTAAACCAGTCATTAAAAAAAGTGTAACGAGCATTGGTTGATAACCCTGATAACCTTACCAGGTTTAATCATTCATTCATATCTAAGATTCACTTTGAAAATTTTGATTAATTTCATGTAAAAATATATAGTTGTGTGCTCTGTACATGCCTACCCTCGTTTTCCTGAGGTGTTAACGATTCCTTAATTAATTACCCAAAAATTTCTATACAACTTCGACACGCTCGTTCTTCGTACATCGTAAATTACAAATGTTAATACTAATATTATAAATGTGAAAATGGGAGATTTTTCATCAAGAAACATGACCTTTATTATCATTCACCCGAAACACGCGTAACATCAGGCATCTAAATAGTTTTAGCTGATTCAAGAAAAATAACTCATACTCACTGCCGTAATCAGAGGACAGATAAGAGGGAGAGAGAGCATTATATCTGTCTAAAATTATAATCTTGATATATCTAAACTACCTAATCCATTTTTTAATCCAAGTTTAGTATTTTCAGTGACATAAATTTATTACAATTCATATTTTATAAAAGCAAAAAAATAGTATATCGTAAACATAATAAATTTTAAGATTCATATTTGTGCTTAACTGTTGACAAACTTAAAATTTTTAATAAATCATTCATAATTGTTTTTAGATTTTATTAATTCTTTAAGTTTTTTAGATTCATTATAGCAACATATATATGTAAAGTAAATGCAAGAGTTTGTTCCCAAGCCACATCCTGATAGATTAATAGGCAATAAATGTTGTTGTCTTTTAAAATATTATGCTTAATTCACTTAATATTCTTGAAGTATTTATGTTCGATCTTTGACCTTAAAGATATATATTGTTGTTTATATTATTATTGTAATAGGGTATATTCTATTACTGACATTCGATATAGGTCGAACCCCCCACTTTGTTTCGTTATCTTTGTCACTTTGTCTCTGCGTGGAAAATTTCTCGCACCTGTTCACGAAATTAAAATACATTTAAATGGCTGAATGTAATACGAATTTTATTTAAATTATTTTTAAGTTATTATAGGTCACTCGTTAATATTGTAAAATATCAAAAATATTTATGGCACTTCGTTGTATTAAGTATTATTTTTTGTATATTGTATTTGTATAAAGATTTTTTAATATACCTGCTATAACGCATACTATGATGTTATTAAGTAAAATCATAAAGGGTATAGCCGGGTTTCTATGGGACATCTGCCCTTGGGCCCTTTTCTATCCGTACCCTCATTTTTCTGAAAAAGTAAAGCACCCGTGAGGGGACGGGGAGAGCATCTCGTAAAAGCCGAGTAACCTAGCACCTCCTTGGTGGCAGGGGATCTGTTTCCCGACTGGCTTGCGACCATCAGCATGTGAATCCGACCGCCAAGTGTCTCTGACGCGTTCCAGCCGAGCCGCATGTGGGCCAGATCTACCCCTCCCTCTCCCATACCATTTCTGCTGCGATTCCAATGAACACCGGGTTCTTGCTCAGGGTCCATTGAAACCGCAGCAGTCTTCTCTTCGCTCCCCCTCCTCACTCTATCTTCGAGGCGGCAACGCAATGACAAAACAAGAGATACCCTCTAGTTTTGTCGATGTCCATGGGCGACGGTGGCCACTTTCCATCAGAAGGACCGTCTGCTCGTTTGTCTCTTGTCTATCATAAAAAAAAAGCACGTAGGCTGAACGTGGTCGTTACGTGGTTTTAGCATAAAAATCTAGACGGATATTTCATTCAGGCTTTTGTTATGTATAATTACGTATCGTAGTCTGTCTGTACAGTTTATGGTTTCGAATAAAATGAATTTCACAAAAAAAATATCATTTTTCTTGCTGTCTTGTTTTATTGTTTATTCATGACATATAATTTTTGCTCAATTATTTCTAAACTATTAACCTTAAAAAGTTTAGTTAACATATATATACTAACCCGTATAATTATAGCGTAGGATAAAATAGGTTAGCAACTCGTGTTAATATTATTAGCAAAGAGAGTAAATATTTTTGCAATCCGCGGTCAATTACAAATTGCGTGTTAAAAGTATTTTTCATGTGGAGCCGATGAGGGGCGTGGCCGGTCACGTATTGTTGTTAACTTGTTACTTTGTATGTATGATCTTGATCACGTATCAAGTGTAGGTAGGTATTCAACGTCATCGCACATAATTATATTAAGATCCTTCATTTCTCGTCTACATGGAATTTTCCTTTTTCATCACTAAATGTTTCAAGAGTTACAAGAACTACAAAATTATGTAGCGGTGGAAATAAACCATCTCTTCAAAGTCTATAAGTTTGATAATTTACAAATAAAACAATCAAAATAGCGAAGAATTAGTTAATTACGTAATCTGTATCATCTGTATCACATAGTTTGTAAGTAAATTCACTCCTACATATTAGCTTAATCATAGCTGAAAACTTTATTGGCTTTTATGTACTGTTAACCATGTATCTTTATAATGTATGCAGAAAAAGTTATTTGTTTTCCAATACTAGAAATTAATAAATAAATTCAGCTATTACTACAGCTTCCTGAAGACCTGGTTTCGAAGATATCTACATGAGACCAGTGCCAAAATACTTCTACTGTTATATAATTAACTGCTTGTAGCGTTCACCGTCGTTAATCAATGCTAACGTGGTTACAGTTATTCGTACCTCAATAAATTAAACTCAAGACCAAAAGAATATTGATCAATTCAGAGTTAAACATAAGCGTTATACTGTACAACTTTCCCCTTCAATAAAATGGTTTATTAGAAATACCTAAATTAAAGAGTTCAGAGGATTATTATTAATGGTGTAAAATCTTCTAGATCTTTGCTACAAATGGCATTCCATAGGGATTCATATTAGACCCGATTTTATTTTTGATTTATATAATGATCTGCCATATTACTATGTAAAGAATTTGTGTGATATTGTAAGTTTTTTTGATGATACATCACTTATATTTAAAGTAAACAGAAATAAATATAATTATGACGATGTAAATAGTGCATTGTCGCAGATTCTTCAATGGTGGTATATACCTTAGTTCTTAATGCTTAAAAGAAGAAGTGCATTGCGATAAAAAACAAAAATTCATCCTTCTTTGAAAAAAAAAATTTTATATGTAGCAGACTCGATGGTATTTCTGGGTATAACTTTAGATTCAAAACTCATTGGAACCCCTATTTATCATCTCTAGCGGGCCTGGGCTGCCTACGCAATGAGGAGAGTTGACCAACTTCCTTTAAAAGGAGGAAGTTCTATGTTCGACTGTATTTTTTTTATGTACACCGATTTCTTTGTCAATTGTTGACCGTTTTTCAAAATTATTTTTTAATTGAAAGAGTGCACTTCCGAGGTGGTCTCATTAGAACGAAGTCACGATGTGATGGTGGAATCCAGGGAAATCGAGGAAACCCCTAAAATTTCAAACGCACTTCCAATGTTTTTCACATATATTTCTTTAAATATTATGGGGATGTACTCACAACTAATTGTGTACTTTGAAGTTAATTAGGTAAGTTGATGATGAAAGTAGGGACCGGACCGCTATACCCTTTAGGGGTTTTTGAGGAGTATTTGGTAAGCAAACCCTTACTAAGGTGTTCATATAAGAAGCCGTAGAAATATTGCAGGGACCTGCAAAAAGAAAATATTAAAAAAAAAATAACCGACTTCAAAAAAATATATAATCAAGATTTTTAACACACTAACAACTGATCAGATTTAAGTCGGTGTGGTAGTCGGTGGTAATAATTATAAAATTTTGTGTCGTATTCTTTTATAGAGTCAATAGTGCAGAGACCACGTGGTGTTTGAGAATAATAAAATAGTCCTAATATTTTTTCTTAAACTTGGTATGTAAGTAACAAATTCTATATATGTTTCCGATTAACACGTAAAACGTACAGGTCTCGCTAAACTTGTCGCAACTGTCCAGCATTGAACCTTTGACCGTGAGGAATACACGCGCCACGCCCATCTCCTCATTATAGCCTATGTCATAATTCACATTGAAGCCGCCATAAGGTGTTAATTGTAAGATTTGCACGCAAACTCGACAATTGCTATTATAGTAGGTAACTGTTTTGGTGGATCCTCTTACTTCAAGTATAGATATATTAACTATTACTCTCGTAATAACTCCAAACAAGTTCTAATATTTAATTTTTTTGTTTAAAATCTTAGATTAAATATCTCTTTCATACTCATCTCATCTGTTTAGAAAAGTAATAAGGTCTGATGATGGAGCCTTGTTTTTGAAGACATGGGGTGTTCATACACGTTTTTATAATTATTTTTTGCGAAATGTGTAAGGCGTCGTCGGTTCAATCAGCGAGGGTTTGGACGTCGTGGGTTGAGGGGAAGAGAAGAAACGGGGTGTTGGACGGGATTGTGGAACATTCATATAGCAATCATATTGTTCCATTTATATCATTATTAAAGTAACTCTCTTAGCAAACCAGCGAGCAGTCTAGAATCAAATGTGCTCATAGCCCTTCAATTAGAAACTCAAACTCAAAATAGTTTAACGGATGACTCTAATTTGAGTGCGACGTCACATATGACAATATTGATACTATATATACGGCTCAAATCATATATCTTCAATTTTTTAGTTCGCTGTGGTCTGGTAAAAACAGGTAATACTATAACCAGATTTTGTTTTCCTATATGCACGGTAAACTACCATTACAGCTCGATGTCTGTAATATTCGTCGATTCTTAAGTGGAAGTAGACATTTTATATACATTAACGTGAAATGCCGTGCCACTAACTTTTAACTTTGAACTTTGTAAAGGTGAACTTGGGTTTTTAAGACGACCTACTTTATAGACCCAAATCGAATAGCACTTTGCAACTTACTAACATAAATTTGGCACTTGGATGCTAATTACTGGCGTTGAAATACTTCCAAAAATTAAATGTTGTAGTACACTAAATTAATATTTTATTGGAACTTGAGTTTTCATTAAAAAAAAATTCTTACCGTATGGTAATATCAGAGACACATGGATGGACAAAATAATGGAGAAATTAGATCCGTTAGAGCCCACATAGTTCTCTAAGTTTTTTTAATTCTTAATACTCAAGCTTGTTTCATTATTCGCGTTGTTTAATGTGTCTTAATTAGGTCAACCATAGAAGTTTTAATTAAATTGCGAGCAATGAAATCAAAGTCTTTTTTTGCTTAATAAAAATGTCAGTGAAGTCATTAGAAAATGTTTAAGCTTTACCTACCAGGGCTTCGTTATTTACAAAGAATATCGTTATTTACGTCGAGCAGCCAATCATTTTGCGAGCGGATAAAAAATTGCAACATTTAAAACAATGTCTAAAATAAATCAATAAGCAATCACATCGGGCCTGCGTACTTTTGGTTGCGGCAGTTGAAATTTGGGTCAGCGAATAAAATTGAATCGCGGTTATGTATTTTGTATCGATGCAAACGGAAACCGCTGTTGGTTCGCGCATTTTAATTAAAATCGATTTTGCGCCGTGACACGGCCAAAAGTAATTAGAAATTGAGAAATTACTCTGAGTTTTGCGGATTTAAACGTGATTATTCTAAATTCTTCAAGCTAAAATTTAACTCTACTAAAATTATCGTATCAATTCAGGTATGAAACCTAAGTAACGACCATTCTAAGTTGATACTAACATTTCAATTGGATATTTTTCATATTATAAAAATAATTTGGCACCATTTTATCAGCAGAAAATATGACTGGAAATCCTGATAAAAGGCACAAAAGCACTTTTTCGTAGTGCGACTTTTTCAGGCTAACTACAGCCATTGTTTTGGCTTTCGTCACACTCCAAGGCCGCTTGCTAAACAACGGCTCAAGAGGCCTATATCATTCAATGTCAGTTTCCTAACTCCTTGCCTTGTGAATAAAGCTTTTTGCCCGAAACCTAAATAGCCTAGGAATTGGCAAATTTCAGTATTATAATACTAATGAAATTACAATTATTTCTATGAAATTAAGTAAATTTGTATTTATTTTATCAAACATTAATTCTGTATAAAATTAGATTTAGTTTATTTGTTTGAAATATAACTGTTCGTTTTTATGTTCAAATGTTTTTATTATCTGTATTGAGTAAAACATTTTATTACGTAACGTTGCCTTTCCCCGCATTATCGGTTATTCGGCAATTAATATTAATTGCCTGAATAAAAGTAAAGATAAAAAATTTCAGTATCGCGAAATAGGGCGGGCAGTAAAAATAAACAATTTTATGAGATATACGCTTTTATGGGCAAAGTTATATCGTCGCCATGTTGCTGCGCCGCGTTTGATGTTTTCTTGTTTAGGAATTACTTTATAACGATTCTAAACGGACTATGTTTATTGTAAACGAATTCGCTTTGGCTACTGTTCCGATTGGCTATAAAGTGCTTCTAATTGTAAATTTCTAGGATCATTCTCTGCAAGAGTTAAATAAAAACTCCATATTCTCCTTCTTAACAGAATTTAATTTACGTGAAGGGTGTTGCCTGACACTTGTATAACTATTAGGGGAAGATTTTGTAAAACATATAGGGAGTATGTTGTCGCGGAAATTACTTATTTTAATTTAGCATACATACTTCTTTCACAATGGTTAGTTATTCTAATATCATCAGAATCAATACCTTATTTATTCTATTATTGTGTTAGTAAACTTGTTTCGCTTTCAATAATTCCTACAACTGAGATATATTATACATCCCGTATTCTATTTGCGATCACTTTATTTATCGGACGACGAAGGGTTCAAAGTTCTAAGAGATACCCCCACTCAGTTCTAGCCTGAGTTTTATATAAAAGAGCCCGTTTATTTGTGTCCTTTGTAAGTACATACGCCGATATTTTCTCTGCGGAATGGTTTCCAGTGAAATTGGTTTTCTTGGTAAACTCCTTGAGAGTTTTACGACGTTTTTAAATGTCAAGAGAATTTCTTTTTATTTTTTTCCGGTGGTTTGTTTTAGCAACCAATTTGTTCGAACGCGATTAATTTGTAAAATATGCCTGATTTTCCTCTTAGAACTTCGGTAGTGTTAAATTGAAATTGAATTTTGGCCTTTTATTTTAAAATATAAAATCACCACGGTTATAAAATTAAGTGATACGTTAAAACACATTTTACAGTATCACGGCTTGCTCAAATATATTTTTGCTTGCCATCTTGTATAAATCACTGTATCAGTCATATCGGTGTCTTTATCCTTATACTTATGTGTTCCTATGTAAGTGTAACAATTATGATATCAAAACAAATCAATAGTTAAAAAAACGGCATTGAACAATTCCCTCTTTATCATTCATCAATTTATCATTTAACGACCATTTTCAATGTCTGAGAAAAATTATCGCATAATTCTACGACGTGAGGGTTTTTTCATAAATACAAAATCAAATAATATAAACGTAGCATAATGCTCATTCTCATCCATATTTGGTTAATCACCAAAGCTTTATCTATTTAATTCGTTCTCCGCTTATTAATATCGAATCATTAATACGTTAGTTCGGGCATTAACGGAATAATACATGAGTAGGGATAATATTCATTATTGTCCGTCCGTTGTCAGTAATTGGCAATTACGTTGTTTTCTGCGACAATAAACACACTGATATAATTAATTCAGCATATTGGTTTTAGCAACTGTTATTTAGCTATGCAATTAATTCATATATCAAACTTATTTATCGCTTGTATAAAAATATACTGTATTGTTCTAGTAGGAGAAATGTAATTGATTGTAGATTTCTTCCCCAAATAAGAAGTCCCAAAATCCCAGCCCCATTTCATCCTCAAATATGAACTGTTACAGCTCATAATACAGGGAAAGATACTAGGGAAAAGGAACCCAGGGAGGAGAAGAACATCTTGGCTGAAAAATCTGCGCCAATGGTACAAAAGAAGCAGAGACTTGTTTAGAGCTGCTGTGTCGAGGGTCCAAATTGCCATAATGGACGCCAAACTTCGATAGAAGATGGAAATCGAAGAAGAAGATAGATTTCTTGATCATATTTTCTTTCGATACATAATTAACTTACAGTAATCATAAGATCTTATCATTTATTTAAGTCAGAGGGCACGAGGAGTGGAGACTATGTCTTGTCACTATGCAGTATAGCTAATAGATCTAATGAAGAAGTCTCCTAAACTTTGTACTTAGAATCTAAAGAAACATATGTGTCTTGATCATTTTCGTGTGGAGACCACTCAAGTATTTGCAATCAGGTTGTACATACAAACTACATTAAAATAGCTGCAATCAATTTCGATTCTACATAAGTTTGATATATGCTACGTATGTATTTGACGTTGATATATTCCCGCTTTAATGTCCCGTGACGGACGTCGACGCAATTTGTATGTATACATAGCTGTCGTGTCTGTTTGTGCATTAGGGCGGCGGCGAGGGACTGCTTTAGGTACGTGGTCCGGGGCGTCCGTTGTTTCAATTGCAAATGAAATTGAAATTTTCAAGTGGATTACTTAAAATATTTTGGTCGTTAGGTTTTTAAAGGACTGTAATTTTCAACCGACTTTTATCTACATGGGAGCGATACCGCACAGAGTAACTCGTACAAAACAATAGTAATAAGCACTTACAACGGAACACCGAGTAACTAATATTAAACACTTACTCCACACCTCAGTAACGGAGATTTAGCATCACGATACCACACCACACACAGTCATAATGGTCACCAAACAAGCTCCGTGTGACAACTGGCTCAAGTCTATCGGAACAGAGGTTATATACTGTCTTGGTATAAAATAAAAGGTACTACCCGCGAATATAAAGTTATCAACGATGTTGCTAGCTGTATCTAAGTACTTATGTATATTACTGGCGTAATAAGAATAGTTTAAAAAACTTCTTGTTTGACAATTAAATAAAGTACATTTTTAAAGACATCGTTTTGATAGACGCGACGGCCATTGACGCGATATAATTGTATGCGAAGTTCAACTAACTTCTCAGCGCTTTGCTCATATTGTGCTTACGCGTTCTGACACATAGCGCTACTATTTTTTTAAAATATATGTGAAATATTCACACGGACCTATCTTTATTTTAATATCATTGACCTATAAAGTTTTTTTTCTTCATAATAATATAGTAATAATAATAAAGTAATGATACAAATTCTAATTCATTACTTCATTGCGTTGATAACTTTCACTTTCACACGGTAATTGCTGAACTGATGTAGGTTACTTTCGTTATCACAAAGTGCTCAGGATTCAAGTATATTTTTGATCATCATCATCTTCGTTCACACATACAGAAATATAAAAAAAATTGTAGCGTATATTTTAGTAACGTAGTTAAGGTGGTAGAGACTTGAAATCGATTCATTTCACGATTTCAAATTCAAGATTTCACTTAACGGAAATTGGTAATTGAAAGTGAATAAACATATTATTATTTTATTACTAAAACTATTTCAACTTCCTGCTTGTCATTTATCGAATCTTAATCGGAACAGGGGTTATATATTGTCTTGTTATAAATTGTCACGTGGGGGGTATAACTGAAATAAAATAATAAGGAACTACTCGCGAATACAGAGTTACTAACGGTGTTGCTAACTTTTGTCGCTTTATATTTGTTGGCCCACGGGTTTTAATACTCCTAGGTAAAAATAGATTTTTCATTTCAATCCAGTTAACTGATTATGTTAATAGGATTTATTCGTTTGTAAAATATATTTCCCAAAGGTTGTCAGTCCGTCAGGAAAATCTGGCGTGGAACATCTAGCCCGTGGGACTAAGGAAATTACCCGAAGTCATTCTTGTTACCTTACCCATTATAATATCCTTCGAATATAATATAAAATTAGACATTTCAAGTTTTTAATATTAATATATTTCAATAAAAGTCCCGCCAGACTCCACTCTACGTCGTTTGAAGTTTCTAGATTGTTTGCAAATACTGTTTATTTTGCTATTTCATCAAATAGCATTTTGCCATTGCGTTGTTAAATATTTAGACCGAGACTGGCTAAGTGCTTGTTTTGTATTCATTTTAATTCATTTTCAAAAGGATATTTGTTATCAAATCATTTAGAAGATTTTTTTATATTTTTCCGTCCGATTTTATTTTATCTAAAGCTTTCTTTTAATAAGACAATTAATCTCAAAGATCTAGGCAGAAAATCCTGATTACGATAAACATACGAATAAGTTCTTGTATGTTATAAATATTTTGAGCTAAAATGAAATCTGCTTCAATCAGACTTGTCATCCTGCTATCAAATGCAAGCGAGCACTGGAACTGATTGCTGGAATGAATGAAATGAAAGCCATATGTCATAATACATTTTTCCATTAACTTGCTTATAAATAAATATTTAAAGATTGCTTTTATTTGTTAAAAATATTCATTTGTATTTTCCGTGAAAAATATTCTAGACACCCATTTCACCTTTTCCACGAAATTCATTTGATCTAAAGATAGAGTCAGCATTGCTGTTTTGACAGCTTATAGATCATATACACACATTCATCTTTTAACACTAGATTTTGGACTGTAATAATTTTATAAGTAAAGTTTTTAGGGTTCCATACCCAAAGGGTAAAAACGGGACCCTATTACTACGATTCCGCTGTTCATCCGTCTGTATGTCACCAGGTTGTATCTCATGAACCATGATAGCTAGACAATTGAAATGTTCACATATGAGGTATTTATATTTCCCCTATAGCAACAAAATACTAAACATATTACAAACTTTTTTATTGCCTAACTAGTCCACCCGCGCGACTTCATCTGCGTGTAGCTCCGCTTCTATTGGTCGTAGCGTGATGATAAATATCCTATAGCCTTCCTCGATAAATGACCTATCTAACACTGAAAGAATTTTTCAAATCGAACCAGTAGATCCTGAGATTAGCGCAATCAAGCAAACAAACAAACATAGATAGATATTGTCATAGAACCCTTAGAGCGCGAGTCCGACTCGTACTAGGCCGGTTTTTTTAATCCAATGTGTGCAATAAATACGTATCCTGTAAATGTAAACATCAGTAATCGTCAGTTGGTTCAGCCCACACACACGTGAATAATTTAACGATTAGTTACGACTTACGCACAGACTGACCGACTCACTAACCAAATGTAAAATATCAAACGTCGATTAAACTGTTGCTATTTATATTCACCGGCATTAATTTAGACTTCTCTTCCTTAATCCTTCCCAGTTAAGAGTACAAATTCTCTGACCTCTGACTTTTTGGAGTTGTGAGTGTTTTAGGTAGAAATGATTGATGTGAGTGCTTTATGATTATAATATATTGATACTATTAATAGATCACCAAAATCCCAGCTTATTTTTTTTATTCCATCATTAGCATTAGCCTTTTCTTAATATTTTTTTTTATTTGATTTAGTTCAGTTCACTTTTGTTACGATATACCATCTATAGTTGTAAATATATTAAGTACTACTAAATAGTCTTCTTTATACATATATAAAAATGAATTGATGTTCGTTAGTCTCACTAAAACTTGAGAACAGCTGAACCGATTAGGCTAATTTTGGTTTGAAAATTTTTTATAAAACTTTTTCCTGTAGTTTAATACACCTCAGCGAAGCGAGGAGGGTTCAGCTAGTAATATATGTTTTAATATATTATGGAAGATATTAGTTGTAGGGATTCGCTGCGGATACTCGATACGTTACTCTTAAGCTTTATATCTCATGTACCGTAGAGATTATCCGATATATTAATGTCTAGCATAAAGTAATATTATAAAAATAAGTTCCAGTAACATTTGCGGAATTCAGGCTAAATCTTACAGTCTCGTCACATCGTCCTCAATGTTGACGGCACGAGATCTACGCTTCGGCATCTCAGTGTCGTAGGTCAGGGGCTATCGGCTATTTAAGCGATAAACACAATCAGGACAAATATAAACCTTCGCGCCAAACAATAAAATGTATTATTGAATGTACTATTTATACTTTGATAGAAAATTGCAATAGATATTGTATTCAATGTTTATGTACTTAAAGTTTGTTTTGCATTATTTGTATTTTTATAATAATTCAAAGGCTCAAGATGCGTCACGTGACTTTTAACACTGCGGACGTAAGTTCAAATTGGTTCGATAAGATTAGATGTATGGTCAATGAATTCGTTGTCCGAGGTGTAATGCGCTTGAACGGTTTTGAGATTTTAATGCTACATGATTTTATTTAAATTTATTTCTTATTTTGCTACTCTCTCTCGGTCGCTTGCTTCATTTCTGAAGGTCGTGTCTACTCTGGTCCAGGTTCTGGGTCACGGTCTTTATGAGCTTTCTCCACGTTCTGTCCTCGGCTTTCCTCAGGGCTGTGGTCACTTTGAGGCCCGTGAGATTAGTAACTTGGTCCGACCACCGTGTGGGGGAGCGGCCTCGTGGTCGTTTCCCCTCCAGTTTGCCAAGCACCATCAGTTTGTCCAGGCTGCCTTCGCGCTATGTGTCCAAATTAGCGAAGGACACGCTGGTGGCAAATATTTGACAGTCTCGTATTTAGGTTTAGTTGTCGCAGAACTCAGCAGAGTCTGCACGAGCCGCTTTTTCGTTTTAGCTCTCCGGTTCGAGTAAGTGTATCAGCCTTATCTACTATTAAAACTTTAGTCTTTGATCTATTGACTGTTAGACCAACCTGCTCGCTTCCATATTGGACTCTTCTGAAGAGTTCTCCAAGTTCTTCAGACGATGCGATTTTGCTACATAAAATATGAAATAATTGATAAGCATCTTTTGGAATAGATAATTAGTATTAATAGGTACATAAAAGTAGAGGATTGCTGCAAAAATTCAATTAAAAAAAAATGCTATCCGCCATAATTGTGACGTCATACAATTTGTAAACAATTAAATGTCATTCACACTTCACTTGTAGTCTTTGTCATATTATTTAATATCCTATAGTCTCTTTAAAGGTAACTGACTGCCTTTTTTGCTCATTTAAACCAATCATGGACGTTGGATTTGTAAAAGCGGAAAGTACAAATTTACCATTGATACTTGAAAAGAGAACTTAGTAGAGAGGAATGTCAAGACATCTATGTATGTGTAGTGGTTTTGTCAAAAATCATAATAATAGATATAAAACAAAGTAATTTGCAAAGATGTCCGTGATCAACAGTACTTATATTATAGTGTCATAACCTCTGATATTAACTAATATTTGTTTGTTTACCAACTCAATGACGTCATGGCACAGATAATATAAAGAACGATAGCGATTTCGTCTTTTCTGACACAGTTCATTTTAAAATTGAAGCGTCAGTAGCTCAGTGGTTCGGGCGTTGGATTCACGATCGATAAGTCGTGGTGGGTTCAAATCCCGTACATTAGACTACTGGCGTGGCCCACTCCTGACACAAGCATGCAAGCTTACTAGGAGGGGTAAAGGGAATACTATAGTATGTGATCCATGCTGCTAGTAATCTTTAAAAAAAAATATATAGTTTTTTGATTTTCTAAACGATCAAAATATCTACAATTTATGAACTAGGATTTAGCAAGCCTATTGTTTGGGACAAAACATAAGAAGATAATGTTAACATGAACTACATGTATAGTAAACTATAGCATATAATAACAATGAAATTTAGGTACCAGAAGTGTTAATCAAATAAAAAAAAAAAACAATCTTTCAAGACCTAAAACTAGTTTTAATTATTTTAAATAATAAATCGATAAAAAATCAACAACATAAATAATTGCAAACAACCATCAATTTTCCAAATAACAAAACAATTATAAGGTAAAATAAGTACACGGAACGGACTCACAGTATCGAAACAACCACCGCACCGGTCGACGACTGAGTAGCAAATGAGACTGTATGCGACAGTGGTGGGGATAGATTCCGTCACTCAGAAAATCTGACTTATAATCGATTCTATTTTGACCGATAATCGATTCTATCAATCAGTAATGCTTATAATATATTTTAGTTAGGAAATGACTCGTCAAACTGCCGCTTACCTAACGAGACAAAGCTAGTTTATAAATCAGCCAATCTAGTGTATTCAATATACTATATAGTGTAGTATGTATAGAAAGTAGTGAAGTTATCAAAAGCCTATAAAATACATACATAAATGGTCAGCAAATACTAATTAGAGTCATAATGGTGTACACTTAGGTGTGTGAAAGAGCTTAATAAATATATTTATCGCAATATAACTAATCAGTAAGCAATTCATGAGTCAGTTTTAATTAAATTGCCGAGCTAACAGGTATACAGAAGTTTTTTCAATTCTCGTTGATGTTTTATTTGTCGATAATAAATAGTTTATTCGCCAATCAAGTTTTAAGTTTTCTACCTACTACTACTTATGTGTGATTGCGGAAAATCTACAAAGTACTAAATATGACTAAATAAAGTAACTACTATATTATAGGAAATTAATAAATGGAAATACAATTAAACTAGCTAACCCGGCAAACGTTGTTTTGCCATATATATTTGAGGTGGGCCACCCTTATCACTTGGGGGGATGAAAAATAGATAGTAGCCGATTCTCAGAGCTACTGAATATGCATATAAAATTTCATAAAAATCGGTCGAGCCGTTTCGGAGGAGTTTGGTAACTAACATTGTGACACGAGAATTTTATATATATAAGGTGTATGTGATACATCGCAGTGTAACTTTGTATGTCTTATGTATATACGATATATCTTTATAGACAAAGGTCAAACATTAATGTATGATCATTAGGGCGAAAAGTGATGTTAATATACACTTTAGAAAGAAAGCCGAGTAGTGACTGAGGCTTCAGATCTACTATCTGGCTTTCGTTGAAGACTTTTACTACACGTAAACGTTACTTCCTACACTATCGTTAAATTAAGCAAGTAACAATATCAAAGAGTAAAATGATCAGATAGAGCTTATAATAGTCAATCAAACGCTATTAAGAGTGTTTTACATTTAAAATTTTGTGTTCTAACTAGTCCACCCGCGCGACTTTGTCCGCGTGTAGCTCCGCTCCTATTGGTCTTAGCGTGATGATATATAGCCTATAGCCTTCCTCGATAAATGGCCTATCTAACACTGAAAGAATTTTTCAAATCGGACCAGTAGTTGATGAGATTAGCGCGTTCAAGCAAGCAAATAAACAAACTCTTCAGCTTTATATATTAGTATAAGATGTACATTACTATGAAATCTTTATAGTATTCCAAGCAATTGTGATGGTCATAGCTTTGATGTTTTATAATTTTAATACGCTTTAAGTATTGCATTTAATATAATGAACATTATCTGAATAGTGTTGCAATTTGTAATATAAAACACATTAGTACATGAAACTTCCCTTACGACCGGATCCACTTCCAGACGATAAGGGATTGTTTTTTGTTTGAATGATGATTTCCGTGCGTTTTCTGTTACATCGCATTATGTTTATGATATGCGTGTTTTTAACGATCAAAGGCTACATTTTTCAGAAGATTCTAAATCTCTTACAATACAGATATCATTAATTCAAAGAGCTATTGTTTCTCTACATTTTGTAAATAGCAACATTTAAAAAAAAAAAATATTTGTTTCTAATAAATGTTGCCGTGGTAAAAACTTTTGTTTAAACTTGTCTTGCAACTCGCTTGTTTCTGATTTTTTTTATTATATTAATTTACGAGTACGTTGTTGTCAGTAATGAAGTACATTAATAAATAGCAATAAATGTAATCCTGATGCATTACGTTACCACACAAAAAGAACTTTAGTATACAAAATACCGTTATTTATTGTTATTACAAAGTAGTGTAAAATGTTGATTAAATTATATTTAGATAGAAATTTGTAGTAGTAGTCCCTTAGATTCAGAACGTTACTATAACATTGATAAAGTAATTTTAATAAAAATGTTGCCCATATCATAAATACATAATATTCTAAATGTATGCGGCTCTACCTGACTCACTAGAACATTCTAAAATGTCTCGTGTCGAATTTCATTTATGGTCTGGTGATGACGGCAACCCTTTGTTAAATATCGGATATCATCATGATTGACGTCTTTTACCTACTCGCCACGCCTGATCACGCCATCGTGATAGCTAATGGGTGGATCAGGAAAACTGTCATGTCTATGATGCTTCATTGGTTGTTTCTTTAATAATGAGTTAAAGATAACCTATAGCTCATGTTAACATCACACAAGGGACCTAAGCAATGTTGGAAGCCTGTGTTGAGCACTCTACATCCACTGCAGCTCAGGTTCACCAGTTAACGTAATTGTAAATAATTCATTAATTAACTCTTATTTTTAGTATTAAATCAAACGGTCTAACTCTCCCGACCAGAAGTCAATTATCTGTTTAAAGTAAGTATATATTCCTCGTTTTACGTGATAATTACAAAGTCTTATTAACGTAGAAAATGCATAATATACATGTGAATATAACAGAAATTATCAAACATTAATATACATTTGAATTAGATAAACATAATCGTGCTATTAGTGTCAACTGATCAGTTTGTGTCAGTGCATTAAATAACGATTATGAGGCTTGTAAATGTTCTATTACATAATATACTGAGTTAAATTCTCTACATAAAATTCGTATCGTTCATTTAGAAGAAAAAGAAGTATATGCTGATTCCTTTGGTAGTGTTTTGGATTCCTACGATAGTCAGAATTCTTATATACCATAAATATAACTAACGCAAAGGAATTTTAACCTATTAAAGTATGTAAATTCAGATAGGTGAGCAGTTTCTGTGGGGATGTCCCTTATCAGTGATCACGTCATTCAATATCACATTATAAAATGAATAATACAAATAATCTCTGGTAAGATAGACTAAGCGCCACGATACGTACATAGGTGACATATAGTGAGATACGACAAGTAAGGCAGCTTATTTACAATGTCTTACTTTGACAATTTTGACTGTATGAAATTCATTTATTTACGAATTGCCTCAGATATACATACGGATTTATATATTATAGAGACTGTAGAAGAGAGATAAAATAAAAGATCTATAGTCGCCAATACAAAGTTATCAACAATGTTACTAACTACTATATTAAAGATAAGTTTATAGTTGATGGCGAAGTTATAATGAATATTATGGTACTTCAATTTCGAAATGTAAATATTCCGTAAAATGATTTTATATTTTCCATTGGAGAGTCCTCCACGGTTTCGATATAAAGTACGTGATTAGGGAGTCGGGGATAGAGTACGGTTCATATCGTAATTTTCGGAACGGTCGAGTGTATCCCAGTACCCAGTGCCACCCTCCGTATTAAAAGCATTGACAAAAATAATATTCAACGAACGTTTTCCGCGTACGTGGTATTGGTATAGGCGGGCCGGATTGGATACAGAGTAAACACATTAGACATTTCTAACAAATGGCAATATTAAATACAATACTGTAACTAATATAGCATAGATTGAATCTCTTACTTAGGGGGCCGACTTCGATCCTGGGTACACACCGACAACTTATTCACTTGCTATAACGATGAAGGAAAACATCGTCAGGTGACCTGCAATCCTGATAGTTCTTCATATTCTCTGTCTGTTATTGAAGTATGCTAACCCGCACTGGGCTAGCGAGGCGTGGTGGACTATGGCCTAACACCCTCCTCATTCTGAGGAGAGACCCGGCTCAGCAGTGGGCCATTAACGGATTGCGATGATGATGATATTTGTAATAACACTCTTTAAAGCAGTTACACGTAAAATGTAATATAGGGACTTTAGGCAAGAAGCTGAATTGTTCACGATATCACGTTGCCTCTACACGATCACGATAGTGTACATATAACTAAGTAGTAAAGCTAACAACTCACGTGATCCTCAATAAGGAAGACCAAGCATCAATTACGCTGCACTAAACTTTATTACATTTCCACTTGCTTTACAATAGACATTGATTAGAAGTTAATTCTTTAGATTACTTCTGATACTGCGCATAATATGTCACAGAACAGACTCCTTTTAGAGATCAAATGTGGCACTACTGAGTTTTAGTAATGTTCAAATAATAACTGTTTCACAATAGCAATAATAGTTAAAAGCTTTTATACTTTATTATTCCGTATCATTTTGAATTAAATCGCGATTGGTCATCACGAAATCATTCAAAGCTACGTTAATGTTCCATAAATCGTGCATTTACCTGATATAAACATGGTATTTCTCGTGTTACGAATACTTTGAATTATTTTTACAAACACAATATACTAACAAAGTAGATAAATATTATATCAAATTTCTATTTGCATATTAGTCTGTGCAAAAGGGACACGAAATTCAGCCACTTATACATGTTTCAATGAAGGGTAGGGACACTGAATCGTTAATGTCCGCCAGGCTTGCCAATATTTTGGATTTATATGGATTTGTTGTGTCTGCTAGTGGTGGGACTTTACATGTACATTACATTTGATTCCTTTACCAAAACTCTGTGTTACGGACTAATTGACTTTCCTCAGAAAATCTAATAAAAATATAAATAACTTTTTCAATTTTTTCTCGCAGCTATGTTATATACTCTTCAATATTGTTCTAAAAAATTCATCTCCTGTTTTACCCTTTTAACATTTTATTAATCAATTACGTGTAATGTACACCTATAAGGCTGCTTTTTCTCTAGATATTAGCGGTAATGCGTAGCAAGGGGTGCAGAACCAATAGAATCGCTTCATTTATTTAGCCTCGCTCATATTGTGTCACATGAATCACTTCTATTAGTTCTCGCTGATCTCTGGTGGAAACGCCTAAGAGTCGCAAGTTATTAAAAGCTCTTTTCTTATTGTATAAAGAAAATATCTAAATAGCCCAAAATATAATGTTGGCAAATATTATTGTGTAGCTCCCACGCCGCCAAGCCTACCGTGGAAGCCACATACAAAATAAATTGCCAAAGCAATTCTTTCAAAGCTGACCTAGATAGACATTTCAGAGGAAGAAATGTCATATTAAATGTCTCAGCCACAAACCGAAGCTCTACTGAATTTTATAACGGTCTTTAGCTTTACTTGGTTTCAAGTAAAAGCACAAAAACTGAGAAATGTATTATATTGATTGGCTGGTTACCTATACATATAGGCTGGTCACGATAGATTAGATACAGTTTGACGGGAATTTTCATTTAGTGAATAATATCTGCCGTAGGGCATAGTGAAATTGTAAAAATGTGTAACTAATGCTAGGTCTTCTTTATAAGCCCTAGCTCCTTTCAGCTATGTGTTTAAGTTTCATAGTATTTTTTTATGCGTTTACTGCACAGAATATATTTTATTATATTTTGTATTGTCTGCGTTGCCCATCCGTCAAATAATTTCATAAATTTAACTTCTATTCACAGCAACCCTAACAAACACCATGTTTGTATTTCCCAATTATAATTGAAGGTAAAAATAAAAATACATGCAATCGTTTTCGTTGTTGTTTCAACAATAAAATCAACTGAAAACTGATTAAATGGAGTTCACGTAATTCATTTGTTCCGGCCGGCTTTATTGAATTTGTATTCATAAAGTTATCGGTACTTTATTTATTATTTACGTTTACGTACGCCTCTGTGATTCTGATTGCTCTGCTCTGTTATTTATTCAGATATAAATTATAGTTATACAATCGTTTATAAAATGGTCCATTTTAATGTGTAGGTCTTTGTTCAGTCGTGTGTTCTGATTGTTAAAGTATCTACTTTGCTTTTCGATCTAAAAATTCTTATATCTATGTGTTATCTACATGTGACCGATATCGCACAGCAACACGTACAAGACAATAATGTTAGCAACACCGTTTATTAAGTCGTATTGGCGGGTAGATCATTTTATATTATGTCAAGTATACAGACGTGTAGATATTATATATAACGTTTAGTGCGACAGATTAGACTCAGTTTGGAAGTTAGGGTTATATTGTCGTGGTAAGGTCTTTCTTGAGGTCCACGTAAGTTTAGTATCTATTGTAATTGGCGAGGTCGAGGGCTGGAGGTGAGAGTTACTATCTTCGTAATAGACTCCCAACATCACACACCACACTCAGCTATGATCACCAGATAAGCTCCGTTTGACAACTGGTTTAAGTCTATCGGAACATAGGTTATATACTGTCTTGGAATAAAATAAAAACGTACTACCCGCGAATATAAAGTTTTCAACCGTGTTACTAACTCATACATGTCAGTCAGTTAGAGTTACCGTAATATATTTTAATATAAGCAAAAACGGCAACTTAATAAAAACATGCAGCACATAGGACCCAGGTGGAGTTTTTACGTGGAGTCCGCGTCACACAGAATTCATATTAATATTTCATACGCATTCGGATAGGAGCGTTTTACATTCTTTGTCCGAAGCGGACATATTTATACGTTGACAACGGTATTTAATGACTTCTAAACTTGAAAATTGCATATTTTACATGACAAGGATGTTCACGTGACATCGTGGATACATTTTTACAGCTTCGGACGAATTGAGGCCGGCAAATATACTTGCCACTAGTTGGATAATCCCAGGGAACATCAAGACAAAGAGGAAAGGTTTAGGGCCTAAGGACTGTTTGGGAGATAAACGAAAAAATTATTATGTAACTGCGTTATTCATGTTGATAAGTAACGATTGCAATTAATAACTAATCTTAATCCACAATTAGTATTTTCTGTACACAAATTTGAATTTAAAATTTATTTTCCAATCTATTATCCAAAGTATTGAGATTGTAAGGGACCAGTGACATTGGTTTGGTACCTGATAAAAGTTGTTTGAAACATTTTTGATTTTAGGACTTTTAGGTCACCAATTTTAAATTAGGATACGCAATGTTTTTAAAAATCTATGAAATATTTAACTTTAAAATAAAATTATCTGTTTCTATTGAAATATAATTTTGTAAATTAATTTTAGGACTATTAAGCGTTTTAAAACAAACACTTTAATATTCTGGCTGACCTAGTATTTAATATTTTTAATTAACCTCATAAATACCTTGGACGCATGAAACTAAGTTATTTTTATGATCTCTACCGCATTACTAAGTTTCTAATGGCTTATTTACAAAGTTGCCAACTCGCAGCCTTTTCGTAATAGCATGATTCATATTTCTTTTCCTTTTATATTTTTATTTAATTAAACACTAGCCGACCCGCGCGTTCGCGTGCTCCGCTCCTATGGGTCGTAGCGAGATGTTAAATACTCTAAGTTACTCCTTGTTACATCAGCTATCTGCCGGTGAAAGTCCCGTCAAAATCTGTCCAGCCATTTCAGAGATTAGTCGGAACAAACAGACAGACAGACAAAAATTGTAAAAAAAAAAAAAAAAAATGTTGTTGGTATATGTGGTGTGTGCGTGTACACATCCATATGCACTTAGTAAACAGCGGATATTTTAATATTACAAACAGACAATACAATTTTATTTATATGTTTGATCACATATATCGTTGAAATGAAATAGATTTTTGCTCGAAGCAAACTAATCTTCGAGTAGTAATACAAAACCATGCACCTGGGTAACAATCCCCAGATCATCGCTTACACTAAATATGTAAATGATATACATATATATCATGAATGAATTTTATGAGCGTACTCGAATATTAAATGCATAATTGTGACATTGTTCCACTTCCACACAATATCATCTCGTTTATATCTGTATACAATGTGGTTGCCATTTCTAGTTGCGTAACGATCCGGTTCGAACCACCGTCTGCGCCCGCGCATCTAATTCATTCATAATTACTTATCGCGATTATTTTTATACGTTGTTCTGCAACAGATGAACGGGATGTTTAATTTAAAACTACATATATGTTTACAGTTTATTATTTAAGCAAATTTAATGTTTTTTTTTGTTGCCAAATTAGTAATGCTGTCATAACAATTTTTTTAAAACATAACATAGTAAGAAAGTAACGAATGTTTTACGTAGAATGTAAGAAGAACTAATTAAAACCTCTGCTATTATTAGCACTTGGAACTTAAATAATAAAAACACTTTCATTTGTCATTGAATTTGTGATGAAAAATACAGTAGAATCCCGATTATCCGGATCAATTAAAACTAGAGGAACTCCGTATAATCGAAAATCCGGATAATCGATTTCAAAGTTAAATTACTCTAATATTTCAATTTCAATGATTTTTACTGTCTCATCTTATGTTAACCCAACATACTTTGTTTAGAAAATATGACATAAAATAACTAACACTTAAGTTACAAATTTAAATAACCCCAAACTCAAAAAATCATTAAATCCGGTCCTAAGGTCGTAGAAGTTTTTTCAAAAAGATACAAGCTGTCACGCAACTCTCAAGTTAGAAATGACCTGATAGTCTTCAAACAGCAGACCAGATCTGCACAAATTAGACCTATGCCATGTTGATTAAATAAGCTTTCAAACATATAAATCTGCATTAAAATCGGTGTCATCATGAGCGCTACGACCATACCATTTTGACACACATATACACGTTAAATTTATAATACCCCGCCGGTTTAGCGTTTGGGTGTTAAAAATGTTAGGCTATAAGTCTGTTGAATAGTATAATACCAAGGTAAAATTTAAACTTTTGATTGGGAATAATTGACCTTAGATGTAATGATCCTCATCTTGTCATTGTGGTAAAGTCTCTGGTGCGCTTTAATTGTAACATTTGTATGGGATCCAATTACTCCGATAATTTTCACTTAGAGGCAGGTATAAATTCGTCATAACAAATTTCGTTGCATCATCAAAACATTTAAATCAGCAACGAGTGACGACGGAGTACGGATAATCGGGGTTCTACTGTACCGAGTTCCTTAATTTCCATAAAAACCCATCCATCAAAGTACATGTTATCAAAATCTGTTTAAAGGTTTCGGAGTTCACCGCGGTCACATATAGTGTATAAGATATAGTAACTACTATTAGTAGCAATAAATAAGCCAAACACCATTTCAGTCACACACAAAATAAATCATATGTAATTTGCAATATTTTACAATAAAATTAGGCAAACACAAACGTTAACATTTATAAATTACTCTATTAATAGATTTAATTTGTTTTTAAATTAATTTCGCATACATTTAATATTATTAATTAACTGGATATTTATTTTAAGTAAAACCGTGACATTTTTAGTATACCATTTAATATTAATATTATAATTAAAAGACATTGTATAAGAGTCTTTGAATATTTAGTATTAACATTTAAGAGGAATCAATAGTTTAATGGTTCAGGTATTGGATTCACGATCGAAATATTGTGGGTTCTCTTGTCTCACTTTGATTCGGCTTATTTAAAAGTAAACCAAAAAAATTGTTAAGAAAATTTTAAAATACATTTTTTTTAAAATTCAATATTCACTTACAGATTTGCGTCAGAATTTTCTGACTAAAGTTTCGGCCACGTTTGATGGTTAGGTTAATTTATATATATTCTTTTAATTCATAGACTAGATGGTAAGCAGAACATTGTCTGGGGTTTACGATTCAAGTGCAGATTTACAAGATATTTTAAATGATCAAACATCTAACTATAACGTAGTAGGAATAAATTTCTAATAAACGACTCACGTTGATCCGTTAAATTGCATTTCGCTTTATTAAATTTCCACTCGATTACGACACACAAAAAATTACATATTGTTAATTTAACTGCTGCCAAACTGTTTTCAGATCGCTTTACCACTTTTACTGAAAACTCTGTACACATTACTAACCCAGACTTCTTGAAACACGCTAGCTAACAATTGTTATAATTAAATAATGTAGTAGATGTACATGAATTCAGTTATTCCATCAGCGCTTATTTATTCTGTACTTTCTAAAATATGCTTAAAATCCAACACAACAAGAATTATTGCAGTATATAAATATAAAGTTATTTACATACAACTCAAAAGGAATAATCTGATCTAAGCTCTACATAGCCTAGATATCCTCAAAGCCTATGTCCGTCACCAGCAGATTGAATATCAACTTTAAGCATAAATCATAGAGCTCGTTTCTCCATGGAGTGCAGGTGCCACGATCACGCCAGGGGTACAGGTACAAAGCCAGCAATTAGAGTACACACGTATATCGATTGTATTGTCTGTCTGTCTGACTATATCCAATTTGCGTAGGCTTTTCGTAGGGTTGCTGGGCTTATCGGCGGTCAGCACTCGGCTTAATCCACCCCCTATGTACGAAATGTCTGTCTGTTGATGAGGAGGGGAATGGTATTAAATGGAATGGAAAAGAGATTATAAATATGCAGTTGGTTTTCAAAAGTGAATGCGCGATTTTTTTAAAGTTAATCTTCACTTCACAGAGAAAAAAGCTCTCACCCAATCTTTATATCGATATATCAACAAACAATTCTAAAAGTCTTACTCTGTCATACTTTCCATCATACTAGTATTTGTACATACTTACATACTTATCAGTCAAATAAATTAATGTACATAATATTGAATTTTTTCCACGAGGTTACAATGAATATTTCCTAGCCCCTATATAAAAAAGAGGAATAATGTTCTGGCAAGGTTTATTATTATTGACTTGTAAGCTGCTTATAAATATTTACCAAACCAAACCACCAAAACCTGCATAGGTTTATTAGAAAATTTGTAAACCATATATCGTTTCCTGATTAATTAAATACATATTACTCAGATATCTATCTTGTTGTAACTGGGTACGTTTATCAGTCAATCAATAATCGGGGGCTTATCGTCGCATCGATCATATGCGTGTCATTGCCCTCAAGGATTAATATCCATCGAATGTTTAAACGACATTACTTTGGATAAAATCGCTCAAACTTATCTACAGATGTTTTATTTTGATTATTCAGCGACGTCATTGCTGAAATTTTGCGAGACTTGTCATCGAATCTACTTCCGTGAATCCTTGATAAAATTGACAAGAATGGATTAGGATATTTGCCAATTGCAAAATGCCAACGTCATCAAATGCCCTTCGTAGATAACAATACTTAAGAATAGTATTGATATCGTATTACCAAAATGATATTTATGATAAAACCTTAGAGACGTAAGGTATAGGACTAAATTACTTTCTTTTGTCGCTAGGTATGTCATTTAATGTATATTTTCACTCGCTGCGGAAGCCATACAACATACAGAAAATACTTTTTACGTTTGACATATTTAATATTTATAAGTAGAAAACATGCTAGGTTTTAATTTTGTACACAACGTAGCGCACAAACCATAAAATGTGATTGGCTGGCGCGCCGCGGTGCGCATGACACTCGGGCTATAACAAAAAGGCGTGTACGCTGTCCCATTAGCATTATCTAGTATCTACTATCTAACTGCTAGCGTTTACTGTACACTAATGTACTGTATGGTACATAGTAAACAGTTTTATTGTGGTTGCCAACTCTCTGTGGGATATTTAAGTACCTACATATATGAAAAGCGCCTTTATACAGTTGTCTAAACTCTAAGGCGATAATGTTAAGAATGACAGCCATCAGATCATGTCGACATCTAAATGTGCGATGGGATGTGTGAATTTGTTAAATTTTAATAAGTAATAAAGATAGAAGTAAAATAATGTGAATAAGATTCGTGTGATAGATACCATAAACTTCGATTACGAAAATATTCACTCTGCTATGATTTTCAGAAATAAATAGAATAATATAGCTAATAATTAATCCAATTGATTTTGATTTAATGGATGAGACCACTCTTGATACAAATATAGATTTGTACTTACAGCAACATTTAATTTGTCTAAGTAGTTCGATCAGAAACACAACTGTGCAATCAGTTGGATCAACTAATTCGGTACCGCGCCCACCCTTACCACCGTACCCCGATACATTATCTACAGTATTAATTACTGCTGTTTCGCTGATAACGACCGTTTATACTACGGGATAATAAATTTTAAGTAAACCTAGTAAACAAGCTTCGGCCTTCGAGCTATCTACGTTTGTATCAAACGCCTTTTCTGAACCCGTTCGAGTGTATCCGGACGCTGCTGCTGGACTGATCTCTTTGTAGCATATAAAAGTACTGCAATGCTGTAGAACTACTTAGATTTAAATTTAACATAGCAACCTGTTATTGATTGCCACATTTTCATACCACTACATCGATACATATAAAACAAAGTCGGGTTTGTTCGAACACTTATACTCGAGAACGGTTGGACTGATTTTCATTGTTTTTGTATTTGTCTACGTGTATCAGGGAAGTCTCTGAATAGCAGAATAACTATTAAAAGAAAGAAACATTTTCCCATACAAAATGTTGACGAGTACCGTAACTGTCAAACATTTAATGCTCATCCCGTCGATACGGTAAACTTTCTCCTCAAATTAAAGAAATTAAAGAACGTATTTAATTAAAGGTTCCGAATCGACAACACATATTCACAATATTCGGATAATTACGTATTTTAGATTTAAAAAATATAGAATAACATGAGTAATGTAAAAGTATTGACTGTATATATTGTTTGTCAACAGTTCAGCTAATCTGTAACACGACATTCATTGACACTGATGCATTTGGTAGGTCATAAGAGCCAAGTAATCCAACACTCCTTGGTGATAGAGGATCTGTTCCCCGTCTAGCTTACGACCCTCCAGCATGCAAATCCGACCGTGTGAGTGACGCGTTCCGGTCGAGCCACATGTAGGACACATCTACCCCGTCCCACTTCCATCCCTTTAATGCGGTTCCAGTGAACTCTGTGGTCACTGAAACCGCAGAATTCTTCTTTTTGCTTCCTCACTCTATCTTCGAGGCGGCAACCCATCGGCAACATACTCTCTAGGTTTGCCGACGTTCATGAGCGACGGTGGCCACTTTTCATCAGGTGGAACGTCTGCTCGTTTTTCCCTCATCTATCATTAAAAAAAGTACGTTCCATCGAGCTTTAGATGACGAGTACATGTACTTGATCTGTAACTATGGACAAATATTGGACTAAGTTTTTCAACATACATATTTCTTGGAGCTTTTTCTTAGTTTTTGTAGTTGAGATTTTGAGTTATTACTTGAACAGTATTGCGTTTTTCCATCTGGGTTCCTTGCAATATATAAACACTTTTTAATTTCATATACAGACCAAGTCTGATAGACGGTCGTCCATCTTACTCAAAAGCTTACCATAAGAGTCTGATTGCATAAAACATAACCAAACAATATATGGTATGACATATCAATAGCTATTATTGAATGATCGATTCCTTTGTTACTAAGAAACACAATGTATCAAACTCCCAATCGCAAATAATCAACAATGCATATTCTTAACCTAAGATGATTTGTAAAACATATTAAAAACTATATACATACATTATGTATTTCAGTACATTTATAACATTGCGTATAAAGCGGACACCTGTCTTCTCTTATCTGATTTTTTCCTATTCTCTCCGATTTCTCCCTTATCTTTCTACGAGTAACCTTTCAAGTATTTATTAATGGTATAGTTAAATGATATGTACTTAATATTAATAAGCATTGAGATCAAAGCGACTCGGTGACGTCGTAAATGACTTTATTTTGCCCTCTACTACAGTTATATAAAAGGATCCCTTGGAAAAATTAAAATTAATATGACTTCCCAAAACTTTTTTCTTATATAAAGGTGTGAAATTTCAAGAACAATTGAAGCGAAGCCCTAAATAATTTTGTTTTCGTTACAGTTTCGCAATGGAGAAGGCGAAGGCCTATATAAAGAGCTCCCTGAATGCGTCGGGCACAGGAGCCACGGTGGCGGGCAAGTCGCCGGACTCGCCCGCGCCGCGGGACCCGGCTGCCGAGGAGAGGGTCTGCTTCGTGTGCGGCGGCGCTGGCTTCAACGATCAGTTTACCGTCAGAGTGAAGCCCGAGCCTCAGGTCTGTATTATGAGAATTCTGTATATAGAAATTATGTAAGAACAATCGACGTAATAACATATAAAGATTTTTATTTGTTTATATCTTTGTTTGTTCGTACGTTTATACTTGCGTAAATATTACCTATATAATTGGATGGCTTTTTCTTTTTTTACGTAATTGGGTTATAGGTTTTTGAATTAATTTTTTTTTATATTAAAGAGCTTCACATGAATCGATTCACCGGAAGTAACATAATCTACTCTAGAGTAACCTCCGCATTTGTAGAAGAATTAAATAATAGATCTAATAGTGGTAAATATACGCTAAAATATGCAATCGCGGAACAAATATTAGATTTTCCGAGCTACATAAGCAATAAGTGGGCTCACTCTTGTACTGAGCAAATATCGTGCATGATCAAATCATCTGAATCGTATCGGTTCTACTTCAAAATACATTCAATATACTTATTATTTGCTCCAAGTCATCTAAAGAGCATTCCAAATGTTACTGTCCTCGTTTGAATATCACAAATTTGAGATCTCTTTCATTAATTTAAAGTCCCCGACCTTTAAATAATACTTCATTAAAAAACTACAATGTAAAAATCGATGAGTCCTAACATTATTTCAAACTGACTGACATTTTATATTTATTATCATACTAGTCATCCCGGCCTAGTTCCTCTGGCTCTAGCTTCACTGCTTTTAAAATGACAATGACTTTTTTCTTTACATTTAATTTTAAAGAAACAAAGTTTAGATTTGTTAGATATGATAAGTTAGACCTGCTGGAATATACCGAGCTTCACTGCACAATAACACTTCGAGCAGTGCCTGAGGCTTACAACCCAGGTGCAGGATTAAACGGCTTTTCTACTACCAGTAAACACTGTCCTTCACCGTTCGACCTGTTCCTATTATTTAACACTTCTTCATCAAGAGTTTCGAGATCATCCCTTTTATAATACAAAATGCTCACTCATTCTAATCGTGTTGCACAGTTACTATTTAAAACCTCCCTTTACATAATTTAATAAATAAAGGTAATGCGATGAAAACAGTATCCAATTTCGTAAAATAGTTTTTACTGATAAGTGTAAACATACAAACAGAAAACGTGTACTTTTACGTTAAATAGGCGTCACTATCACCGTGTTTACTTTTGGTAGTTTATCATTAGCAGAGCGTATCTTATCTTAAACAACCTCCGCAATAGTTGGCCCTCTTGCCATCTCGCGCCGGATCGATCCAGTTCTGAAGGAATCGTTTAAGCATTTGACACATGAACCCGCGGCAATTTTTCCTCGTTGACACGACGCGGCCCCTTCGAATGAATTTGTTTGGTTGTTACGTTTATTGATGAATCATGAGTGCATGTGTGTCCCCTCGCTCTCCTTGTTTCAACGGGTTTAGTATAGTTCCCTTCCGTTAGTTGCACAACATTACAACCCACTATACGGGTTTTCATAAAGCATTTTCCTTTTTTTTTCTAACTGGTAATCTTATCAAAAAATTGTTCAATGCCCTGTTTTTCTTTTATATGCTCGCAACAGCGACTCTATTGTTGATGATTTCCAAACCTGTGGACAGCGATCACTATCTATTATATTATTAATCAGATGATTGCTTTTTTGAGCTTCCAACATTTAAAAAAATAATAATGGTATTGATTAAGTTTGGTCAAAGCTATCTGAAAAGTAAAGAAGAATATGAATATGTTAAGGAAGACTAAGTTAAGTAAATAAGTAAAGGTCAATTCTGTTTTGAGTTTTGGTTCTTAGAAAACTTGGTATTGAATCAGTCTTTGCTTGCCTACAATCATTTTGTATAAAATGTGTATAAAACTATATACAATCTATTATTGTTTATCACTCTCTTTATTAGTGAAAACCGTATCATAATAGAGTAGCGTGGTTTAGGTGGAATTAGCTGATAAACAATGAGACATGGAAAGCAACTTTATTTTATAGAAAAGTACATGAGGAGAAAAATATATATGCCTAGCATTAAAGCGAATGTATGCCACAAGTTTCCCAGTACAAAAATACTTAATATCGCAAGTTGTCGTGCCTTAGAAAGACATGCGAACATAAAATTTTTCCCATAAAATGTTCTCATACTCGCATTATACTGTCAGTTTATAGTTGTATGTGAATGAATTCACACGATGACACGATTTATACATTAAAATTATTTTATAATGTATGCAGCACATCTTTTTTGATGTTCGAAAGTTTACAACACCGTTGATAACAATTTATATTCGGGGGTAGTACCATTTATGTTATTCTAAGACTATATAACCACTGTTCCGATAGACATGAGCCAGTTGTCAAACGGAGCTCGCCTGGTGATGATTATGGCCGTTACCGTGTGATATCGGTCCCATGTAGATATCACAAATTATGTCGGATTGGCCGTAGAACCATAATGGAACCTTTACCATAAAGGTTTGCACAGTACTGAATATCAAAGAGATCTATTAAACTTATCAACTAGTCTCTCAACTACAACTTGTAACTTTATATACAGAGCAACACCACACAACATATTGAAAAATATGTCCTAGCTTAAGCGCGTCCTAAAACTATATAGATTGAATTGTAACCAATATGAAAGCAACAAAAATGTCGTAATTTTCTACTGTCATCTAAAAGAAATCAATCCATAAAGGTTTGGTGATAATCCTATCTAATATTATAAATGCAAAAGTAACTCTGTCTGTCGCGCTTTCACGCCAAAATAACTGAACTGATTTAAATGAAATTTGTTATACAGAGAGTCTGGAGCCTGAGAAAGGACATAGGGTACATCTTTTTGCGAAAAAAGGGTTTTAAGGGGTAGAAAAGGGGGGATGAAAGTTGTAAGTATCGTCATTTTTAGAGCTAGAAGCTTGAAACTTATTTTTTAGACTATTGAATCGATATAAATAAATATGACATTCAACGTTTGTAAAAGTTTTACCCTCAAGGGTGTAAAAAACCAATTGGGAATAGGGGATGGTCGCGCTTTCACGCCAAAACTACTGAACCTATTTAAACGAAATTTGGTATGCAGATAGTCTAGAGCCTGAGAAAGGACATAGGATACGTTTTATTGCGTTGAATGGGGGGAATGAAAGTTGTATGGAAGTATCGTCATTTATCGAGCTAGAAGCTTGAGACTTATGTTTTAGACGTTTGATAGAATATAAATAAATCCTAACTAATATTATAAATGCGAAAGTAACTCTATCTGTCTGCCTGTCGCGCTTTCACGCCAAAATAACTGAACCTATTTAAACGAAATTAGGTATACAGATATTCTAGAGCCTAAAAGGACATAGGCTTCTTTTTAATGCGAAAAAAGGATTGTTATATGGAAGTATCGCGCGCAAGCTAACTATTGCGCGCGGACGAAGTCGCGGGCACAGCTAGCAACTGATAAAGTGTTTCATCAGTACTACGAAGCTCCGTGTGAACGTCGCTACTTCAGTAGTAAATCATGTGATAGGTACGGCTGTTGGTAATCAATTTGATAGTATTTATTGACGGTAGATAGCTCTGTAACTTATTCACATTATACATACATACATACACGTGTATCGAATAATATTTAGATGCAGTTGATTATTAAGTAGATACAGATTGATGAAAACGCCTGATTTAATTATGTTAATCGATTTCATGTTGATTACAATTTCGTTATTTCTTCTAAATGACGATTTGTCAACTGACAGTTTACTATAAATTATATCTACCAATATTAAGTAGTTCAAAACGAAACTTTAACCAAAAGCAGGCATGAAAAAATATTGTTTTAAAAAAAAATAATATGCCAAGTCTAGACTTATCGATCGGGCATATTTTTTAACAGTCAGCTTCCAAATGCTGTCCAGAATGAAAATAAATTACAATATTATAATATACATCTGCTATCTTTGCTACTTCTACCAGCCTCTACGAGAAATTTCATAGGATCTATTAAGAGCTATAAACTTACATTTCATTATCCTAAGTATAATTCTATGCCATCTCCGTAATACAATTCTTTTCTGACCTTTCCTCACACTCGGAAGTACATCACGTTTAAACAGTGTTGAGACAGAAATGTTTTTGTCGAATTTTACACTAATGGGACACCTATTTTTTGTATTTAATCGTAATAATCGACCTTTCTCCACAGAGCACAGAACCTTACTTCCCTTTCCTGGGTGCCCACGCTCCTCCAAACGGTTACCGCGCGGAAGGTGATGAAGAGGGCACAGTGCGGTGCTGCTGCGTGTGTTACACCTTCCTCAGGCAGCAGTGGGAGCAATATGATAGGGAGAATAAACCGCATAGTCAAAGGTTTTATTGGATGAAAAGACTCGATGGGAAACCTTTTATTGGTAAGTTTTCAAACTTGATTTTACATTTTGCATTCAAAACTAATGCAAAAGAAATCATGCAATTCTTATTCAGAGCCATTTTGATTTATTCCGATCTTCTGTTTTTCCTGATATATTAAGTTTAATTTATTTATTTAATCCCGCTTATTCTGCCTTGTTTTAGGTATGTCAATCCATGTTCATTGAACTCTATTGCTAGCCACTCCTAAGTGAGTTTTAACTCATCCTCACCTCTTGCTCCCTAGTCCATTTAGCTTTTCTGGGATACCTTTACGTTACTAATTGACTTTATTTTGCCTCCTCTATCTCCGTTCGTCTCCTGACTTTAAAATATAGCTAACGTGGTATACTGAATATCGTATATCTGTTTCGACTTTGTGTTCAGGTAATGCCGGATACTCTGTAGTCTGAGCCTCATGTTTATTGTCTCCATTTTTGTTTAGTTGCCAATTTGATATTTATCTAACACTTAATGAATGCGACCTTGCTTTTGTATTAGGAATGACATTACACATTTCCTTTTTCTTATCGTTTTCGCTAGATGATATCAATAAATAAGATATTATCCGTAATAAATTAGTGATTAATTAAAATTCATAATATTTTATAAGGTTGTTTTTATTATTTTTTATACGTACATACTTAGTGTGTATAGTTTCTTTCTGGAGCCGCTAAGTGTGTAGCGTTTACTGTTTTTTTTTTTGTTTTAAAGTAGAGCGCTTATCTGTTCATCTTAATGTATTCGATATCTGGTATTGCATTATTTTGTTTTATTTTCTACAGTTAAGATCACATTGATAGCCGAAGTTATAAATATAAAATCAGAGGATCTCCATGATCTTAATATTTGAAATATTGTAACCTATTACTATACAGAAATGTTGGGTTTAAGGACGTTCTACCTTCTTAAACAAAGTATAATATCAGTAACTTGCGTGATACTGGATAAGAAACGACACTAAATTACACTACTTTCATTATTTTAGATAATGTTTACTGTGTGAAATCACTTGACAGATTGCCTCGGATCTATCCAGACAGAGCCTATACACGTGAGTGACATTCTTGAAATACGAAGTTATTAACAATTTGTATTTTGGTGTAAGTGTGTTCATACAGAAAGTATTGACGTTTGCTTTAGGGATACTGTGTATTATTTGTGCGACATTATTATATTGCCGTGTTGCCAAGGGTGCTAGGGGACTCTGCGTCGAGTCCTTTGAAATGTTTGTATTTCATTACATTAGCGGACCTCTTGCTTCCTCCATTTTAATTACACTGGACTGAAGTCCGACCACGGTTTTAAAGCCATTAAAATAATAATAGTACTTCACAACACGAACACTGCTGTTCCTAGTAAGCACTAAACATTTTATGACAGTTGCAGATAACAAATGGTCTATGTTTCTATAGTAAATGTCTTAAACGATGCTTTTCAAATGTTTCATGGTTTTCACGTTAACGTCTATTGCTAGTTAAACATTGATATCTCTAAAAATTCATAAATTATTGGGATTTAACTCTTAAAATTGAATTGAAAAATGTTAAGTAAAAAAAACACTAACTGTTTAGATTTCGATGTTCTCGTAACTGTCTGTTCTAGTATTGAATATAAAAAGCTGTAATAAATATTGGACAGAATCAACGAAATTGTATAGTATTTGTGTAAAAACTGTATAGTCATCATGTGTACGTCATGTGCGATAAAGTTCGTATCTTACCAGTACGAGTACGTCTGATATTTGATATCTGAATCCTATAGATAATTCTGAAATTCCTAAATATTCTCCGCTTCTTTTTATTAATTTATTTGAGCGATTTCGTTCGCGTCTGGGGAGGGAGTTTTTGCCTGAATAAGTAACGACGGTAACCGCCTCTCATAAAACTTGGGTATTACTTTCAGTCTAGATATATTGCTTTTTTTTTCAAATAAATATTACGCACGCTAGATTTACGATTTGATTTACAATCTTAATATTTTATTTAATAAAGTAACGACGGTTCTTACGAGTATATATATTTAATACTTTTATGATGAATGTGTTATGAGTATGTACTGTTAATTAGGATGTTGAAAACACTAATTTGTGTAGAATTCTGTCAGTTATTAGTAAAGATAAAACCAAATGAAATAAATAGGCCGCCATGAAGGAAATATTTCTTATTACATCGCGAGTAGTAACGCTGAAGTTCAAAGTATAATCCCCAGGAAATATTTTCTAATCAAGCCGTCACACTGTTAGTCTGCGTCAAGAACTCTTATTTTTAATTAACAGTACTTTGATTCTTTCAACAGCATGAAATTAAATTTGCGGAGCTGTCTAACAATTGACCAAACTATCATTGAAATTCTGAATTAAAAAATAATAATACATTTGCGCTCTTATTGCATTTCTTCTAAATTGATAATGGGTATGGCTTCTTTTTAAATTTTATATTGTTGATAATCTCATAATGCAACATATCACATAAGGGAGCATTCAAGTATTACGTAACGCAATTTGGGTGGAGGGGAGGGTCTTGTAAAACGTTACGGTGCGTTACAAGGGCGGGAGGGGGATTATTGAAACAACGCGTTACGTAATATTTTTTTTATTTAAAAAGAAATTAGTGAATTAGAACCTTCCAAATCCGGAAATTTTACGGGGAATCCCTCGATTGTATTGTACTTTCGTTTCCTAAGTTGGTAACCCTTTCGTTTATGTTTCGGGGAATCCCTCGACTGTGTGTACGTGATTTTTATTTTATTACGGATGTGTCAGTATTCATTAGAGTTTGCACAGAAGCACATTGCTGTTGCCTGTGAATTTGATTTATGGAGAAATAAAAACATAATTTTAAAATCTCTTCTTTTGTTATATTAATTAATACAATAACAAAAATATTATACTTTGTTCAACATCATTGTGACTTTAATGGCTGCTTAAATGTTACGTAACGTTTAGGGATGGGGAGGGAGGGTGTACAGAAAAACGTTACGGTGCGTTACATGCGGGGGAGGGAGGATCTAAAATCTTCAAAAATTGCGTTACGTAATACTTGAACGTTCCCTAAGCCTTCGTCATCCAAGATTAAGGTTTATATGTTTTTGCTTACGAAGTATGAAGACAGATATAAAAAACTTCCATGCCAATTATTATGGAAAAAGTCCCAGAATAGCCTCGCTTCATTTACAATTGCATACATATTTAAAGCATTGTCTTGTTCTGTATTTATTGATCGCCGTGGAAGAAGGATTTATAACGGACTGAAGTAATAAACGAAGCTATATATACACTGTTGCTAGTGCATCAATATATTGAGATTCAGTACAGATAACAGAGATTTACGGACAATTTTTTTTGGTTTTAGTAACATTACGCTAAATTAAAAGTATAGAATATAAAGTTAGACTATAAATAGCTCAGCCATTTTGGCGGGGTTGCTATATATTTATGATGACGTTTACGATGACGTAGTACAGGTGTTATTTTTAATACAGTTGAAATAATAGTATCAGATGGTATTAAGTACCCAATCTTTGATATATAGTCATATATCTGCTATGATATGGAGAGAAATGATACTCATTACTGTACAGCAATACGTATACACATACAATTTAGACTGAGGCGAGCGGTGCCTGGGGGCTTGAGACCTAGGAGCAGGTTTAAAGAGCTCTTTCATAATATATTAACTCTCACCTCCACCACTCAAGTAAACTTACGTGGACCTCGAGAAGGGTAACCTTAATCACGACACTATAACACTAACTTCCATGTTCACTGCACGAAAACACCAGAGAGACTGAGACTAATCTATCGCACTAAAGGTTATATATTGTCTTCACGTGGGTATACTTGAAATAATATAAAATGATCTACCCGTTACTACTACTTTATAAACAATGTTGCTAACATATCTATAGTCCAAATGTCAAAGAAAAGTACATATTATCTTCTATGATATTTTTATATGCACCGCTTGGTAAGTCGTCACCAGAGGGCGCAGCAAGTATTTCTCTTAGGTAAGGAGTATTACGTACTCCTATACTAGTAACCTAGTCAGGATATCCATAGCCTGTTCCTAGAAAAGTAACTAAGTCCTAGTAGTGTTGTAACCTAGTCGGGATACTCATAGTTAGAAACCCTTAGTTCAGTAAATCAGTCAAAAAGTTATTAGGCGTTAAAAATTAAAATACTGTTTTTTTTAATTATCCATACAAATAAATTAAATTGGAGTGTCTGTTTGTAATACTCCCAACGACCCATAGAAGCGGAGCAACACGCGAACAAAGTCGGGTCGGCTAGTTAATATAAATCGCATTCGCTTAAGGGACAAAGCAATAACAAGTCAATAATAAAACGTCTCATTAGTACGTCGGATATCAATCGCCCACCACGAAATGTCAGGAATGCGGTCCAGTGGCAATCCTTTGATTTTACACCACCTGGTGTTGCCCACGTCTTTATTATCTTTTGAGGCTGGTCACCATCTGCTTCCTTTTTGTATACTCGAAGCTACTGATCTCACGGATTACAAACTGTTTTGTTTTGATCAAAATCTTTATTTTCCATAATCGCAGCGAAATAGTAGTAAAAGATATATAAAATGTTTCAACTGAACAAACATTTTAAGGGTTTTTAACGATCAATTAAGATTTTTTTAAATTTGATTGTTAAAATTTACTTCACTTCTCCTTGTGTATTCTTGCTTCGATTCCTTTTTAGCAAGTTAAATTTTACGATGGAATATATTTAATATTTTATGTTTGCGTTTAACATAAGATGATGTCAGATTTTCGAGAAAAGTTTTACATTTTTGTTGTTGCTCGTAAAAAGATTTTAAGCTGTCTTTTCGTAAGGAGGATATTGCGAATGTACCAGTGTCCGACGAAATACATCAGATGACGTACATGCATGGTAGAATGCCAGGACACATCCAAAATTTGATATCATATAATTCATAGATAAACTGAGAGTTCATCTATGAATGGCTCATCTATGAGGGCTTCATCTGAGTGCAATTTACCACGTGTATTTACGTTTAATTTATATATGAGTAATTCCCAAAGACATAACGACCACACAACTCGACATGCACTTCACCCCCACGTCGATAGATGGCGTACGAGCACATCCACATTTGTTCACTACTAACGCCATCTATTAGTCAATACATAGCATAAGTAGTATTTTAAATCGCAGTTTAGTTCGTATTCTTCTTAAGTATTACCTACGTTTCTGAAGTGTTACTTTCGAAATTATACTATTAGTATCACGAAAAAGTAACATTACTTTGACGCGTTTCAGTTATTATATATACAGGAATACCCGGGTGCAAGTTTACAAGGATAAGGCACCAGCCGGTTCACTGGATAATTTCAGTTATTAATATAAAGTCTAGCGCGCCCGACCGCCAGAGACAAATCGCGAGCTCAACAAAATACAAATAAATGTCTATTTTCGATATTATGTAGGTATTGTTTGGATTTACAGTCATGCTTATTTAGGTATGTTTGTGGCCGTATATATTGATGATACTGCTTCGATTAATTGGAAATACATTTAGACATATATTCCATTTCTATATATATATAGGGGTTTAAGTTTAGTACTACTGTACACGCTTTGGCATAGCCAAGAAATGTTAATTCCGATGGAGACATAAATTACTCCTGTGACTGTAAATCTTGTTTAATAGCTACAAATGCCGTAGCATTTGCAAACTGGTGTGCGCTGTTTTTTTTTAAATTAACGATTACTTTTAGCTTTTTAGCGTTAATATTTACAAAATTTTAAAAGTCATGGATCGTAACGATTTATTATGTACGTACGTAACTCCTTTGTAACAGAAAAGATCCTATTCGATTCGTATTTATTCTTAAATCTGCAACCCTTTTGTACAGGGGTCTTGAATGTTTACCGGGAACAGACGGAATATAACAGCGAAAACAAACAAAACATATCCAATAAAACTGAGTATTTGAATTCCTATATCGATCTATCATTCCTGTTTCTCATGCAATCTTAATGTTGGGATTTATGTTGACCCTTTTATGGATAATGTTCTATTGAATTTCTATACTAATGTTCTATACCAAACATTATGCTCATTTACTCATTTTTTATAGTTGTGGTCTGTGTGCTGACGTCACAGTTTAAACAAGATGAGGACGTGTTGATAAAGCATTAAGATCATAATATTATTGTTAGCATATCTTGAACTGAACACTGAAGTCATCCTTAATGGTAAAAACACGCTTTATATTATCATCATATTACGTAATTTAATTTATTTGTGATATGTGGGCTCCTATGTAATACTAGGGACCAATCCCTGTTTTGCTCGGATACATTTTACCCACTACTCATTGTGTACTTGTTTAACAAATATAAATTAAAAATTTAATATTTAATCTGTATGGATTCTGAAACTTTTTCTAATCTTTTGAAGAAGCCACATATCTTAGAAACATCATTATCATGTCTCATAACTATGTAGTATTTAGCAAGTACATAGAGAAGCTGTATATTGTATGAAATCAATCAAAAGATATGTACAGTGCAGATAGAATATGTGTCGCACGGTTTCAATAAACACGTACAACCCCCCGGGGATGCTCTTTATCTCTCGCCCATTGAAGATCGAATGGTTCCCTTTATGTTGGTTTTGGAGATACGCGCTTCAAATTCATTTTCATCTGAAATCCTTTTTTTTCTTTCATTTTTTACTTGTTTTAATACAGTTGCTTTAGTTCGAGAAAGCAAGTAACATTAACGTTTTATTTTAAATTCAATACGAATTTTTTATAAGAAAAACTAAAAATTGTAAAACAAGACTACCTTACGTTGTTATATTTTCTAATTTTCCTTTTTTTTTTCAATTTTTAAAAAGTTGATAAAAATGTTACACATTTTTTTTTCTTTTTTTTAAAAATCAGTTAAGGCGCAAACGAGCAGACGTTCCACCTGATGGTAAGTGGCCACCGTCGCCCATGGACATCGGCAATACACGAGAGTGACTCAGACTCTTGTTTTGCCGATGCGTTGCTACCTCGAAGATAGAGTGAGGAAGGGGAATGACGAGAAGATTGCTACGGTTTCAGCGAACCCTGAACGAAAACTCAGAGTTCCCTAGAACCGCAGAATTAACGGGATGGGAGAGGGAGGGGTAAGTCTGGCCCACATGCGACTCGACCGGAACGCGTCAATGACACTTGGCGGACAGATTCGCATGCTTGCTGGTGGTCGCAAGCCAGTCGGGGAACAGATCCTCTACCACCAATGGGTGTACCACCACTCTACGTTTTTTCACGTAGAGGTAAAGTTTGTTAGTTTGTAAGAGATAATCTCGGGATCTACTGAGGGACCTTTTCGATCGTGAAATCAACGCCTGAACCACTGACCTACTGACGCTTATTCGTATGATACGTAGAGAATTTTTTCTGTAAAGATTTATAGCGCCGAGTACAAGCAAATTTCTCAGATCGGGTCTATGAATGTATATTAACTGTGTACCTAGAGATCATTCAGACTTATATACGGTCGGAACCTTCTGATATTTCCACTGGCTCGACTTCACTAAGAAATTTTATACAACCGTTTGAAATGTCGTTTCCTTAGGAAGTTATCGCTTTACGTCCCTCCGTTATTCGTATTCCGCTCGCTATGTAATGTATTACATTTTGTACAAGCTCAATGTTTGCTACACAAAATATTTTCTTTTAAATTCTTTTCTTGATGTTATTCCTTTGAAATTATATATGTAGGAAACTAAAAGAATATACAATCATTTATAAGCATCGCATGTGCACAATGGATGGCATTTCATGAAAGCTACAGGCGCAATACGGTCAGGATATAACTAAACGTTACGATCTCTTACTATTCTGACAGGAACCTAAGCAGTGCAGGACTTGTGACCAAGGTGAACGCTTAAGGATATCCATTAAGTGATCACAACACTCCACACCTTTTAAAAGTATGTTTACTCTTAGGTTTATTGTCTATACGGAAACTGCACAGTAACACGTAAAAGACGACAATGATATGCACTCAAAATCCTTCAACAACAATGGAATCGTAGCATAACAACACCACGCCACGATGGTCACCAACCGAGGTACGTTTGATAACTGGCACAAATCTATCGGATAATATAACAGAGGTTATATATTGTCTTTTTGTAAATTGTTAGGTGGGTATAACTGAAATAAAATAATAAGGAACTACTCGTGAATACATAGTTATAAACAGTGTTGCTAACTGCTGATTTACTTATTGATGGTATTAAAATACATATAACCCATACTCAGTAAAGTTGGGAACTCCAAGCAGAGGTGCTGGCAGAGGTTTTTGAGTTCACGAGATCTGCAAGGGTCGCTGGTAGTAGCCCCACGCGGTAGGTAGTAGAGCGATGCAGAAAGAGAGCGCAGAAGGTCATTTTTAACCGTTGGGAGGAGGATCTGGGCAACCCGGTAGCTGGCATCTCATCAGTGGAGGCCTTGAAACCCTATGTGAGGACGTACACTTACATACAGACTGACGCAGGTGCTTACCGGGCATGGCTGTTCGGTAGGTACCTGCACCGCGTTGCACTTAGGGAGACGACAGAGGCCTGCCATGAATGTGTTGTGGTGGTAGACACTGTGGACCACACACTTGAGCATTGCCCAGCTTTGGAGCCACAATGTTGGTGATGATGTGTCGCGGACATCGTTCATAGGGAGTATGTTGTCAGAAGAGAGGAAGTGGAAAGCTGTGACTGCGTTATGTGATGCTGTGGTCATAATAAAGGAGACTGCAGAACGCCATAGAGAAGATGATCCTACTTCGGACCCCTTGCGCAGGAGAAGACCGGGTCGGGAATGCAATGCATTCGCGCAGCTGACTGGACCCCAGGTATAAGCTTCTTCTTCGTATCAAGCAGGTGGGTCCGTCTGAGTGCTGAGATAGAATGCTATCCCGCGAACCCCCAGCAGCCAATGCGCGACGGCGGCGGTACCGATGGGTTTTAGTGGGTATTCGGCGCTTTTCGCTGTGAGTCCCACATACCCCTCCATCGTAAAAGAAAAATACTAAGTAAAGTTACAAATCGACGACAATTCCGATTTAAATTGACGGAAAATTCATCAGCAAACTCTTGAAATTGAAGAGCATAACTTTGGATGGGTCTGTTAATTAAAACTATGAATAAAATATGACAGACGCGAGATGGAATAACTCTATGATTTCCAGAGATATTTCGATTAGAAGGTAAAAGAAAAACTGGATTGTATTATCAAAAATCCATAATAACGTCCGAATAGTACCTGGAACATAAGCACATGTGAAGCATGTGCTGATTAAAGGTATTACTTTTCAGACGCTTGCATGGCAATAGTTAATAATGTTAATTATGATGTTAGCAACACTTATTTTAGTAGCATTTATGATCCTATCAGGACTGGATATGAGTTGCATTTTTACTTTCTTGATTGCAAAATAAGTACGCCGTCATGACAGAATAATTATTATTGCTTCGCGAGTTATCTAGGAATAACGCTGAAGGACTGGGTCTGGAGGATATTCTAGTCAAGTTATCATGATGTTAGTCTGTATATAGAACATAACTCTTTTAAATTAACAATAGGTAATATAATACACTTGACTCATCTGAGCTCATATCGGAAAATTTTAACATCACTTTAATAGTAGCATAATATTTATTAAGTTATTTGAAAAATTGAGGATTGACGTCACATGCACGCAAATGGCTTACCAAGAAGTCATTGTTGCATTGAAAACCTGACACTAACAGTGTTTACCGGTTTTTCTATTATAAATAAACATTCCATTGGTTAGCTATTACACTAAAATGATACAAAGAATATGCATTAATTAGTGTAACGTGGCAGCTTTTAGTGTTTTATATTAATATTTCTACTTGTTAGCAACACTTTCGGTAGCGTTTGATTGAGGGTGGGGATGATAATAGATGTCGGTGTCTAGTGAGATCGAGCAGTAAAGACTTTTTAATATTTAAAAAGTCTTGTAAAGGTTCACAAGGTTCAGGTGTTATTCGGCTCGGATCTTTTCCGAAATATTCTCGAATGTAGACTGTTATTCCTTACAATAAATAATTGTTAGTTTTCCATATGGGTAAACGACATCCTGAATAATATTTTTTAGCGGTAAAGAGATACATTGAATAATAGTTTCCTTTATTTATTCATAGTTAGTTTTCATTGTCTCTTAATACCTACTTTGTAATAAAATATGGAGCCTTTTCTACAAAGTAAAAACTGTAAAGTAAATTTCCATTTTTAATGTCGCTTGGAGTATAATTATCTGTTGTGTGCAATTTATGATCAATTAAGACTTGTTTATTATGTATTCAATAGCAGTCAATATATTATGCTTTATGTATTGTATAAGTGGTCTATAAATATGTGAGTTACGAGCGGATTCACAGATTAAAATCATAAGTTCCATAAGTTTAGATTATATTAATATGGAATCCAAATATTAATTATCATCATCATAACCCATTAATAGCCCACTTTTAAACTGGGTTTCCGCCTCCAAGTGGGGAGGGGTGTTGGGCCATAATCCACCATGCTGACCCTACACCTTTGAGGAATTTAGAAAACTCTTAGGAGTGCAGGTACCTCACGTTGTTTTCCTTCACCGTTAAAGCAAGTGGTTAAAACACACGTAACTGGGGAAATGGGTGTTTGTCCAGGATCGAGCTCGGACTTTCAAGAGTAAGACATCACAATGTCTAAACAGTTAGGCTATCACTGCTTTTTTGAAAAAAAAATGCTACCTAGTTAAAGTAAAAAATATTTCAAAATAATATTGGGATATGTATAAAATTAAGTAGAATTTCTGTAAGTATTAAAATACAAAACATTAAGTAGACTGAGAACTAGTACGTTTTTTTATTTGACTTCTTGAATTTATAAATTGGCTTTTAGCGCGAACGAATGATGGATTACTATCTGATAAGTGAAACTAAAGTGATTATAACAACAGAGACTAGTTCTATTTCCAGTGTTGCCTCTTCCTTAAAATTAATGCATTCCCGATTGTTATTTAAGAAATTTATAGATTTCATATGAAAAGAATATAATATTGAAATTGTATTATGTCTTAACAATATCCCACAATAACGGATTTCATAAATTCCTAGTGTAGGGGATTTCCTATACATACACACATACATACACACACTTTTATATGCATATCTACATCTACACTACACTTACATACAAGTTTTTTTTTTTATGTAACTAGGTCGGCAAACAAGCGTACGGCTGACCTGATGGTAAGCGATTACCGCAGCCTATAGACGTCTGCAACACCAGAAGCATCGCAAGCGCGTTGCCGACCCTATCCCCAATTCCCCCCAGGAGCTCTGGTCACCTTACTCACCAACAGGAACACATCACTGCTTTAGAGTAGTGTTATTTAGCTGTGATCTTCTGTAAGGTCGAGGTACTACCCCAGTCGGGCTGCTCCATATTTGAGCAGGAAATTTCCTGCTGTGCCCTACCTCAGTTATATATATTTAATAAAAATTAATTCACAAGCATGTTTTTACAGCACGATTCGTTTCTTCGTCTACCGTCACAATTTTACCGAGATCGTCGGAGTGAATTTTTTTAGTGGATTTCTATATTATAAATTAGATAATACTTATTGACTATTGTACATGAGTGATCGTGTACTGAAAATAAAGCCGTGGTTGTGGCTCGTGTGTTCTTCTTCCTAAAGAACTACACCTAGTGACATAAAACCTAATAAAGTAGTTATTTTTCGAGGAGTCGGTAAGGAGACGAGTTGTTAGAAAATTGTAACTAGCTGACCCGGCAAACGTTGTTTTGCCATATAAATTTAGGAGCGGTCACCCTTATCACTTAGGGGGATGAAAAATAGATAGTAGCCGATTCTCAGACCTACTACTCTCCACGTACTCTACATAACACGCTATATGATTTTATTTTGGCAGTCTATGTATGTATGTATATGTATCTATGTATGTATGTTTGTATGTTCCACTCTAGCGCCTAAACTACTGAACCAATTTTAATGAATGATTATTTATATGATTAGAGAAACAGACGTGGTAGGTATACATGGGTGCGACCACGGTTCTACCTTGACCATTTTAATACCTATGCATTCCTCGGTTTATGTCTGAATTATTTTCTTGTTTCATCCTTTTTAGACCACTTTTTTACGTAGTCGGGTTATAGTTTTTAAAACTTTGTTTTTTTTATGCACCTCTCGTTAATTAGTATACTATTAACTAGCGAATAACATCTCGCATCACTTCGGTGATAATTTTGTTATGCTTGTGGAGTTCCCGCGGTTTTTTAGAAATCTTTTTTACACCTCTCGCTTCGTTCAGCTGCAAATTATCAACAAAGGTAATGAGTAATACCAGATACGTGATTTGATATTGGTATCCGAAAAAGAAAGACAGATCCATAAACGTATATGGATCATATTGTATTTGGATGTCCCAAATTAACACATTTCGCCGTTATTAAAAGTAATGTACGTTGTCGCGATAAGAGTTTATATTTTATCCATATTGTGGTAACTCGCCACAAGATAGCGTATGCTCTACCTAGCCAGTTCTGGATTAAAATTCATTTTTTAGGTCTATCAAGAGCAGGTCGACATGAAATGACTTATAATATTTTTAATACTTTCTGAAACATTCATTAAATGAGAATTGTTACATTGTTAACAGCACCCAAAATTGTTCAGCTGTTCTCGTTTCTCGAAGGACAGGCTTTAAGACAGTAAGGAGCTGTTCAAGTTTATTTACCTGCCACTATATGTAAATGGCAACACTGTTTATTCAGCATTTGATATTTTACATTTGCTTAGTGGTTCGGTCAGTCTGTGCGTGTGCGTAAGTGTAATTGCGATCGCCTAATGATTCACCCGAAAGGTACGTGGGCTGAACCATCTGACTGTTACTAATGTTTACTTTTTTAGGGTAAATACATTTCCCGGGGATTCATATGGATTCGATTTATTGGACTTGTCTGTGTCCACCATGTTGCAGGTATTTGCCTGTCAGTATGCACTACGCACATCTTGCGTCTTCGCCAGCCGAGGTAAAAGTAATTTATGTCGATGTGTTGCTATTCAAATAAATTAAATTACCACCATTACAATTATTTCTCTGACATACTATATAACAATTTATTGTAATGTCCGTTAGTTTGATATCTGTCACATGTATGTTTTCTTTATTAACTTCTATGTACAAATCATACCGTATAAACTGGATTGAAAGACAAACTGAACTTGCGGTTGGACATGTGTTATTTTTTGTGATTCAACTGCAAAGTTATGGTTTTCGGATTTTTCCCTGAAGTTGTGACAGGCAGACAAGAAAGTTTGATATATATTTATCCTTTAATTTGCAGTTTATTTAAGAATATAAGATTCTTTTCTTAGCAATCCTTCCCCAGGTTGATTGATAGAAATCTGCAAGATTGCGCATTGCGGCCATCATATTAGTGCTCTTTTATTCACTGTATAAAATGTTTTATTTAAATGCTAGACAAAACACTACAGACACTAAAACCTTTTCAGCTCCTATATAAATAAGCAGTCCCTAATTCAAATACATACAAATGTTTTCTATTCTAGCGCATTTACTTTACACACAGTTTCTCACATCTACTTCTATTAGGGTCTCTAGAGAGAATATATTTGCTTACTTTATACTGTTTTTATCTTTAAAGTTCTATCTCTTTCCCGGAATATGTTAAAATATCGTCGCGAGAAACGTGTCTTTTCTATCACCTTTATGTTAACTGGATTAGTGTTACTTGGATAGTTTACTATCTATCGTGTCAAAACTCATGCTACTCTTTCATCCTACTAATATTATAAACGCGAAACTTAGTAAGAATGTATGGATGTATGTTTGCTACTCTTTCACGCAAAAACTACTGAACGGATTTTGATGAAACTTTACAATAATACAGCTTACACATCAGAATAACACATAGGCAATAATTTATAATGATACAGTGTCAATTATCCAGAATATAGCGGGTGAAACCGCGGGGCGCAGCTTGTTATGGTAATAAAAATTCACTTCACGAAATTACTTGTCACACTGCCATAAAAATACCGGGGGTGAACTTATAAATTTGTCAATCCAGTATTTTTTGAAATTTAACTATATCGTAGAATCCAGTCTAAATTTTCCGGACCCCTAATTATTCTATTACTCACGTAAACTCCTTGTAATTTGACATTATTCAATCAATTTTAAGGTCCTACTAAATATTTTCTTACTTATAAAATTCGCTAAATCAAAGTATAGTCACAAAGTAGCTTCCCTGGCGTCTATACGCTTAGATCTTTTATAATACAGTGGAGCAACGGATTTTAATACGGTTTTCACCAATACAGAGTTAATTATAAAGAAGGTTTATGTGTAATCCGTGTGAAGTCGGGGCAGGTAGCCATTTACTTATAAAATGGGTTTTCTATGTAAGTAATTTACCACGCAGAATTTATTTAATTGGAGTAACGTATAAACGTGTGTAATTTTAGCCCGTGTATTTATTGATGCAATCAAATGGTTTTGATTACAGTTCGTGCGCTCAGATCCGTTTAATCCCGAAGCAGACACACTAGGATACAATATTTGTTTTAGGATTAGAATGATTTATATATAACTCGAAGTTTTATTATGGAGGAGGATAGGAGGAATATCAAAGAATTCTACAAGGGGTGATGGCAATGAATGGACTATTGGGTAAACGCAACGTAGACACTGCTACTGAACCGTTAAATAATCAAAAATTATGATCTCTTACAATCATGAGAGGAACCTAAGCAGTTCCTTGGACTTGTGTGAACACTCGCCTCCACTACTCAGGTTCTTAGTTTACACATAAGGTTAGGTTAATCTAAGCCTAACTTACGCGCCGACATATACAATAACTTACATCATCATCACGACCCTTCTACGGCCCACTGCTGAGCCGGGTCTCCTCCTCAGAATGAGGAGGGTATAAGCCCACGTCTACCACGCTGGCCCAGTGCGGGTTGGCAGACTTCACACACCTTTGAGAACTTTTTGGGAACTCTCCAGGAGTGCAGGTTTCCTCACGATGTTTTCCTTCACCGTTATAGCAAGTGATATTTAATTGCTTAAACTTAGAGTCAGAGGTGTGTGCCTGTGTGGGGGATCGAACTCGGACCTCCCGAGTAACACTTGATGTCTTAACCACTGGGCCATTACTGCTTAACTTACATAATATGTCCTTAATACATTGTATATTACAGTGCTATTTTATTGAGATAAATCAGCGGTTTTGAAGATGAACGTGAATAATATATCCATTACATAGATGTTTCTTTTGCGGAACATTTAAAGAGAAGGAAATTGTGATTTTAGGAATATTCATTTGGATGTACTTTAAGCGTACTTCAAAATATGTAATTAAATCATAACTGTATTTTTTATAAATTAAATAACGTTAATTTTATATTTTTTGTTTTGGCTGAAAGTTCGTCAGCGCATGCTCCCGACACAGGTAGTAACGTTGGTACTTCAAGAAGTTTGGGTATTCGTGGCTTTGGCAGGTAAACGGTACTAAAGGTGTGTAAAAACTAACCTAAATTCATCAAATAGTAAAGTGTGATTTTTAAAAATCACGTCATTCGTTTCCAGACACTTAACATCGTGGCCTCACCTCTTGCCCCCTAATATTCACTTTATTCTAATAATACTTATGTTATAGTATTAAAGCTGATATATATATATTATGTCGGGGATTTTAAAACGATGTGAGAGGAAATGGAAGGAGGGAGATGGGGAATATTGCGGAACACTAACAGGTGGGATTAGTATTGAATGGAATATTGGGTAAACGCAACGTAGATACTTCTACTAAACCGATAAATGATCAAATATGATCTCCAACAATTACGAGAGAAACCTAAGCAGTGCCTTGGACTTGTGACCAAGGTGTAGGCTTAAGGAGCTCCTTTAAGTAATTACAAAACTCGCTTTCACTGCTAGGCTCTCTGTTTAAACCCAAGGTTAAACGCACTTAAACCTAACCTAACACAAGACGAGGTAATTACATTGTAAGGTACTCACGTGACCTTGATAGGACAGCACTCCTAGCACTAACACAACACTGCACAACACTATCACTATTTAGACACTACTTCACTTCTTGAGAGACCGCGCACGACTAAGACTTCAGTCAGACTGTAGATGGCATATAAAGGGTCGAGACTGTCAAAACAACGGAAGTGACTACTACCCTACTCCAACGCCATAGACAGCGATGATGATTCGATTTAATCGATAATTCTCCGACATATATATATGTCATCAGCCAGACAGTTTTGATAGTTCCAATCCCTTGCCAGACAAGGTTATTGGGTTAACTCTTGAGTTTTTACAAAATGGTGAAACTTTGGGATTCACAGGCTCTTAGACTATAATACCGTGAACACATTTCGGATACTCTATTTGTTTTTTCTATTTTAATATATTATATATTTACATGTAATTTAATTTGTGGATAGGTGATAATTTTGGTGTGGCCTACATAAGGTCTAATAGTTTAGCGAACTGTGAAGGTTTTGTCGTCAATAACCCAGCAACGTATAGTGGGCGTATCAGAGCATAGTGTAGATGTAGAAAGTCATCGCAAAATGTATGACGTCATAACAACGCTATTTGTTTTCTCATCACTTCCGACAGTTGTTGTTTGCGAGAATTCTGTTAGTTTCCATTTTACAAATGCGAAACTAAACAGATTTTAATATAGGGATACTTAGGATGTTTGATGATTTAAGACGTTTTAGTCATTAATTGAATAGTGCAAGTTAATAGTAGAAAAAGATAGACCATACTTTATGGTGGATGGGATATATAAATAATGAAAGAAACTTTATAATACTTTTAGAACAGATAAAACTGAAACATCTCAAGTAATAATAACTTAACACAAACACAAACGAAAACGAAAACTTTTTTATTTCAACGCTCCGGTGCTTTGAAGTTTTAAAGTTGCGCAAATATAAAAGTTGAACTTTTCATCCTTTCATAAATCATTTCTCAATCGACAGCGGAAGCGGATATCCCACGGACTACAGACTATAAACTGGACATGTTACGGAAGCAAAGACATGATATAGTGTATGCAAAAAGAGGGGGAAAACTTTGACTATTAAAACTTTTTAAGTTACACGAAAATATTTTTTAAAGCAAGTAAACTACTGTAAAGTGTAATGATATGATTCTAGAATTTGCTAATTTATTTGTTTTTGTCGTGGTATATTTAACGATTGGAAGCGTCAGTAGCTCAGTGGTTCGGGCGTTGGATTCACGATCGATAAGTCGTGGGTTCAAATCCCGGGCATTGGACTACTGGCGTGGCTCACTCCTGACACAAGCATGCAAGCTTACTAGGAGGGGTAAAGGGAATGCTAGTAGTAAGTGATCCATGCTGCTAGTAATCTTTAAAAAAAAAACACGATATTAAGTTTTTTTCCCGTCAACGATTTTTCCCGGGATACAATTCCCTTCTGCCGCTGGGAGAGCATCTCGTAAGAGCCGAGTAACCCAGCACCCCCTTGGTGGTAGGGGATCTGTTCCCCGACTGACTTGTGACCACCAGGAGCCAAGTGACTCTAACGCGTTCCGGCCCAGCCGCCCCTGATGAGAGATCTACCCCCCCCCCCCCCCCCCCCCCCCCCCTTATCCCATCCTATTACTACTGCGGTTTCGGTGAACACCGGGTTCTTGCTCGGAATCTATTGAAACCGCAGCAGTCTTCTCTTCGCTCCCCCTCCTCACTCTATCTTCGAGGCGGCAACGTATCGACGAATGGGCGACGGTGACCACTTTCCATTAGGTGGACCGTCTGCTCGTTCATTAAAAAAAAGTTCTTTCTAAGATACTAAAACATACCAAAACTATATGAAGTGTATCAATACTGTCTGTAATACTTTCATTCGTGACATTCATGTAACCGAGTGTTTTATTAAATTTGTTGTTGTTGAGGACGCTTTGTCTACTTTCATCAACATCTCAACATAATAGCTAAGTCTTAGGTTGCGTTTCCATCTGAGTTGACACGCTCTGAGTGAGGCTAGGTAAATAAAGTTTCCTAGGTTCTTAACAAATACATCTATGATGTGATTTATGATGTGAGGTAAATATTGCGTCACGTCTTCGTAGGAGCGCAGATTAAATGTATCGGGGTCGCTTTCGCTAACGATGACGATGACGCTGACGCTGACCGTGTCGAGGCTGCGCTCAGTGTCGCTAACCGCCACCACCGCCATGGAATCTGGAGACGAGTCATTGTATATTATAATTACCTATTATATCGTCCCACTGCGTGATATTAAGACTGTCAGTGGGAAGATGGTGGGAAGCAAAATATAAGTTTTTGCTTCTCACAATCTTCTTAGACTAATTTCCTTGACTAAGGGCCGAATTTAATAATCAATCTCAATTCAAAATGTTTGGACTACAGATTGAAAAATCGATTCCAAATTTAAATTTTATTACAGACATTTGAATATAGAATATATTTTAATATTATATTGTAGGTATGTTTTTTCCAATCACGGGTCAACAGTGACAAGACAATTTAAATTAATAAGATGTGACACAAACCGGCGATTATCCCTGAATGCACTATGAGAATGCACCCAAGGACAATCCCCGGCTTGTGGAGGACTATGGCAATATATGTAAGCTAATAATGCTGGGCTATGGATTGGGGTGATAGTGGACTCGGTAACCAATGCTATGGATGGATCTATGGCGCCTACTCGACAATGTTTTTATACATAGAAAAATGGGTAAACGGAGACTTGCCAACTCATCAATCGGCCTCCGGGAAAGGTCGTTTGTAGGTTACAACGAGAGGGCAACATTTGCTGAGCGGCTTAAGGGTAGGGATGTGCACCCGGTAATCTTCCGATCATTGGTCCCTCCCGAGGGGAACATCGCGTGCCAACTAACCACTTACGTGACACATGTACCCTTAGAACGTAATGTTAAAGCAAGCCACAGGTAGGGGATTACTTACTACTCACATTACTTTAACATACTTTAATTCTTAAAATACCCTAATTTCTCATATTACTAAAAATGTACGCATATTTTAATATTGGGTTAATCGTAACTTTTACTTTTAATTTAGTTTTCTTTTGTATAAATATAGGTTTATTTCTAAAATTTGTATGTTATTGGAGGAGCGGGGCCTTCTGTTACAGGTATTACCACACTTACTAGAAGGTCCCGGCGTAAATAACAATGTAGATGTAACCTTGGTAAAGAAATAAACGATTATTATTATTATTAAAATACAAATAATGGTACTATTAATTTTATACTAATTTTATGCATATCTACAAATCTAAGTAATTAAATTTTCAATTTTCAGGTGCTGATATGTCCTTCCAAGGGGAGTACGCTGCTCAGGTACTAGGCTTGGGCGCCGAAGCGAACGCGAATAGAGACGAGCCCACCAACCCAACTCCCCGCCCCGCGTCCCGCCCCCTCGCCGACCCACCACGCACTGCCTCGCCTAAGAAAGAAAATCATAGTGTTAAGTTTAATAATGTAAGTTTGTGTTCGTTTGCTTAATTTGTTAATGATCAAAAGAAAATGGCGTCTGTTGAATAAGATAGTAATGAAGGTCATTACAAGATATTCTGTACAATAGGCATTTGTATCTATTTTTTTTTTGTAATATTGACATGTCATATCTAGACTCTAGAGGTTCCCAAACTTATTTGACCCGTAGACCAATTAGTATTTTATTCTCTTGTATATAGATAGATGAGAAAGATAATTCTCATCATGTATATTAATAACACAATTTCGAAACCGAAAAAATATAAACTGCTGTACAATCAAACTATTTTGATTCATCAAACTATATTGTATTCCGACTGCAAACATTAAATACACTAACTTAAATACACTTTTTTATTTCATTATTTTATTATTTTAAATTATTTTTTTATTCACGTGGACGACTCCTGTAACTCGTCATCGACATCTCAGGGTCAATATAGAATCACTGCTTTAGATGTTGTAGGTTCGATTCCTACTCATTGCACTAGTGGTAGCAGATACTAATAAAAATTTTACTAATTTATAACCTGTGCCTGATATTCATGAAATAACCGTAATAAACGTAAATTGCGTTCATTTTCAGCAACGTTACCCACCGACGCCCGTAGGAGGTAACGGAACTGCACCAACGGGTAATTCAGAGGAAGGGGTTCTGGACCTGCGCGCACGGGATCCGTCTGTCATCTCCGTGGGGTCGCAGCACTCTGGTGCTTCTGAGCCTGCGGGGTATTTGGATGCTGTCAGGTACATACATTGTTCTAACAACAATCGCGAAAATGCATTTCAAGTTAGGTTCTTAATTATTTGGAACCTTCTTGCTGACCTTTCGAAATGATTAGTCAAATAAACACCCTTATGTGGACTATAAGGCCCTAGTGACCCTACATTCTTCAGTAATATATTTATTAAGTTGTTTTAGAGTCCTTAAAATAAAAAAAATTAGGACCAGCTGAACGCATTGTTATTGTGGCAGCGTCAATGGTATTAATCAAATACAATTAGCGATTGGATTCTTACCTATGTTATAATTTGGGCCCCTGATTAACAACGGAACTATTTATAAAAATTAAAAACGGTACTCAAATTAATAAGATAATAATGTTATAGTTTATATACTTTAAATTATTTATTGTAAAGTTTCAAAGGAGTCTTTATATAGCTGTATGTATGACGAACTCTCATACAAACTTTCATACCCTGTTTTAACCCCTTCGCGATAACAAGTAGTTTTTGTCATTTCCCAAGCTCAAGTACCAAATTTATTCAAAATCGGTTTAGTGGTCTAGGTGAGAAAGAGGATTAGTATATGATGATATTTAATTGTCTGTCAATATGTTCCAGATCAACGGTGTCAGTGTACTCGGGCAATTCTACGTCATCGTCCGAGAGGGATATCCTGGACCTGTCGATGCCGGACAAGAACTGCATGACGGAGGTGTGCTACGTGTGCGGGGACGAGTACAAGCGCGGCACTCTCTACAACCTGCACACTAAGGAGCCTAAAGATAAGACGGTATGGACTTAATACATTATATACATTTTTATATAATAACTTCCGTTCGTTTCCGTATAGATGTTGTTCTTGTTCCTCGTTGGATATTGATATTATGAGAACCACTCATTTAGCCTACATATTTTAATTTATCTGGGTATCACTTTATTCAACTTAAAATCTTAGTCATGCTTAAGTTTAAAAGACATATGTTATTTATCTGTTTCTCTGAACCTATATTGAGATAATACATAATACTTATTGTCTCTACTTACCTGTAGTTGAAAGACTTACAATACATGAACTTACGGAGATACTTCTTAAGCACTTGTTTAAAAAAGAAAAAAAAATCTTAAAAAAAGGCTCTACAAAATTGTTAAAAAAATATATTACTGTTCTAGATTAGAGTGAACTTAAATTAACTTTAACATTCCTTAAAACCAAAATTAGATTCTATAAATTGTTTTTGATGCACTTCTTTCAAGTGACCTTCGTTTTGGGAGTTGGCAATCAACGCAATTGCAATCTACATAGTTGTGATGTGTCGGTAAAAAGAAAATAGGATACGAATATCGTAGTAGTTTAATTTCCACACTAATTACTTCTTCAGGACTGCAGTTGCAGTTTTTTGGCGCTCTAAGGTTCCATTGGTGCCCTCCTAGAAACGCCAGTAAATCCTCCCTAACGTGACAACAAATAAAAAGAACTCACTGCTGTGTAATAAGAAAACCGCAAGAAACGCATTACATCTCCTATATAAAGAAAACCAATGTTTTTATGTTTGTCCTCTATGAGATTGAGATGAGATATGAGATTCCCTTGAAACTGGCGTTGTAGGTGTGTTAGTGTCACTAAATAAGAAAAATCCTGAACTGACATTGATAAAACATTTATCTTTATTCTACTATGCCCCTGGGAAGTGAGGACGAGTCGTTTAGATTTTTTAAATACCAATTTATAATTTAATAAGTAGTGGAAATACTATGTTTATGAGAAAACATCTTCATTAGCTATTGGTTGTTGCAGTCGCATCTCTGTCGTATGAGTGAGATAGATGTGAATGTTACTATTTGAATTTTATTATTAAAACCTAGAAGTACAAGTATTGTAATCGTCCACGACGTGATCCAACGTATGAAAGTGTACGCGTGCGTAGTTGTATCGTTAAAGAGTCAAAGGTGTTATCGCTCGTGTCACCCGGACTTGTCCGGAATTACGTCAATCCTATAAAAACTGTCTGCGGCGTATCTGGCGTCTGTATGTACTTTTTACAATATTCTCATTTTTTATTTTTGCATTATATTTAATGAAATTTCTTTCAAAATCTTAACAAGACAAAAAAATAATTTCGATATTAAGTTCACGAGAGTTTGTAGGTTCGACTTCCACTCATCCATAATAATGACTAACAGACGGAATTAGAAGTCAATCAATCCAAATTCTTCGGAACTATTTTCTATCAGGGCACAGCAGGAAATTTCCTGCTCAAATATGGAGCAGCCCGACTGGGGTAGTACCTCGACCTTACAAAAGATCACAGCTAAATAACTCTACTCTAAAGCAGTGTTGTGTTCCTGTTGGTGAGTAAGGTGACCAGAGCTCCTGGGGGGAATTGGGGATAGGGTCGGCAACGCGCTTTCGATGCTTCTGGTGTTGCAGACGTCTATAAGCTACGGTAATCGCTTACTATCAGGTGTTTGCCGACCTAGTTACATAAAAAAAAAAATGACTGATTATTGATTTTAAGTTCACTTATGGCACAAACATTAAACGTTAAAAGGTTGCAACAATTTATAAATTGACTCAGTCTTAATTTTAGTGAAAGTATTTTACCTCTTTTTATTTTAAACAGTAACGACTAGTTCAAAAAGTAACTATATTGATCCTTCATGTGTGCAAAAAAAGAGATTTGAAAATCCACTAAATACTGTATAAAAGTTTTGGCATTGGAAAGTCTATTCACAAGCGATGAACATAACTAGTGGTTTACGCTTCAATTAAGTTTGTAAATCACTCTACTAAACTGTAAATTACAGTTAAATATGAATTATATTAAGCTATTTATATCACGCGAATCCGACCGCACCTCCCTTCCCTCCCGTCTTGCGGTTTTGCTTGATTAATGCTGCGGATCTAGGAGACTCTAGGTTCTCGCTAGGGGTCCTACGTTGCAATCATCTCTTATTTCCTCTCCTAAACCTCTCATGGAGGTGGCAAAGCATCGTAGCCTATGTCCATGAACGACGGTGGCGTTTGCCTCTGTGATAAAATGTGTTTTGTTTTTTAATTTTTATTATAGGACAGATTGACACATAGCAACGTGCGTGTAGTGTAGTGTAACGTTATCCAGTTGTTGTGAAGAATCCTGACCTCTGATACACTTGTGATAGTGTTCATTAAAACAAAAAAGTTATTTTTTCGTTTGACCTCTGACATCACACTACGCGCCTTTATAAAATATATTGTTATAACGAACTATATTTAGTTTGCTGAAAACTTCCATCTTATCTGTATTTATTTGATATATTACGCGTGTTTAAAATAATGCTTTTTTTTTCACCTTTTTAAATCCATAATCTTATTCTAATGTATGAAGCTGATGAGTTTGTTTGCTTGAACGCGCTAATCACAGGAACTACTAGTCCGTCAGTTTTAGATGATAGCCCATTTATCGAGGAAGGCTATAAGTTATATAATCATAATCCTAAATTCGTAACTAATATTATAATTTTGAAAGCTACGCTTAAGAAGATGCGTTTAAATCTATTACTGACAGACGTCATCTATTAACGAATAGTAATAGATATAGTAGAGCTTTAGGAAGGACTTAGGTTATGTTTTATCGCGAAAAAAAATGCTTATAAAAAATATTATCAAATGAGCACATCGTACACCATCTATCTACGTGGGGGATGATGAAGTGCGTGTCGAGCTGTGTGGCCGTTATGTCTTTGGGAATTAATCATATATATAAATTGAAATATAAAAATTAAACCTAAATACACGTGGCAAATTGCAGCCGGGACGGGTCGACTAGTAATAAAATATATTTACCAAGAAGGGGCCAATTGCTAGTATTGCAGAAATTACTAGCGACTCGCGGTTTGCTGGCTTTGGTATGTGCTCGTAAATAAAATATAGCATAGCTTCATTCTGAACCGTTTGTTGTGCTACTAAACTGACAGACACATTTCCGTTTTACAATGAACTAATTTATTTAATCTGTGGTAGTGGATCCGCCTTGAGCCATTATCGCGTTGTCGTTGAAATCCGGATTATTTCTGTTTGTTACAAAGTATTAAAATCAGCCGGCACAAGTATAGTGGCATAGGTTAAAATAATATTGATGGTAAAAAAAAATTATCATTCGAGTAAATAAAAGGTTATCTGTTTAATTTATTTTAAGGTTGTTGAGATAAGAGAGTTACTATGTTTTAAATATTGTCATTTTTTATATAAATAAAAATTCTTTAAAGAAGGGTAAGAAAACAATAATTTAGTTTTATAATAACTTAGGTAATATAAAAAAAATAGTTTAACCCAACACCCCTATTGATGCTAGGGGATCTGATTGTCATGCGACATGTCGAGCACCATGTGGTCTAGACTTACCCCTCCCCCTTCCATCCCGTTAATTCAGCGGTGCTAATTAACTCTGGGTTCTTTTCTTCATTCCTCTTACTCTATCTCCAAGGTGGCAACGCATTGACAAAACAAGAGTCACTAGTAGTATGTGCGATGTCCATGGGCGACGGTGGCCACTTATCATCAGATGGACGTCTGCTCGTTTGCCCTTTAACGGTCATAAAAAATAAGATTGCAAATATGGATGATAAATCATTATTAACATAAGAGAACCAAGTTTATAGTGGATGAAAAGATCAACGAAGGTTTCCAAAGCAACTTGTTTTCGACAAGACGTACAAAATACAGATGTACGAGGTCCCTAACGAAGGTCAAAATGTAAAAGATCTCAGGACTTCACTGACGACTCCAAAGCTATGCCTGACGGAGATATGTAATAACAAAACAATGTAACTCTACAGTGGATCAAAGGTCATAGTGGCTCTCGTGGCAACGATGCCGCTGATGAACTGGCCAGAAAACGGTCGGAGATGGCTGCGGTTGCACCAGAACGAATTGTTCCCCTTCCCTCAGCATGGCCTACATCAGCCATCCGGCAACACACAAAAGAACTACATAATAAATACTGGATGGAGGTAAGAGGGTGTAAGCAGTCGAAACAAGCTTTCCCTAGCATAAACCGGAGACTGGCTCGTAAGTTATTAAATCTCACTCGCCCTAGTTTACGCAAAATTACTCAAATAATTACAGACCACGGCCCTTTCAACAAACATCTGTTTAATCTAGGTATGACAGCCCCCTTTGCAGAGCCTGTTTGGAGGCAGAAGTCTCTTCTGCCGCCCACATTGTTCTGGAATGACACCAGAGGTTTGATTAACTTCTTATAGGAGGTGGGATGGAGGATAAGCCACCCATCTTTCATGCAAAATAGGCGCACAGTGACGTCGAGTTGCGGTAACAAGCCCGTTTATACCTATACCTATAAGATCAACGAAACGGAGTCGAGTCAAAATTAGAAGAATCGTATAAATTAACTTGATACACTTAAACCTGTCGATGGGTTATTAAATCGTATCAAACAGTAATTTATAAAGAATAGTTAAAAGAATTCTAGCTTAACCAGACTCATCAATTTTATAATAATATTATTCTTTATCAACTAAACTCTATTTTGCGATTGAGCGTAGATAGTTTATGAAAATGATTATATTGATTGCCAACGTTAGCGACTGTTGGATAATACGTAGAAAGTGTATAAAGTAGATACATTTTTATCTTATGGTTCTTATAGTTTTCTTATGTCGTGTATCCATTATACCATGGCTTTGAGTTTTTGGTTCGTGATTTACGATACTTTTATTGAGATTAGTACGAATGAACAAACACGAAAGTTTGGTTGATAGCGCTAATCTCAGAAACTACTGGTTCGGTAGTGATGGATAGCTTCAATAGAATTTATCGAGGAAGCAGGCTATATAATAATATCACACTACGACCCATAGGAGATGAATATAATGAGGTTGTTCGCAATGTAGAGGTATATTTAACATTGACTCTTATGGACAATCCAAGGGGATTAAGAAGAATTTGTTAAATCAAGGAAGTCACTATATTGAGGTTCGTTATACTGAGGTTGTACTGTATTTGTATATGAAGTAAGACAAGCAGTAAGAGAGTATGAACATAGTCAGTTATCTGAAAGGTCTGACATTAAATGAGCGTTGTTAAATAGGTTATCGTTATATATTGTTCATATAAAAATATTGTTATGGTTTATAATAATTGGATGGTTTAATACAAAATTATTACAAAAATATGAATAAAATGCAAAATAAGGATTTCCATTTAATATTAGTTAATTATAAATTATTTTTTTATAGTTGGTCCTTTATATAAAATGCGTAATTTATTATTATTAAATTGATATGATTAACATCCCTTAACTAACTTTACAAATAAAATAACATATTTACAGTCTGTTCTTATAGCGAAAAAGAATTCTATTTAAATAATGCCAACAGATGACTCTGTAGTAACAAATGGTTATTATCTTTGCGAAGCTAGATTAGGAAAATAAAATTTTATTCAAATAATTCTATACACGGTACGCTGGAATTTAGTCAGGTAAAATGGTCTCACACAGTAACCTCGTGACAAAAACAATAAAATGCTACATATTGTGTATGTAATCATCTTTATTATAAGACAACAGATAAGGACTGGTCGTGTCAAAGGGCGAGTGGGCACCGACCTGCGACCAGTGAGTGCAACAGTTATCGTTTATTGTGATACACAATCAGGCCAAGTCCGTGGAACAGAACAGCTGACAGTAACTTTCCATTATTAATGGCAGTAGCTTTATCATTAGGATATGTGTACACATTTGCGCTTGTGCGTAGTAGAATAAACTTCGATTAATCTCTAAACTTAACGGTTTTCCCACTTTGGTCCCACCTAGGACGTAATATTTTGCAGTGATCTCTCTGCCCCCATGTCAGCAAAAGTAACCTAAGTTAAAGCTAACCTGACCATCCAATACAAGCTCACGTTCAGATCAAAATGCCACTTTTTCGTACCATTTGGAAAATGATTCATTGTGTATTTAGGATTTTGATAGTTTATCCAAATGACCTCTAAATACAATAATATTGATACGTCCTCTTTATTCGTATAAATAGAATATGTATTATGTAAATATTTTTGTATGATATTACTGCGTCAGACTATAAATAAATTAAAAATTATGATAACCTTTGATACCATTTTGTCAAATAAAACCTGGAAGACCAAATCTCAAAAAAAAAGGACTTTTTGGTTTCTCTCTTTGTTTGTGTGTTTATCATAGTTTGTATTCGTATGTTTTACGTTTTTAAGTTTCGATTTTTTTTACTTGTGATACCTACTATAAAATATGACAATTCGAATAGTAATTCATAGTTTATAATAATAGTGTATTGTATGAACTGTTTGTTTGTCTATCACAACTTGTATTTACGTGTCACTGAATCCAAAAATAGCGTCAAGACATCGCATACCGAAGCAAGAAGAAATTTTGCATGACAACCAAATTTTTAGAAAAGCAAATTAATTATTAATGAGATCGAAATTTATGACGAGAGTTAGGAGAGCTCGAGCGACATGGATTACGAGTTAGTAGAACGAAAACTGAATATATGGAGTGTGACTCGGTGGTACAGAGTTACTAGGCAATGGCAAAATATAAAAAAATATTGCCATTAAAGGAGACACCTTATTACCTAAAGTGGCTCAATCCAAATACGGTTCAAAATAGGATCGGTGCTAACGACAGACGTGTAAATAGAAAAAGATGTAGATCACCGATTAAATACTGCCTGGTAAAAGTGGCATTCTCTAAGTGGAGTTTTGTGCGATACCAAAATGCCCATAAAACTAAGGGTAAGATTTATAAAACAGCTGTTAGACCAGCGATGATATATGGATCAGAATGCTGGACAGACCTAAGAAAACATAAACAAATGTTACACACAGCAGAAATGAAAATGTTACGGTGGGCTGGGAGAGTGACACGTCTAGGCAAAGTTCGCAATTAATATATTAGAGGCTTATTCAAAGTAGCTCCAATCACAGAAAAGCTCAAAGAAAGGAGGCTCTGTTGGTATGGGCATACAATGCGAGGGGAAGACAGCTACTCAGTTAAGGTCCCGCTCAATATACGGGTTAAAGAGGAAGAGGAAAGCCCCCCGCTACCTGGTGGTCTAATGTGGAAAGAGACATGAAAGAGCTGAGAATTTCTAAGACAACAACCCAGGATAGATTATCCTGGTGCCAATGTACAAATAAACTGGGACAAGGGCAGGAGAAAGAAAGAAGAAAGAGGTTTTACGTAAATCTCAGCACATGGCGTAATAGTAGACATGTTGAATAGAAACAACTTATCACTCGACCTTGAATTTGCATTAGGCGATCTTATAATAGGTCTGAGCTAAGTAAATATGTCGTGACTTGGAATATTATCTCTGCAAAATGTTGTTTATATCATATGTCTTGATTTAGTACTGGAGGTGTGTCATTCTACCGCTTTCTACCTTATCTTATCTGAAAAATGATTTTCTTCTATCAAGAGAGAAATATTTAATCATCTAAGTGCTTTGTTATCCTTAATTACTGTTATCTGATGTAAATCCGGTTTAATATAATTAATTCTCATCTAAACTGTTTGTTATATTATATATCCGTAGATCTTTATTAAATGATTATACCTTGCATAGGTATGATGGATAATGAACACATTTGGTCGTTCCCACGCAAACACACACACACACACCCGTAGCGATATGTATAATATGTAAGAATGTTTTGAATGTAAACACCATCAGTATGTTTAGAATAAAAATATAATATTGTGTTTTATTGGCAACACTGTCAACAAACCTACATATTTGGGGAAGACACAAAGTCCAGGAACACAGTCTCCTAGAATAAACTCCAATTTCTCTATTCTAGTTTAGAATCCAAACATTAAGGTTAATATATGTATCAATTGTCAAATTCTGTTCCAGAACAAGCAGCCCTACTTCCCAATCTTCGGTGAGCAGCACCCGCGCCCGCCGCGCTCGAGGCCCAAGGACGCGCAGGGCACGGTGCGCGCGTGCGCAGCCTGCCATCAACACTTAGTGCAGCAATGGAATGCGTATCAGGTGAGATAATAATACATGCATGTGGAGCCCGGAAACATCGTCTATTGTCTGTGATATAAGGCATATACGTATACGTTGTGTTCCGAATTATAGTATTAATATTACAAAACATAGCAATATAAATAGGAATTTATTTTATGCCGATGTGCGAAAAAAAAAAATTAAAATATAAGTGCATAAAATATTTATTTCTAAATTTCTTAATAGTACTGTCATAAAATGAGAGAAAAATGATACCCATTACTGCAGGGCAATACGTATACACATACAATTTAGACTGAGCAGGTTTAAAGAGCTCTTTCTTAATATATTAGCTCTCACCTGCACCCCTCGACCTCACTAACGACAATCGATATTAAAGTAAACTTACGTGGACATGTACCCTGCGCGAAAACACCAGAGAGACTGTAACTAATCTATCTCACTGAAGGTTATATATTGTCTTCACGTCGGTATATTTGACATATTATAATATGATCTCTACCCGCTATTACTACTTTATAAACAGTGTTGCTAACAGTACTATATTTTTTCCATAATTTTAACACAAAATTATTGTGTTTATGCTAGACGAGACTATTGGCTATGTAATAACTAACGGAAACAAATATCCTAACAACGTACAAGTAAGAACTTCACAAAGGCTTGCTGAGCGTTTAACGTACATATCACATTCACATCACATATACATTGACGTCATCTTCTTAGCAAGCAGTGACCAGATAAACACTAAACAAGCAATAAACCGACCTACGTCAACTTTTGTTACAGTTGCGTAATCAAATTATTATCTATGCGCCAAACGAATTCCAAAGGTTAAATCAACATTGAAATTCAATATGTTATTTGACCTAGGTATATGGGTTAGGATATCCATTTTTATATTTATTGTGAATTCTGAATCCATTATATATTCAAAATATTATTTTATAATATTAATGAAAAAAAAAATGCTTCATCTAGTACTGAATATTTTAAAATAAAATTCTTAAGGTTTTTTTTATTGTGATGAACATTAATGTCCGTCTCTACTTTTCGGACCTCTCTGTCTGCCTTACTTCTAAATAAGTATTATATATATACTAGCTGTGCCAGCGACTTCGCCCGCGTGGAATAGTGCTTTGAATATCATATTTATTTATATCGAATCAACAGCCGACAAAATAAGTTTCAAGCTTTTAGCTCTAAAAATGACAATACTTCCATAAAACTTTTCATCCCCCCTATCAACCCATTACAACCCTTTTTTCGCATTAAAAAGGACCGTGTGTCCTTTCTCAGGCTCTAGACTATCTGTATACCAAATTTCATTAAAATTGGTTTAATAGTTTTGGCGTGAAAGAGCGACAAACAGAGTTACTTTGGCATTTATAATATTAGTACGGATTAAATCACATTATTGAAACTGCTTCGAAATTGCCAATGGCTTTCAAAAGTGTTGCTAACATAGGAGTGAATAAATAATAAGCAAAAATAGAATGCCAAATATAAACAGTTCTGATATCGAAAGTGTTTTGTGATAGTGTATTGGTAGTAAGTGGGCAAGACCATGATGGTTGAAGCGATTAGAGTTGAGTCGCTAAAAACATCTCGAAAGTGTTGCGTAGCTGTACAAACTTTGCAACTGTTTACTGTTTGCCCACGACTACACTGCCAGTGCTGCTTGTTGCACGTTTCAGCGATCTAAAAATATAATAACTAGTGATTCATCCCTGCTTTACACTTCCTTACTGAGACAAGTAAATATTATCATAAGTATGAGAATTCATAGAAAAGATAGATGTATAGTGGAAAGCATCTAAAGAAAGGAGCGCGGAACGGGGTGAGCGCAACGGCTCTGTTCCCGCGCAGCTGCTATTTGTAAAAATAATAGACGTCGTGAATTGAACTACCCTATGTAGGCACGTAGCACACCCACAAGCAACTATACTAAGAGGAAGAGCTGTACTACACCTAAACACTCACCTACAAGATTCACTCGCATTTTTCCATAATTAATATAGCCGATCCGTAAATAAATAAAATAAAAATGTGTTTTTCTTGTTTGAGAAACATACTCCACCCCTAGGTACCAAAACTTTGAAATCGAGCTTTATTAATGTAAATGTATTCCAAATCTACAAAATTATATTTGTAAATTGTTACGTTCGATAAGCATACCATGATTGTTTTTGTTTTCAACTAGACATGTGTTTGCGTAGGAAAATTAGTTATTTTAGTTCGATAGCGATTGAAATACTAACAAGTAGTTCTTTGTTCATATATCCTATCAATCTTCTCAAATCTCTCAACGATAAGATATTCTAATCCTGCTTCTGTATAAATTGATAATAGGATAGTCGATCATAAAATAATCGATCTGAAAGATATTACGTTCGTATGTCGGGACAGAGAGCCGGTTTGAATTGAATGAATGAATCGTAAGTTCACTGCCGAAACGTAAGTTGACTCAGGCAGTGCCTTGGACTTATGACCAAGGTGTAGGTTTAGGGGAACGCTCCCTATCATTTATGTGTACACTCACCTTCACTGTCCGGTTACACTGTTAGTATAAGGTTAAGTTAACCTAACTAACCTAAGGTTGTGTTAACGCACCTAAATACAATGTTAAGGACACACATGATAAATACGTCGTAAGAACTCACAATGAACCTTAGTCGGGGAGGTCCTATATCTTTAACAAAGCGACACACAATTGTTACACATCAACTCCAGGTAATGTTCACTCAAAGAGACTTGTCGAGGGACTAAAGAAAGTGTACTGCGGGGAATTTAAAGAGACTAGACAGTGGTAGCAATGTTGTTGTGTATTTATTACAGGGCAGTGTTATAATTTGTTCGTTACATCAATTTCTACAAGATGACGGTGCATGATAGTTTAATTTGAAAACTTGAAAATGTTTTGTTATCTAGATTACATAATCGTCCAACAGCTGGCGCCTTATTTGGATTTCAAACATTCATAAAGTTCGTGCTACGTTTTCTGTAACCTCTATTTATAATAAGATCGGTAGATGGCAGCGCGAGTAGTTCAAATATTTGTTACCAAATGGAATGAAATAAGGGCTAAGCTATTGATTTTCCGCATAACTGACTACGTATATAATAAAACGTAAACATGGAGTCGTCTTCATAAACATGTAAACAGATAGGAGTTGACCCAACAGAGCAGGATCAGCGGAGTTTCGATAAACAAATACGCATCTTATGTCTGTCAAAGATAACTAACGGACCATTCTCGCTTAGCTGAGGCTCTTATAGTTTTTTCTTATCTTATATAGATTCCCGTACAAACTATAATTTTATTCTTGAAAAATATAAGTTTTTGGGTTCTTCAATTTACTTACGTTTTGTTATCACTCTCGTACAGATCTTTCCTTATCGATAAAGAAACACATTTTTTTACAATTCATTACAGCGTAAAATATACTCAGTCCGTGTCCTATATGAGCGGCCTTTTTACTGGACTTCAAAATAAAATAGTTAAATAGTTAAATTTTTCTTACTTCTTAATTCATTGATAAACAAAATTATTACCCTATTTACAAAAGACATTACCGGTGTTGTAACTCGTAAACACACAGAAGTAATTTCCAAGAAACGAAATACCACTTTCGCGTTGTCTCGCGGTAAACTAATCCGCAAATATTGATACGCAATCATTCGTTCGTCTGAGACGTTCACGCGCGCACGCTCCCAACACGTACAGATATCGAATCGGTTATACTTGATTTATTTTTCTAATATTTAAGTGCGTTGTAGTGTACTGTTTTGGTGTTATTACTAGTGATAATGATATATTCAATTGTGAAATTTACTAACAAAATTAGAACTGAGTGTAAATAAGTAGTGAATCAATAGAGTGGAATTAAGTTTTGTTGAATGCCTAGTGTACGAGAGTTTAGGATTTCTCGAATGTCGCCGGCAACTGAAAAGGTACTTTAAAATTTTGCTAAAGTGATACAAGGAATTACTGTATTTAATAGGGCTATTGTGTATAAAAAACTTAAAAGTTTTTGTTCTGTTGGTGTAAAGTAATCAGAAAAGTACAATTACGAATAGATTTCTTTATCTAACTGTGCCTTCTGTCAGAGATTGTCAACTACTTAGTCTAACTGTATTTTGAATGCTGCTATTCGGATCAGGTCTTGATCGCTTCAAATTGATTACCCAAGACTTGCTCATCAAATTTTATGTTTTATCTATTCAAATAAATCGAAATCTTGCTATAATCAATCAAACCTGAAACTGATATCTGATCATGATTAATTTTATTATAATTACCTGAAATGGCTGTTAATTCAATTTCTTTAAATTGTCTAATTGGACTTATACTCAAGGTATGGTACACTTCAATCGCAAGAGGTTGGCTTAGTCGTAGAGGGGCAAGTGCTAGTCATTTGTAATACAAATATTGCGTTGTAATGTAATTTGTTTCATCGATAACATTGTTTTCTTGTATTTGTTTAAGTTCTACGTTCGGCCTGTGTACTCAAGTGGTTGTTTGACGTGGAATATCTAAAATAAACTTATACTTGCTTAGGTGTTTACAGAACCTGCATCGTCGTTACTACATTATGTTGAATCAACTGTTGAGACAGTGCCACGTTAATATTATATTACAAGTCAGCTTTATCCCTCTCTTTATAGTTTTAGTTCCAGCGCTTTAAACGTATGTGGAAAATTTTTAATGTGTTAACTGGATTCACGTTTTTTTAGTATTTGCTATGTCCTTTCTTTGACAGGTATCTGGAAGATATTACTCGTCTAGGTTTTTTAGGATTGTTAAATTGTTAATTGTTGTTTTGCACTATACTGCGATACTACAATAATTATCTGGCTGGAGTCACTTTTATCTATCTAGAAAACTCTTTAAATATTTAATGATATTCCTAATTAAATTTCCACATTAACCTCGTTGTTAACCCGACCTTATTTGACCCTAATTTTTATCTCCAATATAATATCCGTTAATCGGTTCGTTATTTGATACGCTATCAATTATTGCGTCCGAACGACTTGACCTCGTGCCATCACTATCAAAGCTTATGCGACTTGTTGCTCACTTGTATTTATAGTGTTTTCTTATCAACTGATTATAGGGAAAGTTGATTTACTCAGTCGTCTGGTTCAATTTTATGACCTGTTTCATCAGTTTTTTATTAATTCATACTATTTTGATACAACATTTGTGTTACTTTTACGGTGAGGTGTATATTGATTTAGATTACAATTCATCTGCTGTGTAAAAGCAAGCATTTCTACATTTGTTGTTTGCGGATTATTTTCTACTGCATTCCTAATGGAAGATGTTTAATTACAAATAAATCAATAAGATGGGCAGTGTACTTATCGGCACACTCTATTTGTACATTAAAAACTTAAAAACATATTTTAATGATAAAAGTACTATGAATGTTTTTTAACTCGGACACTACTCAAGATGGTCCTTGAGACAATCGTCCTATATCAGTTATTAAACAAATACTGTTATAAATATACAACAATGTTGGAAAGTGCTTTAATCCGAGTATCAAGTTTTAAAGTGGTTACGAGTAGTATACTTGATAATAATTACGAGCTTTATCTCGTAGACTCGTTCAATTTATATTAAAATAGAAACGTATTCACATTTGCTCTGGAATAACTTATTTTTATTTTACAAACAAGAGATCCTTTTTTGTACAATTAATATATAGATTAATCTACTAAATTAGTTCACCTACGCGACTTTGTCCGCGTGATGCTATGCCGCTCCTATTAGTCGTAGCGTGATGATATATAGTCTATAGCCTTCCTCGATAAATGGGCTATCTGATATTGAAAGAATTTTTCAAATCGGACTAGCAGTTTCTGAGATTAGCGCTTTCAAGCAATCAAACAAACTCTTCAGCTTAGTATAAGATTACCAACAGATGGACAGGCATCTCGTATGTCCGTTTTCTATCATAGTACAAATAATAATCATCATGTTATAAAATAAAGGGCCACTGAGCACGAGCCTATCAAATCGAATTCCGATAAGGGTTTAGCACATAGTCTACCACTTTGGCCAAGTGCGGATTAGAAAACTTCATTCACAAAACTGAATACGCAAAACTGACGAAACAGATTTCATTGAAATTTAGCACACCGATAGGCGATACTTTCCCGGAAAACTCGACAAGGGTAACGCAGTCGTCATTCTTACACGTAACGATTATTTAGATAAAGTTAATGATGTTATATCAGGAAACGAATTTCTCCATTTGCCTTCTGACCCAACTTGTAAATTTTCTAAAGAAATTAGACAATCTGTAGAAAACACCGAATTTATATTTCCTAAAAATTCAAATAAACAAAAAGTCTTAGTAATGAATCCTCGCTTTATTGCCACTTGTCGTAAAGTGTTTATGGTGTACCAAGAACATGTTACACGGTGACTCCAGGAAGGCCGAGGCAATATATTAATATTGAATTATCAGTGTGCATACGAAAAAAATGTAACATTTTTCGTATTTTCCTTGAAAGTTAATATCGTCGAGAGACACTCTAAAACAGTGTTGCTGATTGTAATCTCTTATATCTCGTCATGGAATTTCTTGTTTTATCAATATTGCTACACTTGTAAATGAGATTTTAATAATAGATAATATTTTGCGTATTTTTGGGGTTCTGTACATTAAAAGAGAAAGGAAACCTTTATAGGATCACTTCGTTGTCTGTCTGTCTGTTAAGACGGACAACGAAGTGATCCAGGATCTTTTCTCAGGATCGCATGGAGGTATCTAGTTTAAATTAATATCAAATACTAAACCCCGCGGTCACTTGCGGCTGGCAAAACATCAAACTTCTAAGTTCATGCATTGAAAAGATATGACGGTTAATGTGGTCACTCACAAAATTATAGGGTACCGGTGACCTAGAATCGTGAAATTTAGCATGAAGCAAGATCTCCAGTATAGCACAAGTAAAGAATAATAGTTGTAATTTTTTTTCTACATCTAGAAAATTAACTTTCCGTCCGTCACGCAAGTCTTTTTCTCAGAAAAACGTGAATTTATTAAGTTGAAATTTATACGAAATATTGAAGTCTCTAAAAATGAGTAAATAAAAATAATATTTATTTCGTTTCCTTATATTACATATGTTATCGTGGTTGAGACTCCCTAGTAAGTATGAAAATACCCTCCGTTACATTGAGATTCATGGAAATTTAATGCTATTTATCTGCTAATTCTATTACATTGCTAATGATTAAATGTACGTGAGTGTGTGTGTTAGGGGGGCTGTAGGTGTGCGAGTATGGGGAAAAATCCTAAAAATGGCAATTTGTTGTATCAACAAATTGTTTCGACACAATATTTGAAATATAGTCATTAGAAGTAGTTTTTCTACAGGGCATTCCACAAATGCGGGACATGAAAAAAGTCGATGTTTGCGATTTTAGTAATATTCAAATATGTTATACAACATATCTCGCCTTGATACAGATACAAAATATTTTTACCGGTATAAACTCTGGTAAACGATGATATTTAAAAACTTTAAATATATTTATTCCAAGAAAGAAAGAAATAATTTGTAATTAGTGATGTGCCGGATCGTTATAAAAGTATATCTGCTGATACGGATTCAGATACGGATCAATGGCGTCAAGATCCCCGGATACGGATCTTAACTATATTACTCAATTTGTGTCGGTGCGCGTGACTGAAACAATAGTTTATAAAGATAATATATAAAAGAATATGATTTATTCTTGAAAAAAGACTCGACGATAACAAAAGTTCTATCGAAATGTCACAGCCGGGAATATCTTTGCAAACGTTAAATGTTTGCAATAAAAGGTAACCAAATATTTGATTTTTAAAAATAAAAAATAATTTGATTGAAATTTAATAGTATTTTATTGCTACCTATTCACCTACATATAGAATTGAATCTGTGTATTAAACATTTATAAGGTAAATGATCCGTCAAAAATGTAACGGATACGGATCCAGATACAGATATTTTTTCTCCCGCGGGCTTCCGCGGATACGGATACGGATACAGATACGGATATCCGGAACACCACTATTTGTAATGCAAAAATGTATGTTAAAAAGATTATTTGGTAAAATATAAATTCCATTAATTAAATTTTTAATTTTTAGACTGGTCATAAAGGTTAAAGTAAGACACCTTTTCCAGTTTCTGGAATTTTCAAAGCTTTCTAGCTTAACGTTTCTAGCCTAGCAGTCGTTGTGTCGCATCATGCGAAATGAATCTAAAGCTATTTCGGGCGAGTGTCCTAGCAACGGTTGTTGACACCGTGACATATTGTTAAATGACAACTTGTAAAATATTTTATTCGACTCAAAAAAAAGGAGGTTCTATATTACATTCCACACTTGCACTTGGCCGAATTATTTAATAATATTATTGGATGTTGGATTTAGGTGTGGCATGTATTATCAAGTGCAAAATATTTAAGTATATAATGTATTAATGTTGTTTCGATATTTTGATTTCGACGTTTACATTTTTATCATCGTATTTTTTTCCAAAATCTTTTTTAAATTTCTAAATCCATTTTATCGTGTCCTATAGAGAGATTAAGTGTTTCAGTGTCAGTATGTCAAAGAACTGAAGAATACTTTGTTCATTTAATGAATCCTAGCAGTCATTAGTAGTATAAAATCTTCCATTTAACTCGAATGCAACTAACGTTATCATCGGATGAAAGCACCTCGTTGTCCCCTGACCCGTCACCCGGAGATAGCCCGCGCTCTGCCGGTGGGGTCGCCTTCACTATTGACAGATTACATACACTCCTACAAGTTCACTCGTGATTAAGTTATATGACTATTGACTACCCATCCGTTTATCTCCGTAATTATATGTAAATGCGTAATTAACTTTGTCATTGTGTTTGGACGATTTGTCGGTTATGCTTTTAAGGAAGATCTGCTCAATAGTTCTTTTCTATAAATAAAATTTGCTTTCGAGGATTTGAAATAAGCTTCTTATAAAATTTTAATTTGTAAAAAAAAAATTTTTTCTACGCATCCCTGAGATTGAACGTTACAACACAACACAGAAAAACCACCCACAATTATCATTAACGTTATTGTGGGATGAAAACATCTTTCTATACTAATATTATAAAGATTTGTATTTTTGTATGTAACTAATAAGCTTAAAAACTATTGGACCGATTTCAAAAATTCTTATGCCGTTAGAAAGCTACATTATCCCTGAGTATAACATAAGCTATATTTATTACTAAAAAAATTAGAGAACCTCAGAAATTCTTACTAAAACCAACCCAGGGCGCAAAAAAAATTAGCCATAAAATACCTTTCATTGCATGCGCTGCGGAAAGTCTTGATGATAGAACAACACAGAGACCATATGGCCAACTAGAAATGCCTATCAAAATCAGACCATGTTATCCATACCTTTGTATTAATTCTTATTCAAATTAATTATTTCGTATTCAAGATTGTTTCAATAACTGTTGATTACTTTTTGAATTATTGAAATTGGACTATATCGGAATCGGATAAACAAAAATTATACGCTGACGCGCCGGTGGCTCCACGCAGCGCTGCAAGCAACGCGGCTAGAGAGGGGGCACCGAAATGCGGGAAAGCCGAAATGTTTAAAAAAAATTGTCCTCCCGTTTGAAGCCAGGACGGGTCGCTAATCTATACTATTATATAAAGTGGAAAGATTTGATTGTTTGTTTGTTTGTAGCGAATAGTCTCTGAAAGTACTGAACCGATTTTGAAAATTCTTTCACCGATGGGAAGCAACATCCTTCCCGGGTAACATAGGCTATGTGGTGTTGCCATAAATATTCTAATTAAAAAGATATGGCCATTTAAGTGCCATAACGTGGCCATTTTGTAAATTGAAGAAATTCTCAGGAACTACAAATCCGATTAAAAAAATTTATCACTGATAGAAAACTGCACTATTCGTGAGTGACAAAAGTGATTTAGTGTTGCCATATACATTTTTTAATTAATAGAATATGGTCATTTTGTTGTTACTAATCCGATTTTTAAAATTCTTTCATTGAGAGATGTCTATAGTATTTCCATCTCTCTTCCTCTTATAATACTATCATTGTCTCTCATGCTCTCTCTTTTTTCTCTCTTTATTTATTCAGTATGATCAGTCTCTTTTCAGTTTCTTTCTTTCGATTATCTCTCTCGCTCTTTCTCTCTCTCTCTCTCTCTCTCCTTTACCTATTCAATTTTATTTTTGCTCTGTCCTCCCTCTCTTAGCATCTGTCGTTTTCTTTTATTTTTGTTTCTATTATTTTTCTTTTTATAACTTTTTCTTATTCTCTCTTTTTTCAAATAATGAAAAACTACACAATTACAGAGTGACAATTTAAGGACAATTATAATATTGTTTTAAATACCCGGAGCGAAGCGAGGGCAGGCCTCTAGTCATTAATAAATATCGTGTTACAAAATGTATCATCTTAAATTTCCCAAAAGTGATTGAAATAATTAACCGTATTGTTTTCTCTATAATCGATCAGCCACTTAAATCTTGTCTGATAACCGTTTACTAATCGGTCACGCTTGTTATTTACAAATATAAGAATTACTTTTAAGTTGTCTTTTATTCATCATATCGAAACATGTTAGGCACAGTGTCATACACACATCAACCGCCCACCGCTTACGATATGTAAATCTAGAACGATTACATGCTTAATACATTTTAATGACTGTTTAAACAACTTATTAGAATAAACAAATTGGCATTTATACGAGAACACAATTCTTTAACATAAGTCGTGATAACACCAATTTTAAACATAAAACTATCTAGACTAGTTCAGCAGGCGTATCATTAGAAATTCTCATATTTAGTAAATTGACGACAAGAATTTGAGAAGCGTTTGATACAGATGATGTAATATCGCAGCTGCTTTAAATGTGTAAAAAACACATATATTAGTATTGTTGTTATTGACTTGATTAAATTTATTTTTGATATACACTTCTTACAATCTAAAGTAAAATATTAACATTTTCCAATTTTATCATTCTGGAGTTCCACAGGGTTACATAAATGGGCCACTTTTATTTATTTTTATGATAAACAAATGCGTCTGTTTGTAGTTAGTAATTGAAGTTATTTGTATCATAAGACATTAATGATAACAATATCATTAATGCTTGACACTGCCGCGATAACCCAACATATAAGTTACGTCCGCGCTGCTATCGTCCATCACGTGAGAATATTCTCGTACTGATCGATATCTGTCTTTATCATCAATTCAATATAAATTATCGGAATTTAAAAAAAAAGAATTTAAATGTAACGTTGACGATTAGTTTTATGTCAGTATACAGCTAGAAACTATTTATCTGATCCGTCCGTATGAAATATCAATCTTGTGCAATGAAATAATTTGTGCAATTATTATTAGTCAATACATATTTTCTGAGACGTTGAAGAACTACGTGTTATTAATTGATTTTTTAAATTCTTTTTCTTCTTATATAGATTTGCATAATGTAACAGCCGCTTCTATTGAAGAAGAATCCCTTTGGTGTAAAAATATAATCTTATTTAATTCGAATTGTAACAGATAAAAATAAAGAGATTATATCAGATTAAATGAAATAAATTATCTTATCGCTAAATACTTGCAATGCTTATTTAGTTGGTTGGCTGGCTCTAAAAATAGAAAATTGAATCATGTCAATAATGTACACACCATGAGTTTTAAAATTCAATCATGACTACACCAATTGATGAATTATGTTGATTTTGTTGAAAACAGTTACAGATTATTCTATACATACTCTACTAGGATCTATTACTTTTTGCGGCCAGCAAGCGTGCCTGGGTCGGCGATTATGTTTCTGATTTTGCTATCTGTCTCTTTTTTCCTCCCTGTTGAGAGAATAAGAAGATAAGTTTAGACTGGTTTGATCTGAATAATTTATAACTCTGATCGAATCGATCGCTTGATTCCAAAAAATTTTTACGGTTTGCAGAACGTAAGAAGCATAGTTAGGTGTTATGTATATATTAAAAGTAAACATTAATGAATATCTTATTTCTATTAAAATAGGTTATAATAATAATATTATCTTTGTTTGTTGCAGATGCGCGGCGTTCCTGCGCACGAGCGCGTCTACACATTGCGGACGCGACCGCCCTCACTCCTCCCTCCATCACCCCTCAGCCTAGCTTCCTCCGGCGACAAGTCAGTAGCCACACACGCACACTCTCCCTCCTTAGACCGCCCTCCTTCGCAAACGACAGCTAGCTTCGTGTGCTACGTGTGCGGAGTGTCCGCACCAAGTTCGCAGTTGCGACTGGTGTACTGCTGTCCTAATCCCGAGAGGGAACCTTATTACCCTTTTATCACGACGCTCAAGCCTCACCCTGATGCGAGCCCTATTAGTCCTCAAGGTCAGATATTTGTCATAATATTTTTTTATTTGATGTAATGAAGTAAGACTGGGAATTAGCACGACGTGATTGAAATGTAGGCATGAATGCAATCAAAACACAAAATTAAGGTTATCTTTCAAAATAGATGGTTTTAAAACGCCTTTTACTTTTTAACCACTTCAGGTGCTGATTAAAAAAAAATGTTTATGCTATGTAGGTTGTATACCTAAATATAAGTATAAAATTCATCAAAATTGGTTAAAAATTTTCTTTGGAGACTGAGTATACATTTTCAGTCATCATATTCTCATAATAATGATAGTGTAAACATATACAGAAGATAAGATGCGTTTCCAGGCATGGTGCAGATCTGCGCATCGTGCTACAAGAGTATCCCGCACAAGTATCCCGCCTACAGCGAGAACGGAGAACCCAATGCCGCGCACAACAATTCACATACCAATAATATTAGGTGAGCATACTTAACGTCTCATTCCTAACACCAAGTTTAGTGTTACAATTGGGAAATACAATGAATACAAGATATTTTAGAAACCAATTTGCTTTTTCACACCTCAGTATTTATAGTAACAATGTCTAAGTCATAATCATAAATGAACAGGCTTACTCTTTTTTGCATCAGAAAGGTCGGAATTTCGATGCTAATTAAATTTTATTTCGGTGCCCTACTTAGGAGGACCAAACTTCAATCACAGGCCTTTTCTTCTTCTTTTAACTTTTTGGAGTTACTTTTGTTTAAAGCAATTAAATATCATTCCCTTTAACGGTGACGACAAACATCGACAGGATTATCCTCAAGGATGTGTGAAGTGTGTTAAGTTCAGTAATTTTATTCAGTTGTTTGTGACAATGATTATTTTGTTAAAGGTTCAAGCCATACGACATGAAACCCGGGCAAGGTGCGATCAAACGACCGTCGAGTGCGCTCGCTACTAGTCCACATAGTCAAATAGTCGCTGAAAATGGAATGGGATTGTATAGGTGAGATTTAATATTTGATAGAGAATCAAAGAAATATTGAGAGACAACTATAAGTTAAATTAGGTAATGGTACTCACGAGAATGTGTAATATTTTAATTGAAACGTCTAAGAAATAAGCTAAAAGGTTATTTTGAAACTATTCGCAAACACTACGTCGATCTGTATGTAGCACGTAAAGTTTTAATCCACGCTAATAAATTTCAGGGGTAGAGTAACCACTTAACAGTTCCAAGAACCCGCTCAGGGTCTATGCCTATTCACAAGTCAAGAAATAGATAATTACAGATTATTTTTAAGAGTAGATTATTGTTTCAAAAAAACACAATCAGTAAGTACCCAGTTTAATCCGTAATTGTGAATGTTGTAGGTGCTACGTTTGCGCGGGGCTCTTCTCCCAGCAATCCATGGAGTGGCTGTCCACAAGTGCGGAGTATATGAACTCTCACGCGATGCACTTCCCCTGCCTGGCGGGAGCGGGGCCTGCGGGGCGCGGCGGCCGCGTACTGGCCTGCTCGCGCTGCGTGCGCCATCTGGCACGCCAGTGGGAGCTAATGGATGCGGAGCGAGTTCCTCTGGAACATAGGAGGTATAATGCTTACAATGTTTTCTGTGTACGGATAAGTTAGAATGTAGCCCCACCTCTCCTGCCGGTGGGAAAGTATCCTGTAAGAGGCGAGTAATCCAGCGCCCTCTTGGTAGTAGGAAAACTTCTAAAACTAAGACCTTTTTCTCAGCTGACTGGGTACCACCAGCATCTGAATCCAACCTGAAAGCGTCTTAAACGTGTTGAGGTCATAATGTCCATATGGGCCAGACTTATTATATGTCCATATGGCCAGGCCAGACAGCCCTCTCCAATCCTATTAATTCTTCTCTTCATTCCCCCTCCTAATTTTCAAGGTGGCAGTGCGTCGGTAAAATAAGAGAAGTCCTCTTATTTTTCCGATCTCCATGGGCGACCGTAGCTACTTACATTTCGTTTGTCCCTTTTTAATCATTAATTATTTTCTTTATTTTTCTGCCGCAAACCATAATCATAATACTAAATACGGTAGCGCAGATTATATGTTGTAATTTCATACGATTTTAAGTGAACCATACTTTATGATACAAATAAAATAAATCTTAATATAAGTTATATTTTCTAATATGATGTATTTGTCGACAGATATAATATACCGTCACCGCTACCGTCTTCTATGAATGGCGAGCGCGTGATCCCCACACCACCGTCTACCACCTCAGATCGTACCGTCGCTAGTAATAGTGGTAGGTTTTCACTGCTTGCTATTCAAAAGGATTTCACCACAATTATTATTATACTAATTTGTATTGTTAATATTGTTATAGCGTGTACATCAATATACTGTTTCCTGTGTGGCCTACACTCTGACCTGACTCTAGCAAGGGTTCTGTTCGGGCAACCGCAAGGAAACGCGCCTTACTTCCCCTGTTTGTTGACGCATCAGGTATTAAATGTAAAAGCGTTACTACTATAGTACTACTACGGTAATGTCTTATAACAGCGTTTCTGACCTTATTGCATTTTATTTTTCCAGAGTCATCCAAACGCGGAACAGTTAAGAGAAAATGGGTCTGCTCTAGTGTGTACGTTCTGCTACCATTCGTTACTTAGTCAATGGAGGAGGTTGGTATTTTATCTATACATACATTCTGTGTGTGTGTGTGTGTGTGTGAAGTTAATCTTCGTAAAGTTAAAAAAAGCAAATTACTAGCATTTTCTGTCTTAGACATTACCATTTTTTAATCCTTAAATTTTTGTTTTAAGTTCTATGTACGTCCTGTTCCTTATAGTTATTCAAATTAAGTGTTTTTCTGTTCTATAAAAAGGAGTACTTGCAAGCATAACCGTTCAAGTCGCATCCATACTGCGGTCACACAATCATCATACAACTTTTCTGAATTACTTAGACGTTTAATCTATGTAAACATGAACTGATTCATTCGATCTGGAGTCATTTCAAACCAGTTAGTAGACTGCCTCAAGAAATATCAATATATTGGGTGAGCGGAACTGAACTGTCCGCCGACATGAAATGCGTGTTGGATTACTTATGTTAATAAATTCTTTAATGAACCTTGAATATGTAATGACGAATACCAATCTTACCAATCTTTCTAATTAAACGGTCGGTACAATCCTAAAATTATAATCTTGACAAAAAGTTTGTAGGAAAATAAATATTTTTTGAATTTGTCAAATCAAGTACAAAGTGCATTAAGCTACAAATGAAATAATTTTAAAAAGAGGGTAATGGATTCTTATGTACAGGTACGAGGCGCTAGGCGGATGTCCGGCGGAGCGACGCGCGTACAACACGCACGACTACCACTGCCATTTATGTGGAATCAAAACCTATAGAAAACGTGTCAGAGCGCTGCCTATTAAGGTAATCATGGAGGAGATTAAATAATTGCCCATACACACCATAATTACTTTGTGTGGAAGAACATAATAACATTAGGCGTCCATACGCTTTAGATAGTAAATTATAAAAATTAAAATATTTACGTAATTAAGTTATTCGACATGGTAAACATATGCTAATATTTGATATTCATTTGCCGTAAGAGATAAAAATTTATTTTAATATTAAAATAAGTTATTATAATATTTTTATTTTTGTTCCTGTATGATTATGTTTAATTCTTAAAAACGTTTTTCTTGTTTCAGGAATTTCCATTCTTAATGCAAAGGCGGACGGAGAACTCGTTGTTACTAGAGAACGGAGACTACGCCGTTGTTTGTTTAGACTGTTACGAAAGTTTAAGGTGAATCACCATTTTACTTTAACTACTTATAATATAGCAGCACTGAAAAATGGTTTACAATTTGCAAAAAAAATATAGGATTTTTAAATTACAGCTTTTAAAGAACTCTTATTTGATTAGAACGCAAGCAGCAGACTACGAGCGACGCGGAGTGCCCGTGGAGAAGCGAGAGTACAACTGGCTACAGCAACCCCCGCCTCCCGAGGATAGCGCTGACGTCACCATCGCCAGGCTGCCCTCTGGCGACAGGTCCGACAAGCTGGTGAGATGAACAAAATCAACGTATTCTCATTAAATGTAAATTGTTTCCCACAAGTAATAAATACACGTTGTGATAGATACCGCAGTCGCTGGTGGTGGGCCGCAGCAAACGGCACAGCCCCAAGCAGCCCGCGCCGGAGCGCCGACCGCCTTCTAAGTTAGACAAGCCCGATACAGGTCAGTCACTATTGCACAAGTCATTGTTATTGTGTTTGTTATAATTTGCACTAAAGATGATTTCTTCTACCTAATTATTATATTTTTCGAAATGTATAAGCGTAGCCTTTATCTTATGAATCTTTAATGAGGTACATGGTCCAAAAAAGTGAAAAGTAAAATAGGATGTAACGTCTTTGATATAATTGTAAGATTATTGTTAACTGAAAATGTTTTTAAGAAACTTATTATGTACTTTCATGTTACTTGCTGGCTAGCCTAGGAAAAAATAAAAAAACAACGGTCTGCACTCCAGGAGTGGCGGCACAAGTGAAAACTTCAACATTAAAAGACAAAGAAATCATAAAATAATAACAATATGAATCATATATATATTACAATATTTAAAATATTAAATTAAATTACATTTGCAAATCAATCAAGGGTATTACAAACACACTCGCGCAGGCGCCCTGAGCAGGAGCAGGCATACATTTTCTTCGGACGGTAGAAAGAGAGGGGGATATTACTTCTTCTATGTCGCGCCGGCGGTCTACTGTCCTTCCGTCTTACGAATTGTCGATCAGGTCACGTGTCCTGACGTGAGTTTAACATGTTTTATACATCCCAAAAGTAATTATTATATTTTCATGACATTAATAAACATATTTTATTATAATCGCACAGGAACAATTTTTTCGGGGTTAAAATTCTAGCCTATATAAGCCTCTGTTAATCCGGGTTGTAAAGTATCTGTGTGCCAAATGTAATTGAAATCCGTTCAGTCGTTTTTGCATGATTGAGTAACAAACATCCAAACTTTCACAATTATAATATTAGTAAGATTATAGTTTTGAAATTGTGTCATCATCACAGTTCATTCATGGTCCACTGCTGAGCCAGATCTAATCCTCGGAATGTTAGGTTAGGTCTTAGTGAGGGCAGACTTCGCACATCGACAGAAAACTTTAGGGAACTTTCAGGAGTGCAGGTTTCCTCGCGATAATTTCCTTCACTGTTAGATCAAGCCAAACAGCCTCAGAAAAGTCTATTGTATATATAAGAAATTATTGTATTTGTATTGTTTACGTTGATTGCCTCGATACATTATAAGCGACTCCGTCTAACTCTGCTATATGTTAAGTGATTTTTAAACAGATCGTTTTCGATCGATTTTGTATAACAGACTATGTAAACATAGCTTTTTGATGCGAGCGACTGTTGAGTTTCTGGCCGGCTCTTCTCAACAGAAAACTGCTTTCGGAGCTGGTGGTAGCTTCAGACAAACTAACTGACCTACAAATTTTTGACGTTTCAAAAGTACTTTTAAAAAAAGTCTAATTGTAATAAATAATTTTGATTTGATTTGACTTTTTTATAGCTTCAAACTCATTTACAGCACTTTATTGAGATGTTAAAAGATTATTTTTACTGTTAATCCGTGAGGGAACGGCTTAGAATACTATTCCTCTCTGCGGCTGGGAGAACATCTTGTAGGAGACGAGTAACCCCAGCATTGATGGTAAGGGACGGTACGGTATTCCCCGACTGGCTTGCGACCACCATTCCTGTCTTGCCGCATGTAGGCCAGAGTTACTTCCCCCTCCCGTCCCATTAATACAGCGGTTCTAGTGAACTCTCGGTTCTGGTTCATGGTCCACTCTCTTCATTCCCCTTCCTTACTCTATCTCTCAATTACCTGTCATTAAAAAGTACTTTTTTAATTAAAAGAAACTATCCTTAGTTTCTGCTCACTAAACTTCTAGTATTGCCATTAGCATGAACTAAAACTCTAATATCATGTTTGTTTAAACTTTGGAATAGCGTTTTAACAAAATGTATAGTGGCAGTGTAAATCCAAATTAAATAACTTCCTCAAAGCGAGCTCGAGCACCGTGTGAACAGATCCTATAACCAAACAATAAGGCTCCAAACATACATATTTAGTTACTGTCAACTCTTAACCTATACAAAATATGAGGATCATTTACACGACAATGTTACGTAACGGAAATTCACAAACAGTTCCTATTTCATGGGAATAAGGTTGAACTTGGTCTGGCAATCTCTTCGATAAGGATTTTGAGAATAAACGGGTCTTGTAATATGTGGAATAAGGTTAAATTTCGCGTGGCAATGGTAAAAGGTTTAAAGGCAGTGATGAGAGGATATCACAACATATTGGGTATTTCGCGTAGATTGAGCGTTTGGTGCGACGTAGGAGATGAAGCGGTTTTGATTTAATGTTTTTATCAGTCAATAATTACTTTTTAAATTTTATTAAAAACTTCAAAATTGATTAATTCAAGATAGGTTGTCATGTTACACGCATAAGTATTGTAACTTAAAACCAATAATTAAAAGAAATTTTACATAAATTTTGGTAAATTCTGGGAGATATAGTACAATTGTTTAATATGACTGTATTTGTTACAAAAAGGTCTAGTATATTATGTCTAGATATAGGAGACGTTAATTGACAAATGCTAAAATTAATATTTATTTATTTTATACTAGCAGAACCGTCCTCGCTTCGCAAAGGTACACTTCTACAAATATTTCTTAACCAAAATTTAAAAAAATGGATCCAGCCGTTCTCGAGCTTTTGTGATTCTAACAAACGTCAATTTATTTGTATATTCATTTTTATATATAAAATTAGCAATATTTGTATGGTTTGTATTCGAAACAATAATTCAAGATTTTTTAAGATTATAAAGCCTAAATATTTCTTAAGTTTGAAAAATATAAATAGTAATGATTTGGAAAAGCTTGCACCAACTGGAGGGGGCGACGGAGGCGGTGGCAAGGCTAACGTCACTCGGTATCGGAATTCATTCAGTTCGATAAATTGGCAAAGCCACTTGCACATCGAGTGTTATTCGATTACTAGCATACCAGTGCCACCAGAAATGTACGAATTTGTTTGTTGAATACCCACATGAAATAGGAATTTATATGAGGTAGTATTAAATTGCCAAAACTCTACAAACTGCTAAACTTCTTTTCATGGTCATTCATGGGCTAGGGATAGATATAGACCATTTTAGAAATGTGTCCTAATTCTACTAGTCCCTTATCTATCATGCCAATCCATAAGTATAAATAGTGGTAGATAAAGTAGTCTTGATGCCACGTTTTTTTACCATTCTCTAGAGATTAATAAAAATTAGTAGTACATTGTGACACTAGACCCGTTTGTAAAGCAGAAATACATGAGACGGATTTTAAAAGTAAAACAATATAAAATACTAAGTAGTAGGAAAGCGCTGTAAATAAGAGAATTGTTGCTGAAAGTGCGCATCCGAGTGGCTGCAATCTTACGTAATTGTAGCGAACAGGATAATCTTGGAGAAACTCTACAACTGAATTAATAAACAGCTCTCGAGCTCCAGAGCTTCGAACGACGAGACGGGAGACGTTTACACCATACGATATGTCGTGATTATTACTTTGGAAAGCTTTAATTAAATAAAAATTTATAAGCTTTCAATTCTGGAAATGAATTTCGTAACTGAGTTTTAAATGATTATATTACCTGTAAACATTTTAGCCACCGTTTTTTGTCGTAGATGATGAACGTAATAAAGTTTTGACATCATGTGATTATACATCTACCTATACGATTTAGATAGCAACTAAACAATTTATTTACTTGCATATTAACTTTAGTTTACATCAAGACCATTCGTGTACTAAATAAACACTTGTTGTATATTTTTTTAATTATAATATCTTTCGCTCTAATTACCCTTAAATTTTAACCGTGCAATTTCCCTTCCGCTATAAAGCTGTGTAACGAGAACGGGACGCTCCTATTTGTCGGAAGCTTCCTTATTCCGCGCAGTCGCCGCGCCGCGCTCCGCCACCGCTAATCCGGTTGTCGGACTCATTGTACGCGCACACGGCACTACTGATTGCGCGCCAATACTTTTATATTACTTTATTACTTCACTCCATTATTGTGCTTACTTTATATTTATATATCCTGATCAAAATACAATAAGTATTATGAGTTAAAATTAAATAGTAAAATCTACATTGTTTACAAAATGTATGAACAAAATCTTCTTTCCCTACTTCTTGACTGATGATGTGAAAATTTATAGGTTCGAATTATCAAATTTCATACCATATGACACAGTTCTATGTAAAAATATCATCCCGCAAGGAATTACCAATTTTTTCAGGCCTTTTTATCCGTCACTAGGTTATTGTGTGACGGATGGAATAACTAACAAACTCATTATCACATATATATTTTCGCGCGTAAGTAAGGTTTAGGTTAACCTTATCTTAGGATTAAACAGTAATACTAAGCAGTGGAAGCAAGTGTTGGAATTCTGTTAATAGGCCTAGAAAACCTACACCTTGGTCACAAGTCCAAGGCACTCCTGTCGTAATTGTAAGAATCATAATGTTTAGTTATTTATCGGTTCAGTAGCAGTATCTTTGAAGCGTCAGTAGCTCAGTGGTTCGGGCGTTGGATTCACGATCAACAAGTCGTGGGTTCAAATCCCGGACATTGGACTACTGACGTGGCCCACTCCTGACACAAGCTATTTATTAGCTTACTAGGAGGGGTAAAGGGAATACTAGTAGTATGTGATCCATACTGCTAGTAATATTTAAAAAAAAAAAAAAAATCTTTGTCGCGTTTACCCAATAGTCCATTCAATATCACACTCCTCTTAATGTTTTTAAATATATATCTGAGTTATATATATTAATATGGATTGGTTCCCATATCCTTATTACAATATAATGACTTTTCTTCCCAATTTTAATTCAAACCACATAATCCTAACTTGCAACTGTTCAATTCCAAGCTGAATAAAGGTAGAAACCACTATTTGGCCTGTATAAAGTAATACAAGACATGACTAACAACTCTAATTGAGAAACAGGAGGCTATTTTGTATTCCAAACAAGGGTTGGTAATCCACTTGATGGATTTTGAGGTCTTACACGTTGAGGCTTTCAAACATTCTGTGTTGCTGAAGTTCATTTGTAAAGGATACATTACCATTTGATTATATTTTTTTTTGTATTAATAGTTAACAATAATTATTTGAATTCATTATGTTAGACTCTTCCTTACCTTCTGTGGCCATTAATGCAGAGGCCTATATAAATTATTCGTTCAGTTTTACTGTAAGATTATTAGGCACTTACCAATATTTTAATTATTATGCGTTTTCTAATCGGTTTATAGTAGTCTCCTAATTATTTTTTAAATCTTTATCAAATAACATTCAGGTTACATACACTATCTCTTTTTGACGTCGGTTAAAAAGCAATTTTGTTCTAAAATAAAGATACTTATTATCAAGCATAACTTTAAAACTGAATGAGATTTAATTTTGAAGCTGCAATATTGTATAAAATAAAAATGTTTGAGTTAACTCATTGACCGTTCCCTAGCAGCAACTCCTCTCCACTCCGCTCGAGTGCTTACTTGCTATAAAGTTTGCAAGATAAAGTTCGGTTAATTCAGGCCGCGGAATGAGGAACGTTAAAGCGATAGGAAGCTTCAGTTTGGATATTGTGGCGCCCGACGTGGGACTCGTGGGGCTGCACACAAAACTTCCTCTAATCGAATACAATAGAGATACCGGGATCATTTTAAACTTGCAACTCATTTTGTCAAGTTTTAACAAGGGTGTCACAGCGTTCGGGTAGTATAGTATTATTTTGTCATTCAATCAGTGAAGCTTAGCGTATAGTATAATGAATCATCATGACCCTTCAATGGCCCACTGCTGAGCCGGGTCTCCTCAAAATGAGGAGAGTATTAGGCCATAGTCCACCACGCTGGCCCAGTGCGGGTTGGCAGACTTCACACACCTTTGAGAACTTTTAGGGAACTCTCAGGAGTGCAGGTTTCCTCACGATGTTTTCCTTCACCGTTACAACAAGTGATATTTAATTGCTTAAAACACACATAACTTAGAGTCAGAGGTGTGTTTGTGTGGGGGATCGAACCTCGGACCTCCCGAGTAAGACTTGAAGTCTCAACCACTGGGCCATCACTGCTTTTAGTATAATGAATATTAGACAAGAACTCAAACACCCGAGGCTTATGTCTCAGGTGTATATGTTCTTTTTCCGAAGATTTTTTTCGTTAACAACACTTGACTTCATTTAAGTAATGATGTTCATAATTAACATACATAAATTACACTACTTCCAATACTTTAGTCAATTTTCGGTATGTAAAATTACTGCAAAACCTAAAAACGATTAATACAGACATTTTATTTTGTGGAGCCAGTAGGTGTTCCTGTTAACATTTGTCGTCGTCGTTGATACTGTACTCGTACAATAGCATTCAACTAGTTGCGCTTTTCATTATTTTAGCTTACCGTAATAAAAATCGCTGGTTAACAAGAAATTATCTGTATTTGATTTTGTTTTCAAAAAATTTTTCCACTTAAGAAATAAAAATGGTTATAGTAGAAAAATGTAAAGCAACCCGACTCTACTGAGCCTTGCGCTTCGAACTACAAAACCTCGTTTTTATACCTGACTTAATCCCTTGTCGTAGTCCAGTTTAACCAGTTTAGCATTTTACAGAAAAATGTCAGAGAATACGGTAAAAAGAATTTGAGCTTAAACTGGTGGAAATTTCACTTTGCTGCAAAATTACATAACCGAGATATTTACAAGAATAACCAAGATTAGCTTTATTAGTTTGAAATTTGAGTAGTTAATATTACTTTTAAATATTACTAGCGGCCTATCCCGGCTTCTAATATATTCATATATATGTCGGAGGTGTGAGTTGTTTAGGTTAGCCTTAGGTTAGGTTAGGTTTATGTTAGTCTAATCTTAGGTTTAAACAGTGAAACTAAGCAGTGGAGGTGAGTGTTGTAATTACTTAAAGGGATCCCTTAAGCCTACACCTTGGTCACAAGTCCAAGGCACTGCTTGGGTTCCTGTCATAAAAGTGCGAGATCGTAACGATTAGTTATATGACCGTGCTGCGCCCGTATAGGTTTTGAGATAGGCCATCCATCTATATCCTTTTTATTTTAGTATCCGACATATATAATAAATATAGCGTATGTTACTCAGGGATAATGTAACTTTCTAATGGTGAAAGAATTTTTGAAATCGCTCCAGTACTTTTAAGTTTATTCGACACATACAAAATTACAAATCTTTCCTCTTTATCATATCTGATAGTTTTTAGCAGTTTTGTAATATATAAAAAAAGCTAAATACATTAAGAAAAAGAATTGTCAAAATCTACTGAAATATTTCTTGACATTTAGCTGTAGATTTAATGTTTACCTTCAATATTTAAAATAAACATTGAGTAATTTTGTGATAAAATAAATTAGAAGTCAGCGACTTAGTACAATTTCAACATGAGATGAGCAGAAGAACGAAATTGGCCTGAAAGCAGCACACACTCCGACGAGACGACGTCTGTTCAACCGTATCGCTAAAAGTCGGGTTGCGACGCCCTCTACGCTGCGCGGTGCGCCCTCTACTAGTGATATGCTGTGATCGATCTTTCTGTTATCATTATATATGTTAAAAATGTGCCATCTTTAGGATGCTTACCTAACCTAAATAACAAAACTTGTTGAACTATTGTGTCACTAAACTAACTTACACCGCCATCTGTCATTAACTTACAAATAATTAAAATCATATTTAGTCTTATATCAAACACTGAATTAACAAGCAATAAAAATATTAAAGAGTTATAGATAAAATAAAAGTCCACCCAAGTAAAACCGTAAAGCAACACTAAACTGAGTGACGGAAATTGTTTCATTATTCATCCGAATTTATCTCATAATTATTTTTGTTAACCGGATTTAATTACTATCGCAATAACCAACATATTGGGAAATTTAATTAACTTCTTGCAATATTTCATCGAAATAATCGAAAGCACAGTGAATAAACTAAAGCCGTACACCACCGTACACTGTTTGCATTATGCGATACTGATAGTATCGACATTGTGCATCTCTAGAGCTGTGGAGTGTAGAGCCGCCACCCTTTGTTCTAACACGGCGCTCTCATGCGATGCCGGCGATACCCTGCCGCAGCCCCAGCCGGAGCCCCATCGTCTTTGTTTTGCTTTCATAGCGCTGCGTCCGATTTTATCCCCCCAAGAGCTTCCATACACTTTTGTGTTTTTTGTTTTCCAACTGTGACATCGTTATTTTAACCCCTTCAAACTTCAAACTGCTCTAAAGTGATGTTTGTTTATGGTGCGGTACCACTTTTGTTGGAAATGTTTATTTTATGAGCATTTATGATGAATATCTGGAGATTTAGAGATTGTTAAAATTCTTTTTTTCATTATTTATACATCATTAATGTAACTTTTCTGTAATGGATGACTGGAACTCTTATACGGTGACATTTAATAAGTCATCAACTGAAACCGCACCATATGCATTCTTCTCTTCGGTCCCCCTTCTAACTCAAGTTTCGAGGAGGCAACACACTGCCAAAACAAGAGACACTCTGATTTTTCCGATGTCAGTTTGGATTGCAAACTACTAACATTCATAATACTTACTAGTATTCTTAATACTTACTTGGAGGGGCAAGTAGCTAAATGCTTGTGTTGGGAGTGGGCCACGTCAACAGTCCAATGACTGGGATTTGCACTCACGACTTATCGATCGTGATCGAGAATCTATCGCCTGAATAACTGACCTACTTACGCTTAATAATAATTATTAAGCCATGCACTTATATATTGGTGTATTTACTCGCGTAAATATTTAGATTGTGATTCGTTAAAGTTTCAATACCTCTTTGAATATTTTTAAATGTGCAAAAATTGATCTTAGAATGAAAATAATATCTCAAACTCACGAAGGTATACTCGTATAACAACTTGACATCAATAATGCCTCTTCTAGGTCAACTGTAGCCAACAATCAGGCTTTGTTATGCCTATATTCTTATCTCCACCGCGCATGCTCACACTCGTGCGGATTATTTGCCGACTTTGTTATTGGAGTGTAGCTCTTTAGATTCCCGACTCCCTCGAGCCAACACTGGACTTTATGGGCTGAATATATATTAGACACTGGTAAATGAAGGTCTCGGATTGATTATAGTTTTGATACGTGTTCATTGGTATTAGTAATAATTATTAACTATGCTCTCAAACTTTTTTTAATAGTTTTGATGCGTCAAAATAATAAGTCTGTTCTGTCGGAGACAAAAAACTCATTAGACGCTCTTTTCAAAATTGCATTATTTGAATAGATTTCATTTACAAATTGTAATAATCATGCTAAGCTTCCTAACCGTACAAGCCCAATACAGATTTTTATCATGTTAAAAATATTTGTTACGAGTGCAAAACGGTCATCAAGTTTTTATTTATTCCACATTCGTTAGGTTCCAATGTCCGGGCAAGTTTGTCCGGGAGAGCAAATGCGTATCCCGGGCTGCGGGCGTGGGTGGACTCTATTGAGTTAGAGACTTGGGTTACTATTATGCTTATTTTGTAGTCTTTATTTTCCTGGTTACTACAATATATTGAAACTGTGTTAAAATAGGTTAAGGTTTTTAATGTACTAAGAAATATATATTTTTATATCGGATTAGTAGATTATGGCGTTCAAGCAAGCTAACAAACAAATAAACAAACTCTACAGCTTTATATATTATATATTAGTATAGATTAAACATTGATTTTTTTGGATATTGTATTGCATTGTTGATTAGTCTATTGTGCATGCAACTATAACTACTACAATCAACCTTGCTTGTACTAAAAGCCCAAGTGTTTACTCATGTCGTTGATAGAGTGAACATTCATTATAAAAATTACTCACAGACAACCCAATTGATATCTCGTCCTTTAAATTTATAGCTTAACAATCCACATTGCGGAGTATCTTTCAAAATAATAATGGAAATACAAACAGTTTCTGAATAGGAATTTATTACAATGGTCGTGCCACTAAGTTTGTAAGTACAACACATCTCCGTGAAGCCCCACAGCCCACAGCCCACAGCCCACAACCCTAAGATGAAACGCATTAGCCACTTGTTTACGACTGAACGTGTTTCTCTATCTGCGCTGCAACAAGTTGTTGACTGGCAGCGGTTTGGAATTTCTGATAACCATTCAAAATTAATATATATGTCGGGGTATAGTTGATGCACTCCTAATGCCACTTTACCCATTTTTTTCTATTTTGTAAAAAGAAAGAGACTTTGTTTATTCAGAGAGAACGAGAACAGGGCTTTATATAATTAATATAAAATTGATTTTAAATATTAACTTGAATCTTTCCAGAATTCTAACAGGTAAAAAAAATGGTGGTGTTAAAAATTCAACAATGTTCTTACAACTTGTCCCGCACTTTCAGTCCCATCCTGTTTTATAGCCCGAGTGGAATAATTTAGGCGGTGCGGGCTAATGATGTCAGAGTTCTGTTTAACCCTACAGTCGCTCGGGTTTACACGTTATGTTGTCGTATAGTAAAATAATTATAGTATTTAACATAACTCGAAAATATTGACGCCTAATGTGGGATACGAATAATTATATTCAAAATCAGTTAATTTAAACCATTTCATACTAAAAAAATATATAATCGTGAGGGGACTGGTTAAAATACTATTCCCCTCTGCCGCTGGAAGAGCATCTTGTAAGAGGCGAATAACCCAGCACCCTTAGTGGTAGGAGATCTGTTCCCCGACTGGCTTGCGACCACCAGCATGTGAGTCCGACCACGAAGTGTCATAGACGCATTAATGCTGCGGATCTGGTGGACTTTGGGCTCTTCCTCAGGGTCCGCTGAAATCGCAGCATTTTTTCCTCCCCGTCTTCGAGGATGCAACGCATCGACAAAACGAGGGTATCTCTCGTTTTGCCGATATCCATGGGCGATGGTGGCCACTTTCCATCAGGTAGACCATCATTATCTACCATAAAATATATATATATATATATATATATATATATATATATATATAGTCCATAATTTTTATTTACTGCACAGATATCTGAAATATTGTTATTAAAACAGTGCTTTAAACAAGAGTCACGTTCATTGAGAACCTCCACTCCTCTTGTACATTGCTGATGAATTAACATCAATTAATATTATTCTATTATCGACCTAAACATTATACTTACAGGTTTCAAAATCGCGTATATGTGAAAAAACCTTTCAAAGACTTGTAAACTTAACTATAAGTACAAATGCCGTATAAAGTTGAAATATTATTGCGCATAGTTGTAGGGGTTTTTTCTCTCTATGTAGATACAAGTTAGGGGTGATAATTGCGCGTCCGTACGTCTGCGTGTACTAAGAGTAGTATCAAGACATTACGGCGCGGTACCCTCTTTTAACGAGCGTTTAATCTTCGGGTCGCCGGGGTTAGGTTAACATTGTTTTTAACGTCACGGTTTTATTCACGGTATGAAGACACAACACTGTTGACTATTATTCTTCGAACATTACTTTATTTTAAGAAACTCTTTAAGGGTCCATTCAATAATTACGTAAGGCTATTTAGGGGGGAGGGGGGTCGACCATGTCTTATTTCTTCTTACAAGGGGGTGGAAGGAAGTCTCGATAGTTCTTACGTAAGATTACAAGAATGCGCAAAATTAAAATTATATTTTGAATAAATGCGGGCAGCCGCGCGAATGCGAGGTTCGCCCGGATGCGTATAGGTAAATGATTTTCTTTTCCATGGCAACGAACCCGTGCCACCTGCACTGCGTCTCCCGGGAAAGTAGATAGTATGTAGGTAAAGATGAATGATTAAAACCAAACGTGTATTAATTTTTTCCTTTAAATTCTTACGTAATAAATATTAAACAGGGGGTCGGCCTATTCTTATTTTTTCTTATAATAGGGGGGAGGGGGTTAAAATCAAGCGTAAATAGTCTTACGCAATAAATGAACGGCACCTAACCTGTACGTGGGTCATAATCCCCACACACTGATCTCTGCTGCTTTACACTCAAACTACATTTGCCTGCACTTGTTCGTTATAATATAATAATTTAAAGTTTTCTCGTACCATTTATTTAACTTATCGTGTGTTTAATGGAAACACACGCCTCCACTGCGCGTGCGCGTAAGCAATGCGGCCAACTCCGCTCTCCCGCTGGCGCGCGGCGTCGTAACTATACACAGACACCCTCTAAGGTTTTATTAGTGGTTGCTTTTATATCTACCCTCTAATACAGAGTTAGGGCGGAGTTCACTACAGTCACTACTGAAGATATGTATTCAGTTTATTATTATGTCTGACAAGTTTATTTTAGTCACAGTTGGTTTAAACTAGTTTAGGCTACACCATATTCTGATGATATGTAATTTAAAAATGATACAGGTTTATTGTCTAATAATTAAATAATTGAAACTTTTCACACTGCATCAAAGGCACCATGCGACTGTCTGTCCGGTTGCAATCTTAATGCAATATTCACCAATAGACAGATTGATTTCACGCGGAAGGTATAATTTATTAAGGTTTTGTGTAAATTGGTTAAAATATGACTATAATTGTTGAAGGTTTTTGGACGTGTTGATTGAAGCTAATTGATGTAAAAGTCGGAGCATCTGGGAGCTCGCATCATAAAAGCTGCCCATAATCCCTTTTATAAAAGAAGTGTAAGGAGATACTTGAATGAAGAAAGTGCGGGTCGGATTGTATTTAAATAATATCGCATTAGAGCAAATGAAAACACGTTAAATTAAATTCCCTCCCTTTTAAATAAAAGTCAAGACTCAAGACTTAATATTCCTACAGACTCGGCATTTTTTGTTCAGTATTATTTCGCTCGAAGGCATCCGCGAAGTATAAATTATTTATATTCAAGTTGGCCCTCCGCTACTCGCTAGACGGTAGAGGGTAGACGGAATTATTCACGGCGATTGTACTCGGAGTGCATGTTTCGTGGTGGGATTTAAATTGTCGATATTCTATTATCGATGATCTGAAGTAAATAGTTATTAATTAAACGAACATAAATATACCCTATGAGGTATTTATGGGACCTTTTGCTTTTGGCCTGCGTTTTTGAGAAAGGAAGTCCTACCAGGTGTAGGTTAGCAAGTTCATTTCGCATTATTATTCAACTCACCATTAATCTACCCATACCAATTAGCAATTAAATAAAACTCACGTGATCACGTCAGAGGAATCTAAAACGAATACACTATAATTTGTACTCTTTTAAACAACATCTATTTTTGAAAGTTATTTATTATAGAAAGTACAAGGAAATATTGCATTTTTTTTTTAATTTTTGAATTAATTGTTACGTTTTATCGATAGTTCAGCTAGGCGCACATCTCTACAGGCATTATACTATGGCTGGGGGAACAAAGTTACTTGTGATTAGCAGACGTGTACTTAGAGTACAAGGAACAGAATGTTAACACCTCTATTCGACGAATTTGTTCACGATGCTCTATGGATGTACGAAAGAGACAAATTTGAGGATAAACTTTATTTTATAATCCTAATAAATCCACCGTAAACAAATCACCGAGCACATCCTGAACAAACACACCGACTGGATGAACAATTTTCCTCATACTCGTTTGTATGGCAAACGGCAGCTAAGTCGCTACACGTGGGCGGGGGAGGGGTAGTTGGGAGAGGAGGGGTTCGTTTTTCTACTTCAGATTGCTAATAAACAGTATCTAATTTTGTTTGAATGGTTTTATTTTAGAGGCTCCTTGAGAACCTACGTTGTCTAAACGAGTGGTTGTGCTCAGGTCCAGGACTGGATGATCTGACGTCTATTTTTTTATGAATGACATCATCCAAAGTAGTGGTGTGGGTGGTGTTACTTCTGAATTTTTACTCGGCTTCCTGTTTAAAATGCATATTTGTGTGTATTGCCATACAGTAGTAGTAGGTATAATTTCTTACAATAATCATTTAAAATAACCATAGAGAGTTGAAATCAGATTAGGCTATATTTGTTTAGACGAAATCAATTTGTGGCTCAGCGTAGCGAACACGTCGCACGTCGCTAAATGTAAATCCCAAGTAATATCTCACAGCATAAGCTGGTAGTATAATCGTAGCGGGGCATGATTAGTGTACGGGTTTGGGGCTCGGCTGGGGGCTCGGGGCTGGGGGCAGGGGGCGCGCGGTTAATGCAATCGCACCCCGACACACACCGCTCTTGTTGAGACTCTATTAGAGGCGCCACTGGATAGAGTGATTTATGACGTGTCGTTACGTGTCTACTGTAATGTGAAAAGATTACATATCACTATACACATTAGTGTGAAGAGCTCACTTTTTAAAAAGCCTCACCGTTTACAGTGTGTCATTCGTTCTGCTACCTAAATGGCAAAATAGTGATGTACTAATTTACAAAAGTCGTATACCTGCTGGGGATGCTTCCAATTGTGGGTAGTGTAAACATTACGTATATGTATTTGCAATTAAAGTAAACAGGATAGGATTTGGGCCAAGTTGCATTTAAAAAACCTATAATAACGGTGATGTTTTTTGTTACAGGTAAGCAATACTAATCTACGTTGTAGAAATATATCGGTGGTAAGTTTACTTTGTGAATTATCTGTGATATACATTTTTTAAAAACACATAGCTTTCTTTGAACTGTTTGTTTAACTTCTCCACTTACACAAAAATATTATGTATTATTATATGGTCCCTTCAAGCGTTATGCGGTCTATGGTTTATTATAGGCGCATGCGTGAAACCGAGTGGCTAGTGGCTACCAGGGGCAACAAAGCGCTTGGCGTAGCGTGGTGTAGCGCGGTGTAGCGCGGCGTAGCTAACAGCTACGAAGTGGGGACAGGGGACCGGGTTGTTCTCATGTTTGTCTATACTCTATACTTTATGAGTCACGGAGAGTACGCGGCTGCGATTAGGAGCTGCAGAGCGAGCGTGGGCTCGTGACTTTCCGCAATGTTATAGTATTGCTTTTATACGTTTACTACTTATATTTAATAGTTTCTTTTTGACGTGACAACGTCTTATAAATTGGTTTGCCGGGTGACACTTCAAGAAACTGCGTTACGCTCCGCTCACGTTATGCGCTCACAATGAGAGCGAGTGAGAGGCACGCGTCCCTTCCACTCGGGCATGGTTAGCCCGCTTAAGAGCGAGAGAGACAGACATAAAAAGTGAAAGGCACGCGTCCCTTCCACGTATAAATAAATGTTTTAAATTGTTACTATTATTTCATCCTTCTTCCTACTATACGAATGAATATTCACATTAAAATTATTTTACCACTCAAAGTCGTTGTCACGTAAAACTTTCGCCCGTATACCGACTTTACAGGCAACCAATTTTTTATACATTTAAGCAAGTTTTTAAACATTAAGTAAAATATGGTATAAATCATTAAATGCCAATGGTTAAATCACTCTATCCACAGACACAGGACGCATCGAGAATTCGATTCCATCTATTACACTACTTATCACTAGCGGTTGAGGGTTTAAAAAAGTAGTTTTTCTAAGATACTTACCAAAAAAAATAATACAACACAAAAGGTAATGATTACAATGCGTATAGTTTACCTTCGTAGGAAATTCATTGATATCTCAGTGAAGCGCGGACAGAAGTGAAGTCGCGCAAGTAACGTGATATGTTAGTAGATATCGATTTCTCTATATTAATATGAACATACAATATCACAGTGTTGGCGCATCGGCTGTCAATAGTAGGCAGGCACTAGACGGGCCGCTACTCCTTGTTCCACCCGGATGTAATATTAAATGGCTCCGGCGCTAGGCTTGGTGGAATTTATCGATACATTATTATTTTTTTGTTTACACATGCGCCTTGCTTCTAAGAAGTACATTTGAATGTATATATTAAAAACTGTAGTGGTGATAAGCTATAGTTAAAAATGTTGTGTCTTACTCAGGTGGTTAAAGTCTCATATCAGGCATGCACAGAAATGACAACATCGTGAGAAGTGACCTGTACGTCTTTTATGTCGTCTTTAGAATGTTCTCAAAGTGTGTAAAGTCCGCCAAATTGAACTTGGTGTAATCCCCATTGACCTAAACCTTTCTCATTCTGAAAAACGTCGTGACCCGTCTCGAGAGTCATTAATGCATTAAAATGCTGCTTGTAAACAAATAACAACTGTTGCTTCATTTTAAATTGTCAACTAGACAAGTTTAGACTATCAATATAAAAAAAATTAATTAATATTTGTAATTATTAGATAAACATTATCGATATTGATATATTATCGAAGGGACCATCACTACCCGCCCCTCACAGTAATGCAAAGCAACAGCCGGTAGCATCCGTGTAAATTGGCTGCCGTCGCGCTTCGCATCGAGTACTCCGCCCCCACTAGCTGTGGCCTGTGGCGGTGCCTTCCTCTTGTCAATTATTACCATTCATTCATTCCTTTCCTGATAATACGCATTATAACTTATATTTAAAATTTAGTTAAAAAATCATAGGATATTGCCATCCATTTAGGTTTTATTGGTTAAGGATTCAGATATATTTTAGATAAAATCTAATACATAAAAGTTTTCTCCACTTATAGTCCGTACCATTTATAATTTAATAATATTAAAAATAAGAATAAAAAAATATGGAATACATAAAGAAGTGCCTTAGTTATACAACTCAATCGGTTGATACCTATTTAAAGCTCAATACGTAAACATAACTGCAAAGGAACATCAAAATGACGGCGGTTATTTATACGCGTGGCGAGTGACTCCGCGCGCGCCACCAGAGCTCCAGGGCTCCAGGCGCGGGCCAAATCTCATTTTTATTAGGGAAGCAATGTGGAAACAGTGGAAATGACACTGCACCGCGGACTTCCGACCCCTGCACACTTTTACAGGTGTCTGTTTCCCTCACAATACGAACTGAATCTTAATTCCATAGCAAAAGGTATATTTTCTTATTATTCAAGTTCAAGTGACTCGCGCACGCGCGTTTCGCTGGATGCTAACACAGTCGTAGATCGCGCGCCGCGAATTCTGGACGTGTGTGCCGGAACGGTCGCAATAGTAGTGTTGGGATCGAGTATCGATAAGTGGTTTGTTTTGTTTGAAGTTGTTTGTGAATTGTGAGTGAAAATTTACAGATTTTTTTTTATTTCATAGAGAACATTATTAATTAATGGATTCAAACAAGATTGAAAATGACTAGGAAAGATACTATCTATACTTGAAAAAATTAAACGAAAAATCGATTTAGCGTTAAAAAAATGTAACGTATTACTTTCTATTACGCCGCGCGCCTTCGTACAGTATTTAATCTATTGAAACATTCAATTAAATTTCTTTTCTTTTTTTGCATTATTAAAATTTCTATATAAAATATACAGTATTTCTTTAAATTTTTAAATGGTAATTTAATACGCATTTTTTGTGCTTCTAACGACTCGTGTGTATCAATATTTACATATAAAAATAATGAATCTGCTCGTAACTTACACCACACTGTGGGTCGTCTGTCGAGTGGCGGAGTTTATGTTTTAATAATGGAGGTATTAGCCGCGTCGCCGCTGTTGCCGCGTCCGACGGTGACTGCAAATTGCTCATTGTTGCGGACAATTCCCTTAATAGGATTTCGCTTAAAAATATTGGATCGCGTTTTAAGTGAACGCTGACTACGCGCCCCGCGCCCTGTACCCATCACCGCGCCGTTTGGGTTTTATTGATAACATTTAAAAGATTGGGAAAGTAAATTGTCCCCTCAATAATCGGCGTCCACTTAGTCTCAAACTTTTTTCTTTAAGTGATGAGACTTTTTAACCTGTCATTTAGCATCAACAGATTTTTCAAGTTAATTTATCTATGATAATTTTAATCTACTTGAATTAGAAAGTTTTTTCTTAAAGAATGTTTTCTGTGCTGGCTTATGACCTGACTTAAAAATAAGGATTGGAAACTCGATAAAATTATTATATGCTTCCATAAGACTGCGTTTAACTGCAGCAAAGACACTTGTAATTTTCCAGGAACCATTATCTGAATTTAGTTATAGTATACATGTCATGTCCCAAAGACGAACTTTGTCGTTCCGACGCGCCGCCGGGCTCAGTTAACTCCTCTGTACTCGTATTTGTCTATACGACGTGCATTCATTTCTATATATAGTTCTTTAAATATATATTACTCTTTTTACATATATATTATATATATTGAAAATCTTGCTTGTCTTTTAAAAGATCTAAGCCACATTAGATATAATAATATATAAATAATATTATATTAAGTTCTCTGTTCCAAATGAGTATTGAAAAGCACCGAAACTAAAAAAATCTGAATATTTATAATAAAGATGGATAGGTAATCTTTTATAATTTATGCGCTATAACAGTCTCAGGCTGCCGCAAGCTTAACATCAATCAATATTGTTATGCCATAACTAGATTCAATTTCAATGCCCAACTGATTAATTATATTGCAAAATCGCTTTATATGTAATATACCTAAACATAGATACTTGTAGATTGAGATTCCTCCCTTTCACCCACTGTGGTATTTGGTAATTTGCCTCGGAAAACGTTTTTTCTTATACGCTTTTGAAATTCCGCTCAGGACAACGTAATTGCTCCATTTAAGCGTCTCGTCCTCAACAAAGACGTATTTGTAGATTTTTGGAATCCAAATTCGTGATTTGAATACATTGAATTGGAGGGCGATACCTGAGGGATGAGAATTAATGAAGATTATTTAAATGAATGCCGTTAATCTTTGAGAAAATCAATTCAACCTGAAAAGCGATCTTTATTATTAGTCAATTCGGGACCGTTATTTAATCCTAAAAAAATCTATTCACTAAAAATACAATACATTATAAATGCACACCGATCAGTTCAAACAAACACAACTCAAGCGTCATGGAGAGCCATTACGACAAACACGCGCCGATCCCAAATCAGAAACGGTTAACAGAAGCTAAATTGCTTCAGTCATGTGGAATATTATTGTATAAGGAGTGCTATGCATGCATTAAGACAAGAATAACTTTTTTTAATCTTATAAAATGAAATCCAGAGTAAAATACATACACGATATTCGAGAGGTTTCCATACTAAATTGTAATTTCACTATAAATTACATTTAAACGCTTTAAAATATAATTTAAAATTCATTTTTATCGTGTGTTTAATATTCATTTCACATCTCGCTTGTCGATTCCAATATACTCAATTGGAATACCGCCGTAGTCAGGAAATCAGACGAAAACGTAATAATATAATCAATACGCACACTCTTGTCTTGTTTATTATCGTTTTAGACTTTTTTCGGCATCGGATCCGAGACACAGCTGCTGGCTGTGAGGGGCCGACGCACGACGTGTTCGATTATTCGTGTTTGATCCACAGAGTTACTTCTCCTTTTTACTCATTAAAAATTAGTTTTGCATTTGGTTATATTATCAGTAAAAATCCCAAAATGTTAATGTAGCTACAACGAAACTACCCTTTTCATTGTGTTTGCAGATAATGCTATTTGATATCCAGTAATGACAGTGTACACAGCTCGTCCGCGCAGTCCTCATGGTAATAAATTTATTTATGAGGGCCATGTTGTATAATATGTTTCTTACCAGAGTGAAGAATAATGCCCGACGCCAGACGTTGGCGCTAAATCACGAGTGACAACACAAAACGTCGCCACAAAGGCGGGCATCGATAGTGGATATCTTAACTCGTGTCACATCACTAGTGGACCGTATAGACTAGACTATGGAAGCGATTCAATGTGCATGACAGATTGTGTTACGTCCGATTTATTACGCGTTCTGTGTTTGCAGTTTCATCTCTGTACACTGCAATGCTCTGATTTTAATGTTATTTATGTCGTTATGGACGTAGCATTTTATCTATTTAAATTGTACTATTATTGTTATAATCTCCATTTATGGTTGTCACCTCATATTTTCTTACTATCAGTACTAGCAGGGTTGATTGACGTAAAACATGAAATATACAACATTTTCACTCATAAACGTATATTCAGGGGTGAAAGGCGCAAGCAAGTTCAATTAAAAAAACGATCCCGCAGGAAATTGCAAGTGCTGTGAAAAAATGAACGTTCCGACCTCACTCAGACGGACTCTAGTGTTGTTCGCGTTAAATATCGATACTCGATAAATTTGATGTGTTTGTGAAAAGTGCAAAATGGAATATCGAGCCCCACACCCCCTGATGAACACCGGGGCACCCTACTACCCCCACCCTGGTAAGTTTTAATTTACAAATATTTACTAATTAGTCGTATCAATTGCGGTATTTACTATTCATTTTCGTTACCCATTGTAACGTTTGTAGATTCTGCTTTTATCTGTTCATAAATTAATTTTCGATTATTAGTTATTAATCAAAATATTTAGCTACTTAAATATTATTTGAATATTCATAATTATGTTATGTTAATTAATACGTAATGAATTATGATATTGGATCGGCAGGCAGCGAGTTATATTGCAATTGTTACTAGTTTATGTGTATAATAATACATATATATAACTCGGAAGTTTATGATGAGAAGGTAGAGGAGGAGGGGGAATATTTAAGAAGTCTACAAGGGGTGATGATATTGCATGGATTAGATACTACTACGGGACTGATAAATAATCAAACATTATGATCTCTTACAACTAAGACAGGAACCTAAGCACTGCCTTGGACTTGTGACACTCGACACAATATATGTAGACGGGCACGAGAGCACGTCACTAGCGGGTGGTGGCCTGTGTGACGGGTTAATTGGCACGTCGTCAAGACGTCAGGGGGCGCTGGCGACGCGGAGTGATGAATGTCATCGAGATTGTGGCGCCACGTAGAGGCTAAGGGATTACCCACGCTAATTACACTACACACTAAAATCAAACGTCTACCTGTTTGTTTATCCTTTGAATAGCCGTAATTTTCGAAACATGTAACCCGCGGATTTAAGGATACAATATTACACAAGTCTAGCTAATGACTAAAAATGCCAACACCAAACGTATAAGATATAATGATTTATTTCCCTTTGTGAAGGTTTTTAATTTAAAGTTAATCAAAAATAACGTTTCTGTAACACTTTGCTACCTTCACCCTTATTATTTAAAAGGGCCATCGCGCTCAATTACGGGTCTGAAGATTGAGTTTTCGAGACCGCCCAACGACGCGACGTTGATAGATTGCGTTACGACTGCGACACGACTTCTGAGCTTTAGCGTACTAATTAAGATTAATAAACTGTAATGATCAACAACTTCAAATCAAGTTATAAATAAAAAAACCGACGACTTTATACTTTAACACCAACAACTCTCTGTAATGAAACTAAGAATATCATTTCTTTAATCATTTTTTATAGAATTATTGAATTTATAGTGTATTGAAAATCTATTAGTAAACAAAATGGAAAATACCAGCGTGATTTACGTGTGACCCAATCTGAAGTTTGTCTCGATTATAGATCACGTTGCACGTTAGTGATACACCGCTACAGCTCCCAATGAGACGGGGCGATGACGTGACGTGATGGATGGCACAACGACAGCCGTACGACTCGTCGGGTTACCGGGCTTTAGAGATCTTAAAATGATCAAGATTGATGTTACTCTAAGAACTACGTTCCTTCTTAAGATATAAATTGGTTTTTGCAGCGGAATTCTATTTTAATAAGTTTTAAAAGCAACAAGCCTTCTAAGTCAAATCAAACATGACTTGAAGACAGAATATGTATATATGTATATATGTATATGTTAGCAAAAGGTCATTATAGTAACTGATAAACATGAATATTGAATGTTAATTTAAAATTACGACAATCGACAATTGAAGTTGTTTTTAGATTCAAAGAGTGTATAATGTACCTAGATTTATGTCATACGTACTAGTTTAGTAACAAAATTAAAATAAAAAGTAAATAATAGCTACTTACATATAGCACTATATGTTTTAGTGCTGCAAATAATATCTAGTCGACGGCAAAAGCGTGGCGTATCCACTTATACGAAGTATCAGCGTTCATAAACATACGAGTAGCTGCAGACAGTCTGTGTACTCTCCAACTGCTACTCACCCTGGCGTGCGGCGCGCGCAGCCACTCTCTGTGGTGTGTGGCTCTGCCATAAGCAGAGAGCGACGACATGATCTGGGTATTCACTTCTAGTTTTTTAATAATGCTTATTCATAATCATCTATACTAATATTATAAAGAGGAAAGATTTGTATTTTTGGATTTTTGTATGTAACGAATAAACATAAAAACTACTGGACCGATTTCAAAAATTCTTTCACCATTAGAAAGCTACATTATCCCTGAGTAACATAGGCTATATTTATTACAAGAGAAAATTAGAGATCTCCAGAAATTCTCACTAAAACCAACACAAGGTGCAAAAAAATTAGCCATAAAATATCTTTCATCGCATGCGCTGCGAAAAGTATTGATGATAGAACAAAAAAATGTTTTACAATATTATAGAACGTATCAATATCTACAAAAAACTCCGCGAGACCATATGTCCAACTATTGTAGTTAAGTCACTATAACTACTTTTTTACATTTTAAAAGTTGATAAAAATGTCTATCAAAATCAGACCATGTTTTCCATAACTTTGTATTAATTCTTATCCAAATAAATTATTTCGTAATGAAGACTGTTTCAATAACTGTTAATTACTTTTTGAATTATTGAAATCGGACATTCCAGTCAAAAGATATTATGTAATAAAAATATCAAGATAAATAAAAAATAATCCCAGACGGGCCGCCGGCGCGGTGTGAAGTGCCTCGCAGCGCAGCGAGTGACGCGGCGATAAAGGGAGCGACAGAATGCCGGAGCCAAAATGTTAAAAAAAAATTATCCACCCGTGCGAAGCCGGGACGGGCTCCTAGTACTAAATAATTGGATAAAAATCATCGGAGACCTGAATATTTCAAAGCATGGCCCAGATAGTGTGGTACATATCACTAGTAAATAACGACTTAGCCCTCTACAAATGCAAATGCATGTCATTGTTTAAGAGGAGTTTCATTGCACTGTAGTAGATGTTTTTGTCGCAGTACGCTCCTCGCATACACTCGAAAGCCCCATGAATCAGACGGCCCGGGTGGGCGGGCGGAACCGCGGGGGGTGTAACGCGATCCGGTCGGAAATGGCCGTCAGATTTGTCGCCGTTCGCTCCACCGACAATAACCAACTCACGATTTATACCGCCCCCGCGCCTCAGCGCCTCACCGCCACGTTGTTTGCAGGGGATAATTATATGGCTGCCGTAATTTGATCGGATATTAAAATATGATTTTAAAAATTAATGATGTTCACCACCAAACAGTGAAATATATGGTACTACATTTCACACTTCATTTTTAGGGTTCCGTACCCAAAGGGTAAAAACAGGGCCCTTAAGTAGGTAATCTATAATACAGTAATGCAGTAGTTATCATACGTATGCTGTAATTATATCCTTACTTTGAAACAACTGTAAGAAAATTATAAGAAAAACACATACAAAACATCTAGCTCGAAGTTTTATTTTTATAACAAGTATATGCGATGAGATCGCTAAATGACGGGTAATAACGACGCTCGTCGTAATAGTGTCGAGTGGTGGGGATGGAGCGTCCCTCGGTAGGATGTCTCACTTGCGGAAACCAATTGAGACAAGTTGTGTCACAGTACTCTTGTCACTGTTTTGAAGAAGATGTTAACTCGTGCAATATTCTCAATTAATAAAAGCTTTTGAAATAATCTTACTGTAATGATGAGTTCTTAACATCGTAAGATATCATCATGGCACGTAAACAAAATATTACTATCTAATAATAGTAATCGTACTTATCACGTCGGTGTATTTATCGGCCTAACGCCTGTCCTCGTTTTAGGTTTATCAAAATGTCTGCTATATATGTCCCAACTGACAACTTTTTTAAATTTCAATATGTGGTAAAATTTGTTTATTTCAGAAAGTTTAAGTTTCGTAAATATGGGCACCCTTCCACCGGATATAACCATATAAAATAGCACGGATGTCCTTATCCCACGGATCATCGGAGGCGATAAAAAAATATTCACCCTCACCCACCCTCTGCAGGTGGTGGGTGCGTTGAACCGCTAAGCGAGAAATACGTCGTAAAGCGAAAGATTGTTATTCACATGGATATATTGGATATAGTGGATATTTTTGGTTATCAGCGTATTGTACGAGTGTAAAGGTTTTCCTGTTATTACTGGATGACTCAGTCAGTATTACTTATTATTTTTATACCTGTAAAAAGATACTTAAATAGAGTGGTGAGTCTCCTTTTAACCGCTGATGTAATACGGTATGCGAAGTGCTCTATTATTAATACAAAAACATTCATAGAAGAGAATGCCAATAAATAAACCAGTCTCAAACCTCGTCACAAAATCCCACCCTATGAATGATCCCGCAAATCACGTATTACCTTAACAAGTCCGAGGTAATCTCTAAGAAAACCTTATCGTCTGAATTAGACCTTATTGCGGCGTAATAAAGCTCCCGTATTCAAGAGATGGAGGCGCCAGGATGGAAATTGATTCCACGCCAAGAATAAGGTCGTAAGTGTTGCTCCATCCAATGTTGTCTGACCTCTAAACGTGCGGTACTCGCTTCCGCCTGCTACTGTTCACTTGACGGGGCGAGGGTTTGAGAGGTCACAGTGGGATGGTTTGGCCTTTATTGTTGGTCTCGTGAAACGTTGTTCCCTCGAAGTGTAGGCAAGTGAGGGTGTGCGATTACTAACAGTAATCGACTTGATCCCGATGAAGTTAGAAACGGAGTGCTATGCTCCTACAGATTATTATTATTATTGTTTTTAGTAAAGGTGTTATTTAGTTGTACTGTTTTACTGTATCATTATTAGCATTATTTATAACTGAAACGGATTTTTTTCATGAGTCATGACATGACGTTCTTGTTTTTAGTTTTGGGACAGTCGCAACCACATCATATTTTTCCTCGTTTCCTGTTACTATACTTTTAAGGTGGCATTTCAGCAAACTTCAGCTAAACAATTCTCAGGAAATTCTAGTGTTGCTCAATGACTCAGACTTTGTCCCCATACAGTCATAAAAAAGATATGTAAACACTAATTATATATTATTAAAATATTTTAATATTTACAATTTACTACATGTACAATAAGAATGTCATCATCTCATACAGTCAATTTGTCCACAAAGAATAATCTATAAAGGTATTTTTAGCACACAAAGTTTTTCATTTCATCGAGGGTGTAAGTTCGGAGAGGCACTCAGGGCGTAGGCATGAAAGTGGTCCATTTGTAGCGTTATTGTTTGCCGAGTGGGCGGGCGGGCGGGCGGTGGTGTCGTTCCGCTGGCTTGTAATGGAAATTCGCAGACGACGCCGCTAGAGTTTGGTATAAAATCATTCAAAATAGCGATTATCACAAACTATACTTCCGTTAACACATTGAAAATACCACAATGATTAATCTAATGCATCCAACTTTTTAATTGTATAGATTTATAAATACCTGAAGAACAATTACTTCTTGCAATTAAATAAACTAGGCAGTAAACTTATTTTATTTAAAATGTATGTACTGGTTATTCTTATTACCTATTCAGTAAATTATAGTTCTAAAAGTTGTTCAAAATTTTTTAAAAAGAATATAAAAATTGTTATATCAAGCCGCTACCCGCGTATCCCTGGTACCGCGGATCAGTTGGCCGCCCGCACAGCGCATGCGCTCGCTCCCCGATATACATACACTTGTTGTGCTCGCCTACTGACTGCTGTGCACTGTGCAGCGCGCTGGAGCCGTCAGCCGCGTGGCCTACACCAACATTTATACAGATTTATTTGAATACTTCGTTCGGTATGGGGATTAAACGATATAATGAGCTTTGCAAGGAATATTTGATTGATTCAATTATATTATCTATATGTCTGAGTGGAATGTTATATTTCCTTCAAACCCTTGTACTTCACTAGTAATAACGCCACTCAGATGCTATCGAAGCTATACACGGCCGGTCTCACTGCTCGAGCACGAGTGTCCAGTGGTCGGATGTCTACTACATATAATTATTATAATACCCTAGCACCGCCTTTTCGAATAAACTCTTCGTCAACAAACAGAATACATTACGAGTGACAAATTTTCTCTACGTCATGCAGACACCAACTAAAAATACTAAACAAATAAATACGTTTTTAAACCAAAAGCCGCGGCTGCGCAACGTTGATTGATCGTAATGATTACCAAATGTCACCAAATGTAAATATAGCTCCAATGATCCTTAAAACATTCGCGTCAAAATGGAGGCGGACGTGAGGCATGTGGCATATGGCACGTGGCACTAACGGAGACGATGCATATGGCCGTGTTTGAATTACACATTTCGGAATATATTTTTTAATTAAAATTTCAGAATAGTTATTTCGTTATATAATTGTGCTTGTTGTTTGAATACTTTTATAATCGTAATTTTGGTAATAGCTTAGTTGCAGCCAAACCGATAAAGGCCGACTCCTTTCGGGCCGTCCTTAAACCAACATCTTGGTCTTAGGTTCTTAACGTCTTCAATATTAATATAGATAGAGGTATATTGAAAACGTTCTCGTTTCTTTCTCCTCCCTCGCCATTTTTCCGAGTTATATCCTACTAGTCGACCCGCGCGACTTTGTTCACGTGTATCTCCGCTGCTCTTCGTCTTAGCGTGATGATATATAGCCTATAGCCTTTCTCGATAAATGGGCTACCTAACACTGAAAGAATTATTCAAATCGGACCAGTAGTTCCTGAGATTAGCGCGTTCAAGCAAGCAAACAAACAAACTCTTTAGTGTTATATACATGTATAAGATTATATGTATTATATATACAGATATGTAATATTCCCATTCTTTTTCATTTGTAAAAAAATAATTTAGGTAATTTTCAATGTATATGATCTTAATCATTCGGTAACGTGTGAGCACGAGCGCGACCACATGTGATTCCATAAAGCAAACATAATTACTCCAGTAAGACGCGACGCCCGACGCGCTTCTGAAATAGCACCCACAACACACTCCGTACTGTAATTTACCGAAATAAGAACGTCTACTCCACGGTGGATATTTATTGTTAAATGTGGAGACTTCTTACAATCAACAGTTTATGAGTTTTGAGTAAATTAACGCTAACCCTAAAATATGGTTATGGAACAATAAGACCCCAGTTATAATTATATTCGTAACTCCATTTCTTTAGAGCTGTAGCAAAATCAAATACTTTTTTTTATGGTAAATAAGGTGCAGACGAGCAGATGGTTCACCTAATGGTAAGTGGCCACCATCGCCCATGGACAAGAGATACTTTCTTGTTTTGCCGATGCGTTGCATCTTCGAAGATAAAGTGGGGAGGAGAGTGAAGTAAAAATGCTGCGGTTTCAACGGACCCTGAGCAAGAGCCCAGAGTCTACTGGATCCACAGCATTAATTTAATGAGAGAGGGAGGGGGTAAGTCTAGTCCATATGCGGCTCGACCGGAACACGTCTATGACACTTGGCGGACGGATTCGCACGCTGGTGGTCGTAAGCCAGTCGGGGAACAGATCCCCTACCACCAAAGGGGTTCTGGGTTACTCGGCTCTTACGAGATGCTCTCCCAGCAGCAGAGGGGAATAGTATGCTAACCCGTACCCTCACGGGTGATACTTACAACTATTTTCTCATATTAAAGGAATTTTCCATCCCATTCATATTTTCACTCAAATCAACAATGATGAAGAAAAAAAAAAACTATACCAGATACGAGTACTACCAAAGCACTTCAATTAAATTAGTCCCTATGGAAACACCATTTCTCTCGGGTCGCAACCTCTCATCGTAAATTATTCACAAAGTAACTAATTCGGCGTATCCGTAATCCGTTCATTGTCTGATCTAAGTTAGGGTTGGGGGGTGACTTCTCTCAAATTAGCGCTTGAGACTGAATTAATTACCGCTCGCCGCTTCGTTGACATCCCTTCAAAGGGTTGTGTGCGACTGATTATTATGATTATGTATTACTGGTGCTAGTCGTCGACTTTTGTAAATCTTCAAACTGTAAAGTACTTATGGTTTCATTATTCAAAAGAGTACTTTTAAAATTAATGTCTTGTAAATATGTTCTCGTATAAATTATTAAGCTCGAAGTAGTTGAATTTTAAAATAGTTTGCTTAAAAGCAAGCAAGCTTCCTTTGAAATTTTTCGTGACCATTTTCTGCTTTAAAATTAAACGAGGTTTAGGGATCCTAAAATATGCCTATCTAATATTTTAACTGCTATGAAACGATATTCATTTAAAAGCAAAAAATAGTTTTAATTTTCTTTCGTAGTAGTGAACGTTTATTTGAATCACCCAAGCCTAAAACAACTTGTATACCTGATACTTATGAGGGGTACGTACGGTGCACCCTATCCAAGTAATTTTAAAAATAGGTATCGGTAATAGATATTTGATACTTGTAGCGCTGAGCTTTAAAATAATAAAAGTAACCAAGGTTTACAAACATTGCAACATTGTACCACACCAAAAACCAAAACAAACATGTGTAATTAATCACCAAGTAGAAGCAAATTTTATATGCATTTATTTCAACAGAAACACGACTTTACACATCCCGCAATCTGCGTAATCTACATTTCAGTAATATTACTAATTCGGCATATTAATCCGATACCTAAATAGGTTACCTTAAGTTTACCCTTAAAGAGACAGCTGCGATAGAACTTGACAACGTAGCATCCGCAGGCTTGTCACGCAGGAGACTCCTCCCTGAGTAAAGTGTGATCACAGGGCTGTATTTTCGTCGGGGCGACACGGTGGAGTACTTTATTGATCCCGTGTCGCCTCTTCATGACGATGATGGCTTCGATGGTTTTTAGCAGGTAGGACGGTGCCACGACGGGAGTCCTGCATTGCATGCGTAACAGCATTTTCCATCGTAAAAAAAAAGTCCAACTTAAACGTGAACGAAATGAACCAAATATCAGTGGAAAAGAGATTATTGCAAATTTAAAAGTTTCTAGTTTTGTTGTATATTAGAAGATCATGATTGTTAAGTTAGAAAATGTGGTTACCAAGCTTCACATGATGTTTTCTATAATTACTTTTATGAGTATGGCTACAGCACTTTGTGAACTCTAATAAGATTTCGCATATACAAATACAATGTAGGAACTTATTACAAATACAAAAGTTGCAAGTAATTGCTAAACGTTAAATTTTATACATCAACAGTCTCAACACAAATGAGATCGTGTTCCCTTAGGTTGAATCACTAATTTAAATCCTTATTTGTATCTAAACAATCAAATAGTGTATTCAGAACGAATGTTTTGTTTGTATACATTCACAGACGTCAAACAAATTGGTCGCACCCTATACAGGGGCGCATCCCCGGATGGCGTCGCCCAGCAATATCCAATTTGTACTCCCTTGTCAGATCAAATAACTTCCATCAATGGCTATAAATAAAGTTATAAGTATTATGTATGGAGTAAACAGAGGATAGGGTGTAGGGTAATACATGTAAACAAAGGATCCATTATGTTTACTTTATTCATATTTTACATAACCATTTTATAATTTTTGTCTTTCTTGTTACAGGTAAGCACCTAAAACTTTACATCAACATGTCACTGGTATGGAGTAAGACTTAATATAGCATAATATTACAACTATAGTTCTTTTAAAGATCTAAATTATCACATCCATGTAGTCTTTGAACTCTCAGGTCAGAACTATAAAGTTACAGCGGCACACAACAGCATGGGGTCAATTGGGCCCACGACCCGAGCGATCTCTTAGGATGTGTCACGTTATTTACGTCTTCAATTGTTCACATTTCTATAGTCTTAATGACAAATATAAATTACAACATATATTATGAAGAGAATGAGAAAATAAATAAAAACTTAACTAAACCATATTAACTATTCCGTTCCCTAACTAAGCTAATATACATATGACGTTTTGAGAACAAAATGTTTTTTTTTTTAAATATTTTATTATTAAAAGGATACGGCTTATTGTTTGCCGTTTGTAAATCGTTAAATAGGTCGCCGTACAATTCGACGAATGATGCTTTTTAATCCAATATACGATTGTCCTACAGAATACAATTCAATGAAACGGGTCGTGAGAGGACGTACTCAATGTAATAGCGCGGGTCAGTTTAATACACGCACTCAATTGACGGGTTAAACGGCTGTGACCTTTTTGGTCATACTCGATTATGGTACTTGTGCTTTATATTGAACGTCTTCCATGAGTATATGTTAATGTTGGTACTTCCATTCTGTGTTACTTCAACTCTTGATAGTCTAGTCAACAAGTGCTTTTTAGGTCAAAACTTTTTCGTATTCTCCGAAAATTATGATTGAGTGTCATTCTATTTGGAATGGCATCTAGATAGTTTTTGGGAAAATTCAAGGGCCGCTTGCAAAAATTGCAAGTGAAAACAAAAAGGGGGTTTCCTTTTTCGCAAATATCCCTAAAACTAATAAAGATTCTTCAAATTAAATATAAGGGGAGGTAATTTCCAATTAAAAGCTGTAGTCACGGAACTCTATCTCTATTATTTATAATGTTAATTTAACGTCAAAAGCAAGTACGACACATTGTTCAATTTTTTTAAGATTGTTTTAAAAAATTTCAAAAATTTTGATGCATTCTGAACACTTTTAAAAATTTATTCCTGGTGGAAATTTCACTTAAAGTAAATTTTTCAACAAGTTATACGACTGTTAACTAACAAAATTTTCTCGAACTTTTGTCTTCATTGGTGTTTAAATAATAGTCGTAATTTTTTTCGCTTGATAGAGCCTTTCTTATATACATACTTTTAATTAAGATGTTGGCAACACTTATAATTTGAGTGGTCTTGTTATTTGATGTTGGTAGGATTGATATGAGTAGCATTTTTACTTGATGTTGGTAACATATTTCCTTTTGTGAATGTTGGCCAACTGATAAACACAAGTCAAGGAAGTGGTGATTGCAAAACAAATACGCCATCACGACAGAATAATTATGGATTACATCGCGAGTATTCATAGCAATAACTCTGAAGCTCTGAGTCTAAAGTATAACCCCCAGGAGGATATTCTAGTCAAGCCGTTGTACTGTTAGTCTGCGTATAGACTACTACAACTCTTCTCTTCTCTTTATTTGACTAGTTTAGACGTTGTAAGCGTACAGTAATCGGGAACTATTTGATCATAGTATCAAATAGTAGCTAATAAAGACGAATATCAAAATCAAAAAACTGATTTAATAATTAACAGTGAGTAACATTTTATTATAATTATTAATTAAAAGTGTTACAGATTCAGTGAACTTAATTTTTGATTGACAGTTGACATGTTTGAAATGTTTGACAGTTGCGAAATCCTTGCACATTTTGTATGGGAAGTTATTTCTTTAATATTTTTTTCATCAAATTTCCAATGTGTTTAATAGTTATTCTGCTACTTGAAAACCACGAAAATCAGTCCAGCCGTTCTCGAATTATAAGTATTCAAACAAACCGGACTTAGTTCTATCTTAACTATAAGTATTTGTCAAATGAGTGACAGTTATGTCAAATGCCATAAACGTTACATTAGAACAGTTAATGTGGTTGTTAAGTTTTCTTCAATTTTCTAATTTTTCTCGCAACTTTCTTAATTTTTTCTTACATAAGAACCTTCTTCTGACAATCACAAAGACAACAAAAAAAGAATTAGCGAAATCGGTCCAGCCGTTTACGCGTGGTGCCGTGACCAAGGGAAATAGGGATTCATTTTTATATATAAGAAGATGCCATCGTAAGATTGTCAACACCGTTAAATTATAATCTATCTCGCGATATTGCAAACTGTCGATAGATTGTGAACCGTAAGATTTATTCACTTTGAAAACTTAACTTAAGTATCGGAAACTTTGATAATGTAAAAATAGTGTAAATATATCTATAGGAAGTAGTATTCAAATATACGAAGGTATTTTTTTATCAACATCATATTTGTTTTGAATATTTCAACAAAGATTTAAAAAGCCAAATACCAAATTGAAATGGTTTTCGGCGGATGGATGACGATGGAGGAATAAACGAGCAGCGACCACTCGCTAATGAAACGGGTCAAATGGAACGACACCGATGTTTTAGCCCAGCCCTCGGATCCCTAAACAAAATTCGGTTCCACTTTGAAAATGAAGGAAAATTATCATTTTTTTTTTAATCATTCAATTTACTCGCTTGCTCTATCACACACTCAGTCACACAAATTTTTCAGGTCCTTTACAAAAATTTAGACATTAATTTTTTTTTATGTAAGTGGAGAAAAGCTTCCTACAGCAATTAGCAATATAAATAAAGGCTTTTTCTTTCTTTCTTTCTTTCAATATAAATTTAATCAATATTTTAAATCAAATACATAATATTTTATTTCAAATAGACTTTTTTGCAAAATAATTTTTACACGACATCTGTTGAGTAGAGTCGGCAAGAAACTCTATTTTAAGGTTTTACTTGTGTATGTCCTATATCGTGTACTCTTGTTTCGTTCACCCATTTAATCTGGCAAGCAACAATACAATGTATTACTCTAAGAGATGAATTACTCAGTGTAATCACAAGCACTATGCGTCTGATGAGTTCCCTAGATCTCGTCTCGTCTTATATCAATCACATTTAGAAGTTCTATCTCACCACTGATCCCAGTCCCTTGCTGTTATTGAAGCGTAGATGACCTTAAATGCACATTGATTAAACCATCATATACATCTTTTAAGATTTTTACATTCTAAAGTCATTCTTGAGATTGATTACCTATTAGACATCAGTATGTATAAAAATGTTTTTCAGACAGTAAGTCGAGCACTGAGAAGTTTGTGACCCAAGCGCAAGTTTAAGAACATCTTTTGGAATAAACAAAGAGTAATGTGAATAACTCACCTGACTTCTTGATGAGGGAGACAGATGACACTAAATTACATTGCTTGTACTACTTTAAGCAAATAACAGTGATAGCTTAGTGGTAAAGACTATGATGTCTCAACTCTCGAGACTCGAGAGATCTAAGGTGTCTGATCTGTGAAGTCAGCCTCAACCTGCACCGGGACAGCTATGGTCTAACACCCTCCTTATTCTGAGGAGGAGATCCAGCCATCCACGGGTCGTAATTACTTAAGCAATGTTTCTCGGTGAAAGCACTTGATAGTAGTAAACCTTTAAGATCTTGCAGGGCACAATGTTACCAATAGTGTTGCTCACTCTAGATTTTTTTAAGATACATAAAACAATAAAGACCATATTGTTTGTTATAACTATTGTGGGGGGCTCTATAACTAGAGTGCAAGTGAATATGATCTGTATTTGTTCTGTACCTTTCGTTCGGTAGACTATAATATCATTGGACTGTCCGCGCTCCGCAGATCGAATGACGCCTAAAAGCATTTCATCGGAAACAATTTGTGGGTTCGTTGTCTGGGGATTATTTCGCCGTTTCATTCAATTTGCGTTATACCGCCCATTTACTTTAGACAGAACTGTTATAGTTATGATTAAGTTTGATCTGTAATGTGCCGGCAGCTAACTTTAGGTCTGAGAAAAAATAGTGGGGAAAGTTGCGCATTGTGAGCGAGCTGAGTGTGTGACGCTCTGCTTTCGCCTCTAATAGTGGTCAAGGTCAAACCTACACTTACGTGGCTATATGTGTACGATATATGTATGTTTACGGCGGCTATATTTGTACTGCGATATCAGTGTTTCCGATATCAGTTATCTTTTTACCAAGACCTCATTATAATGTTTCCATAAAGATTAATAATAATCGCGAAGTACAATAATGTTAACATTTCTGTCGGTTTCTAGTCATACTCCAAGTTTTACTAAAAGCTTAACGGAAGTTAAAACGTATGTCCGTTCGCAAATCAGTGCTGCCAAAATTATCAAATGACCGACATGTTTCACAATACAAGTAATAATTATTCAAATGCGTGTCCATTAAAAGTGTCTGGTGGGACCTTCGCTTATCAGTGCTTCCTATTGAAAAATTCTTAAGGTAAATATGTTTTATAGGTCATTACTTTGAAGGAGCAGAGATATTTATATGTAAAGATTGTCGAACAACATAAATCACAGCTCGTTATCTGGATCTCGACAGAAACAACTTTTTTTACAAAACAGATTAACGAGTGTGTTGGCAGAATTCGAGTTTAACTAAAGCTCAACTCATACAGCACACTCTCTCACTTTATAGTAACTTGAATATTTTAATGAATTGCTAACGAAGGCAGTTATAGAGGGGGGGCCGTCTGATAGACGGATTAGTAGCAACAAAATTGCCGTATTCTATTGTCATAAAAAAAGTATACTTATGGCAACACTACATCACCTTTGTCACTCACGAAAAGTGTCGTTTTCTCTCAGTAAAAGAATTTTTAAAATCGGATTAGTAACAAAAAATGGCCATATTCTATTAATTAAAAAATGTATATGGCAACACTACATCACCTTTGTCACTCACGAATAGTGTAGTTTTCTATCAGTGAAAAAAAAATTACAATCGGATTAGTAGTTCCTGAGAAACCCTTCAATTTACAAAATGACCAGGTTATGGCACTTAAATGGCCATATCTTTTTAATTATAATATTTATGGCAACACCACATAGCCTATGTTACCCGGAAAGGATGAAGTTTTCTATCGGTGAAAGAATTTTCAAAATCGGTTCTTTTCGAGCCTATTCGCAACAAACAAACAAACAAACATACAAATATACAAACATACAAACAATCAAATCTTTCCTCTTTATATAATAGTATAGATAAAATAATATAATAGAGAAACTTATACCGAGATTGATTGAAAAATATCCTCAAAATGTTATCTCTCTGAGCTCATGTTTGTCTTTTTGAGTATGAATTCAATTCTCCAATCATTTTGTACACTCAAACATCTCCGGAGGATGCATGATGTCAGAGTAAGAGGGTCGTAGTGTAAAGTTTTTACTTAAAAATAGACCTTATCGTCTTCAAATATACTCAAACTCAAAATTATTTATTACAACTAGACAACGTCAAAAGTTTGTCGGTCAGTCAGTTTGTCTGAAGCTACCACCAGCTCGGAAAGCAGTTTTCTGTTAAGAAGAGCCGGCCAGACACTCAACAGTCGCTCGCATCAAAAAGCCATGTTTACATAGTCTGTTATACAAATCATTTAACTTGAGAGTCAACGTCACTTAGAAGCCAAGCATTCTCATCATTTAAGTAATCCTGTACATTATAGTATGCTTTATATGTTAATGACGTCTTGATCCCAGTTTTAAATTGTTGAAGTGGCAAGTCTAATATAGGCTGTGGAATCTTATTATAGATGCGAACACCAAGCCCCATGAAGCTATTACTGACTTTGTGGAGACGATAGTAAGGCGTTACAAGTTTATTTCTGTTTCTAGTATTAACATTATGTTTGTCACTGTGTTTTGATACAAATGGATATTCTGGTAAATGAACAAAATATTACGATTTATGTATTGAGATGGGACTGTAAGGATGTCTATTTTTTATAAACATCTCTAAGGGAATCCCGCGCTCTTAGGTTATAAATGGCCCGAACAGCTCTCTTTTGAAGAATAAAAATGAATATAATGTCCGCGGCTCTACCCCACAGCAAAATGCCGTAAGACATAATATTGTAAAAGTAACTGAAGTAAACTAGCCTAACAGTGTTAATATCGGTCATTTGTCTGACTCTCCTCACTGCGTAGCCAACTGAGCTGAGTCTTTCCGCTAGAGATGATAAATAGGGGTTCCAATGAGTTTTGAATCTAAAGTTATACCCAGAAATACCATCGAGTCCGCCACATCTAAAATGTCATTATTTAACAGTAGGTTAAATTTTTGTTTTTTAACATTAGGTAAAGCAAACTCATCGCATTTAGTCTTTTTAGCATTAAGAACTAAGTTATTTACCGTAAACCGTTGAAGAACCTGCGATAATGCACTGTTTATATCGTCGTAATTATGTTTATTTCTGTTTACTTTACTTTATACAACTGTCATTGAATCTAAGTGTGGTAACTGGTAAAGCAATTTTATCGCTGACTATGCTTATATCGAATCTATCACCTATACTTACCACGTCACATTAAAATCGTTTAAAGTTCCCGCGCTCCCCAAATGCAACTGTCGGCGTCAGGCTCGCGTCACGCGTCATACTCACACGTCACGACTCACAGACCGGTGAACATATTTAATATTTAGCGAGTGAACCGTTGCTGAGGGAGGGAATGGTCGCGTCATTTACTCGTTACCCATTGTTGACTCAATTGTGGCCAACGCAACGCAACGCAACGCAACGCAACGCAACGCAACACGCGACGGACGCACAGCGTACACATTTATTCATTTCGAACTGAGAATATTTTTGCTTTGGTCAACAATTTTGTGCATTTATAGTCTGTTCTTGTAAAACAGTAAATAATACTTCATTTCGATAATATCATAATATTGCAGTACCTTTTTTTGTATATTAAACACAAGTTGTTATAAACACCAAGTTTTGTACAAAAATATTACTAAAGAAGAGTCTGCTAAGTATATGAGAGAGATATGATACCCATTACTGTACAGCAACACGTATACACATGCAATTTAGACTGAGGCGAGCGGTGCCTGGGGCTTGAGACCCAGGAGAAGGTTTAAAGAGCTCTTTCATAATATATTAACTCTCACCTCCACCACTCGACCTCGCTAACGACAATAGATAATAAAGTAAACTCACGTGGACCTCGAGAAGGGTAACCTTAATCACAACACTATAACACTAACTTCCATGTTCACTGCACGAAAACACCACAGAGACTGAGACTAAACGATCGCACTGAAGGTTATATATTGTCTTCACATCAGTAAACTTGAAATAATATAAAATGATCTACCCGATACTACTACTTTATAAACAGTGTTGCTAACAAGTCATTATCTAATTCTTTTAATGAAAGATAAAAGTAATTTCTTAATATTTAAACTGATGTTTGTAGCCGAAAGCAAGGCCAAATATAATTTTTAAGATTCAGCGTATAAAAATATCAATCAATCAATTTTCTTGTATTATCCATTTTGTATAATTTTTGATGTAGAAGCAATTGTAAGTAAAATGTTGCGGTAATTTTAAATATGAGAACTCCAAAACTAACCTAAATTTTCTGTTTTTCGCAGGTGTTAGTGCGAATAAAATAGCGAAACGAACGGACTTGGCGCCCAATAAGGGTGGTCCGTTTGCGGCGGCGCTCCGTACGCTCGCCAAGAACGCCGGCCCCGAGAAGGACGGTGAGTGGCACGCTTGGCTCCCTCTCTGCCGTGCGTCCGAACAATACTGATACATGTTTATAACAATTGTGGTCCAATTATTTAACATATTGTTTATTAAGTCATAATTTCGAACAATTTTAGACCGATTTATGATCAGTATTGCTCGTTCGCATCCTTTTATTAGTTGTTTTTTTTTTGAAAACTATATTCCAACAGTAAACACTTGTTGGGTTGTTACGTCCATAACATCTTTATTATTATTAAAGCTTAGGTGTCGAATATAGAAAGAAATGTATTAATAGAAATAGGGCTAAATGTAGTACTTAAGGAACAAACTCCTGTTATTTCTATCTAGAATAAGCTAATCATTTATTTCAGATGTGTAATATTAAGACTATAGTTTACAATTTAATTTTAATTCTAATCATTTGTATTTAAGATTTTCATAAGTATTGTGTTGAACTCCAAAATATATGATATTAAATTAACAAAAGTATAAATTTCACTGTTATTTGTTGTTGAAATTATTAAAGGAAATGTTACTCATTTCAAATATTCTAGTTAATATAATGAGTAAAATATTTAGTCATTAAAGTCTCAAAAAAAATGAGCTTAAAACAATCTCTTGACTCATAGTTGAATGACATTATTTTGGGGCTGAACACAATTAGTTTCCGTTCGGTTGATACGGTGAGTGTGCAGGCGCAGGCGCTGGCGCAGCCGCGGATCGCGAGAGCAAGGAGAAGCCTCCCCCCGCGCCCACTAAGCGCGCTTCCCCCCACCACCTGCCTGCCAGCGGGTTCCAACCTTACAGGCCTGATGAACGGTGAGTCTGATGCCTTCATATACTTCTTATTTCCATGACTTAGCGAACTCAATTTTAGAAATATGTTCTTTTTTTATAATTAATCAGTTAAAAAAACGCAATTATCATTCAAAACAAAAGTTTAGCCGAAAGTGATAAATGTATGTGTTGTTTAGGTTATCCCACCCAGCGGCAGCATCATTCCCACTGTTGGAGCCCGCGTACTCCCCCTACGCGCATCCCTCGCTCTACTCCAGCGCAGCTCTGCAGTACAGGTATTCAATAATTTTCAATTAATAGACAGAAAAAGTTAGGGTAGTGATGTAAATTAGTTTTTTAAGAACAGAATCTTTTGAATATCCCAAGTATCTCCTTGTTTCCTAGGATAAAATTTCATTCAAATCGACCGACGACGACACGACGACATTTGGTAGTTTTTTGGGTTTCATCATCGTATAAGTCTTATTACATCTCATTGCAACATGTGACACTTAATTTGTAATGTACATTCTAGAGTCTAGACTTATTAATATGTATGTGAACAGGCTAGCTGCTGAAGAACAAATGTACTTAGAACGGGTATTCCGTGGGGGCGTTGGTGTGGGAATGGGTGTGGGCTGGCTCCCCCCATACGCCCTGTACCCCCCGCTCGCGCCGCCCCTCCCCCTTGTGCCTCATGCCCCTCATGGCCCGCACGGGCCACACGGACCTCACGGACCCCATGGACACGGACCACACGGGCCTCATGGACCTCATGCGATACATGAGGATAGGGAGAAAGAGATCGCAATGCAGAGGGAAAGAGAAAGGGAGCGAGAACGAGAAAGAGAAAGGTGAGAAGATAGAGAATGTTTTACTGGAGTTTAAATATTTTAATTCTATTGATTTAAGAGTGAACTTGTTATTTATTTAAAAGTGTGTTTATGATTGCTAACATTTAATGCAGCAGTTTAATGAATAAATAAAAAAACCGTCGTATTATTTATTTCAGAGAGCGAGAACAACGTGAGAAAGAGCAGAGAGAACGAGCAGCGCGAGAAAAGGAATCCCGAGCCCGGGAGGCCCTCGCCGCGGCCGCTCTCCACAGTGCCCATCCCCCCCACATCCCTTACGCGATACCCCGCGCCTTACCACCGCTACTATATCGCCCCTACCGACAATTCGCATACGAAGAAACGGAGGAACAAAGTGAGGCCCCTCAGAATCCCCCCAACCACCCTACGAATAGCGCCCCTCCAGCCGACCCTCCCTCCTCCAGAACACCTCAACCAGCGCCCGTTTGATTAAAGTTGGTTGATGTCGATTGGTCTTGTAATATACGCTTTACCCGAAATTCCTTTTTTAATTATAACACTATTAGATGACCAACGGTTAAACGTCTCCCCCTCGCCCTCCCCACCAGACCCTTTGTAACACTATCGAGTCAAAATTATATTACCATTCTGTGTAATACTATCTTGTGATAGATTTTTGTATACAACATTAACACCATTCCATTTTCCCCATTTAACGACAACTGGCAACACCACCACGCTACATACCTAGTTACGTTACCGTTGTACGAGTACACTGTATATTGTGTTCCCTCTCACTTTACTATTCAAACGAGGATCACAAAAATGTATTTTATCCATGGCGTGAATTTTTCAAACATTCTTTCTTATCTACGATTTTTTGGATCGTAGATTTATATTGGTAATCAATATTTTTGTATGTTTGTACCTCGTTTTCTCCAATCAAAAACAATCAAGTATTTATGTTTATCGTCAATAAATTCGTCATGTAAATAATTACATATCATCTTCCATAAGAAAATCCTTTTTACTGCTAATTCTGAGTCTCTATCCCTCCTTTCTGTTCCCCTCCAACTCCTCAACCAAAGACACACGATATTAAATTTTAATCGATCTAATATTTCGTGTTATTAATTTGTTAACAAGACGAAGTCTCATTTAAAAATCAATAATAAGTATATCGTCATAAACCATCATTTATTATTAAAACTTTCTTTATGTGATAGTCAAGGAGACTGATGGAATATTCCGTATCATTTGTTACTAAATATTCATATCGCCAATTTGTTACATTACCAACGCTACGACTGGTATTTTTATTTATTATATAGAGTCCTGCAGCGACCAAACTGTGACAAATGATTCGGATAAATGTTGTACAATCGTCTCTCTGTCTATATTTTAAATGCGACTTTGTACCAGCAACTTGTGAACATAGTGTTACAAAATGTATTGTAAAGGAAGAGAACCAACTGTTTATTATTATATTTTTGTCTGTTATCCGGCTCGAAGGACCATGTGACTAACAATTTGCATAAACATACGTGCAACGAATAGTTTGAAAAGTAGAAGTCTCGAAATATATTAACAATATTGACTCGGGAGACCCTCCCCCGTGTAAACAGTTGGTTCCTCCCTCCCCCTCATGAGAATGTCAAGTGCAATAGAGCAACTGAGTTCCTACAGTGTAACATAACGTGACACCAATCGAATAGTAAGCGCGGTCTCTAGTGTGTAATGCGTCGGTCGCGAGGGAATTGTTTTTTTTTATATAAGTAGGCTTTAATTCGCGCTTCCCGCTGCACGCGGAGGCCCAAGTGTAACACAACCGCAGTATTGCTCCCGCGCGACCGATACTGCCATTCGGAATTTTGATAAGCGAAAACCTCTTTGTACTTTTAAAATATTAAATTTAGCTAGTTTCTAATTTTAGCTTCTAATAGGTGTTCAATATTTTTCACGGTTCACGACGTTACGTCACGGCATTTACTGTGTACATACAAACATACATACGAGTATATATAGCTAGACATTATGGACAATACCTAACAAGTGAAAAATGACTTTATTGAAAAATACATTCACTAAAACTTATGTGCATGCTCGGTCGATACGATCGGTAGTTGTTTTCTTTTTCGTTTAACCCTCCTCCTTCCATCCAGCCTCCCTCCGGCGCCCTCGCCTCCCTCAGCTTGAGGTAGCATGTAGTTGTGTGCAGCACTTGTTGACAACATCATTTTGCTTGTGTATTTCAAATTGCATTTAGAGAGATGTTTCGTAAATTAAAAGTTACTTCGATCCGTCATTATTGGAGTTTATAAACAACAATAATAATAATCATCATTATTTGTACGAGCAGCTCATTCTTTTATATTGATCTTGGATTTAACTGAAAATATATTTAACTTGCCTTCTACAAGATTAACAAGCTTTTAGTTTTTTAACACAGCAACACTAAAATATGTTTGAAATTTTGATCTGAGATAAGATTTGATAGGTTTGCAGAAGACTAAAAGTATTGTGTGAAACATCTCTTTAAATATTGCAGAGCAGAGACAACAGAGAAGGATAGACTATGTCTATATAAGAGACTTGAATATTGATGATGATGGAGATTGTCTGATTGTTAAAATAATTCAAGAACTACTGGACCGGTTTTGAAATGTAGATTTGACATTTAAATAATCCACAAATAATTATATTGTATATTCAGAAAAAGTATATATTCTGAGATTATCCTCAAGATAAAGGAAAAATTTATCAACATTTTTTATATATTATCCTCTCTCACGAAAACTCTATAAAATACTAAAGAAAACAAATTATTATTTTACACTTAATTATATAAAGAAACACGACAAGGCGTGTGGGTACAAGAATTTTTAATAATACGCTTTGGAAATTTCAGAAAAATTTAAGCTCATTAGGTAATCAAAAAATCTATTAGAAAGTTACAATAATTTTTTTTAAAACATTGTAGAAAGCTCAACAAAAAATTTGTATTAAAAAAACACAGTCCATCTTCACGCTTCATAATATATATGTCGGGGTATAGTTGGGGTAGGATAATAATGAAGGCCGTGTCCGGCTATAATTAGAGTAGGATAATGATAAAGAAAATTAATCATCACTTTCGTCACGTCATTTTAATATTCAGCGATTTTTAACAGTCTCAAACGAGTAAAAGATTATCGATTAATCGGGATGCCAGCGCCCTTTTTCCGTTTTGTTGATGTACTTCTCCCCACTAGTGGAGGGGCATTGCTACCATTGTCTTGTCCCTTTATATTCCCCGACATATATATTAAATTATGACTAGACCAAAAAGTCGTCCAGGAATAAAGCTATTTCTCAAAGTAGAATTACCGGCCTGGTGTTGCTGGCAGCCCTTGGCCAAACGCCGCTGCTACTATGCTCTTGAACTTTGATACTAGATCCAGCAATAAAATATTGGTTAAGCTGGCAACACTGCATAAAACTTGTCCATACAAATAAATAAAATTGGAGTGTCTGTGTGTAATATTAAAATATCCGCTGTTTACTAAGTGCATATGGAACAACATATTTTTTTACAATTTTTGTCTGTTCCGCCTAATCTCTGAAATGGTTGGACCGATTTTGACGGGACTCTTACTGGCAGATAGCTGATGTAACAAGGAGTAACTTAGGCTATTTAACATCTCGCTACGACCCATAGGAGCGGAGCAACACGCGAACGAAGTCGCGCGGGTCGGCTAGTTCGATTTAAACGGTCCCTGAATTTTGGACTGACCGTCTGTTTGTATACTTAAGAGAGTAAATGATCGGGTAATGTGCTCTCTATCTCTGTTAAAGAATCTTCTAAATTAAACTAGAAGTTGTAAGGATTTAGTGCATCAATAAAGGTGAAACTGCTGAAAAATTTTTTTTATAAAACTCAAGTTTGTTCGATAGAATTTTTATTATTTTTATATAAAAATGAATTGCCGTTCGGTAGACTCTTACAACTAGAAAACGACCGATTTGGTTATTTTTTTTATATTAATAGAAGAATCCAAGATAAGTTTAAACGTCAGAAATGCTAAAACGATTTTAATAAAACTTTTTATTGTAGTCTTATACACCTCAGTGAAGTGAGAGAGGGTCAGCTAGTATATAATAAAGTTACCATAGTGTTAGTTACTCTATACAGTAAGAGAGAAAAAAATATGAACTTAATAGTAAAAAAATCCAAAATATGGTAAAACTTCTGTAATAATAGTGAAAAAAGCAGTGATAGTCCAGTGGTTAAGACATCGGTGCCTTACTCAGGAGGTCCGAGTTCGATCCCCCACATAGACACCTCTAACTTTTCTGAGTTATGTGTGTTTTAAGCAATCAAATATCACTTACTTTAACGGTGAAGGAAAACATCGTGAGGAAACCTGCACTCCTGAGAGTTCCCAAAAAGTTCTCAAAGGTGTGTGAAGTCTGACAACCCGCACTGCGTGGTGGACTATGGCCTAATACCTTCCTCATTCTGAGGAGGTGCTCCTGCTTAGCAGTGGGTCATTGACGGGTCGTGATGATGATGATACAATACATAAGTAGTACAGTTTTTAATATTCACGTGTTATATCTACAAACAAATAAGATATTGGGACGAAAGATTTAACGTGGAAAATGTAAAGTGGTTTTTTTTAACTAACTATTAAGCTAGAAACACATCAGCTAGAACATGGGTTTACCCCACGTTCTAGCGGGAGCACCTCCACCTGCCTCGCCTCACTTGGCAGTTATCCTACGTCATTTAATATTTATATTCCGAAACGCTTCGTCATTTTTTCTCGTAACAGGTTTTCTCCTCGCATCGCGTTCCTCATTGAGGGTCGTGATTCCTGGTTGCAGGAAGTGATTTTTTCTCTTATACTTAATCGTTCTCCACCTGTGTCGGTTCTTGGCGTTGTGAAGTGCGAGTTTGGGGCTGTCCGAATTTGGTCAGATAATTTAATTAGGCTGCGGCCTCTTGGTCTTTTGCCATCAACTTTGCCAGTGACCATGAGTTGTTTAGATTTTACCAAATAACTAAAATTTTCTGGATATAATGTCAATAGTGTTTCGTCACTGACTCACTCCTTACTACATAAACTTTACACCTTGGTCAATATATATGGCTTGACCATTTTGTTACTACAAGAATTATTGTATAACAGTAACAGTAATAAATTGAATACCTACACACATATATTGACTAAGGTGTAGAGTTTGTGAAGTGAGGGCTTGTAGAGGTAGGTAGGGAGGGAGTGTAGAGTTAGAAGCTTAGCTCTATAGGAGATCTAATCACTTTTTGACAGTTCGCGTGTGAGTGAGATGGTCTTGGCAACATTTTACATGAAAATGTTTTTGGTGGGGAGTATTAATAATAAAATGCTCAACTGGAGCATCTTTTCTAGCTGATAGGTGGACGTTATTGCTTGCTAAATGAGCACGTCACTGCTCATATGTCCAAACATTTATAAAAATAATGAGACCATTTGGAATTGTTTTTTAATGTCATTTTGGATAAATTTTTAAGTAGGGTTACAATTAAGGGTTACAATTATTTTTTAAACAGTTTTATTAATAAGTTTTATGCCTTCCACCAATAGACAGAGGAGTCTTCATAGTCTGCGCTTCTAATGATATTGTTAAAACTCCAACGAGAAGGAAGTTTTTATAATTTTAGATAAATAATTATTCTGATATTGTGTCACAAGAAAAAAGAAATAAAATGCTGTGACAAAGAAGTCATATGAAAAAATATAAAATACTATGAAATATTTTATAAGACAAATAAATATCAATAAAAATAATCAACATTCTCTTCATTCGCCGTTTTTACACAGATATGTATGTCACATCACTGACACATTCTCTTTTTTTTTAATAATTATATGGGTTTCTTCTTCTTATTTTATGGCCTTCTACCACAATTAGCAGCGGTAATTTTGCCAATGTCAATGTAGGAAAATATCGAGCACTTTATTGTTTCTGTCTGCTGTTGATGTTAAAAAATGCAGCATGGTTGGGGTTCAGTTTTCTTTAGAAAAATGCAATTAAGACAGATTGTTCGGTGTCTTTATTATACCTGCAACCACACATAAAACTATTATATGGCTTTGAATGTGCTTATGCACAAAGCATTCTGCCAGTGTCACGTATAATGAAAAAAACACGGAGGAGACTGCGCGGTAAATCGTGCCAAAAAGTTAATGAGATTATAGGTGGTTATGATAAAATGTTGATGGATGCTACGATACAGGAACAACCTAAAACAATAAAATGAAATAAAGCAGTTATACACAAGATAAACAATAAGAGACAGAAACGTAGTATTTATGCAAATAGGTACAAACAAACAATTACTTAAACTTTAATTTTATTATCTATAATAAATTTGACCATCTTCCTAACAAATGGGGTGAAAACTAACATTAATAGGTATTTTATATTAACCGGCCTTTGAAGGTCAGAGGGAATCATGTTGTACAAAGAATAACCTAATTTAGGGCAGCTAAACACAACATGATCAGGAGAACCTTCATCTAACCCACATTCACACAGGGAATTATCTTTGATTCTTAACTTATACAAATGCAATATCCGTCTATAGATATAATATTAGTAGAGTTGATAGATCAGAGCTACCAATTTAACCTTTTTTTAAAAACTTAATCCTTATAGAAGTTATTATAGACTGTTTATATTCTATGAAGCAATAATGTGACGTAAGTCAGTTCTAAACAACACAAGTAACCAAAACTAAAAATGGCTTTAAATGGCTAAACCAATACCTAAACTCGATCTGCGTAATCTTTCTAAACTTGAAGAAATAAAGAAGGAAATTAGCAGTGAACCCATTCCTGAACCCAAAACAAACAATCACACGAGGAACTTAATACTAGGAACAGCTAGTGGGTGGATAGTTGGCGTAGGAGTGGCCAGGGTTGGGAAAGTAGCCGCTTTTGGTTTCGGGGGCGGAGTCCTCCTGCTGCATTTCGCTGCAGAGTTAGGATACGTGCACGTGAACTGGGTCCGGGTGAGGGAGGCTGTGGGGAGGAGCCAGGACCTGATCGATAAGGTGGTGACCTTCGTGCGGAACAACAGCGGCGTGTCCGTCGGATTCCTGGGCGGGTTCTTCTTCGGTGTGGCGTCTGCGTGATGAGTTAACATGTATTGAAAAGTTTTTGAATATAACTGTGTAACAATAAACAAGGAAATAGTTTGATATCTTTACTAAATAAAAGAAAGAAATAATAAAATATTTTGCACCAGAAATGCAGACAGTATAGTTTTTTTTATGAATCTTCAGTAAGAATATATTTATAAAGAATCTTGATAAAGTGGACACCGTTGCTAAACTCATTTTAATTTAAAAACTACGTGAAAACCTTTTTTAGCTTGGAATTCAAACTACTGTTGAATCGTACAGCTAGCGCCATCTATTATTGAATAGCGAAGATATGACTAATTGTAATATTAGAAATAGTTTCAATTAAAGGTTGTGTTTGTATGTTAATTTGATCATAAAAACTTAATAAATTCTTAAAAGTATTAAATCGTTTGAAATACCTTTATTTCCACTCTCTTAATGAGGAATTCATATTTTTTGTCAATATTAAATGTTGCGGGTTATTTACACACAATATAATCAGTTTGTTTATTATTCTTCAACATTAAAAACATCCAGAGCAAGGGGGTCGGCAAGAGGGGGATGTGAGAACAATTCTCTAATCACTAAGAATATAAGCTGTTCCACACAAAAATATTAAGGACACGTAATGTAAATCTAACAGTTGATGCTTTCCCCAACTTCCATTTATATCAACTTGCCCTCCCCTAGGCAATCAATTGTTTCTAGTTTAGGTATAATAAAATAAGACGCACATGTGTAAGTGCGTGATATTGCTTCGGGTAGAAATGATTATAACAACCACTCCAAAAGATAACTCCTGTTAATTGTAATTGATTCACTGAAATAATACATTACTATTTTACTCACCTCAATTATTGCTTTATTTTGTAAAAGGTTGCAAAAAAAATACGAAGGTAAAATAAAACATGGGATATCGTATCATCGGTACGTATAGCTACCGGCACGTAAGTATAGGTTTGACCTTGAATGCGCAGAAGTCACTGTTAGGGGAGAGAGCAGCGCGTAGCATACAGTTACAGTTCCGCGCGTCTGCTACGTCACGGATGGAACACAGCACGCTCACAATGCGCAACTTTCCCCCCAATATTTGTTCTCAGACCTAAAGTTAGCTGCCGGCTACTATATCTTACATTGTATTTATTCCTTGTTTAACAATTCATATTCAAGGTATAATTTTTATAGAGGCGACGGCCGCACACCGTCACTGTACATGAACTACAGCTAACTTTTTAACGCCTTGACGTAGTTCGTACGAATTCTGACAGATGTCGCTACTATTAGTAATCGGCTTATCCTTATTTTGAAATCACTGTATCAAATTGATCAAATTAGAAAGCTCAGACAACCAAGACAACCTTTAAATATAAATAAAATTACTTCTGTGACGATGGTTGACAAAAATTGTGATTTAGATAATCATTGGTTAGTGTCAAGTTATCTATTTAAACATCATCAACATAACCAGGCACGCGCCATCGGCGTTCGGGGGCGTTAGAAGATATAATATAACATGATTCGATAACCAAAAAGTTGGTTCAAAAGGCGCAAATAAATGTAGACAGGGGCACACTATGCAAAATCTACTGGAGAGGACCAACCACATTAATGTAGGCGAGGATTTTTTTTTGGTCCTCAATCATAAACGCTCATAAGTATTTGGTACGACTGCACAGAAGATGCTTTGCGCATGCCTGCATAGAACAACTTACCCTCATATTGCTAATACGAGGTTTGCTACGGAAATACAGAATAGAATAAAAAAAGAAAATGTTTTATTTCAGCCTATAAAAAGTTATGAATAAAATTTAGGAATTTTTAAAAGATCAATATTTAAGTAAGACAATAATCTTGAAATATTTTTCGTATAAGCGATAAGATGCTCCTCTCTTTTTCACAATTGAAAAATATAAAGAGTTTGGGGCCTTAAAGAGAACGTTGATCAGGAGTTGGGGGGAGGAAGCTAGACGGAGCGCCTAAACGTCTAATTGATCACTATCTGATGCCAATTCAATAAATATTTTAAATATCATCGGTACTTGAATGATCAACTTCAAATTACACATTCGTGCTTAATCTGATTATAGCGCGAGAATAATTTATAAAAAAATCAGGAATTCAAAACCGTTTCAATAACCCAATTAACCTGAATAACGACTGAATCAGTTTGAATGTTGTTTTCACTGTTATTATCCGCATCTGATGAGATACTCTGAAAGAAAGACTATTTCTGCAGATAAATATTAACGTGAATTAATAATATAATTTATTTCCTTAGTGAAGCGAGAGCAAATCGCGAGATAATATAAAAATAAAGACAATAGTACATTACCAAGTATGATAATTACTTGTTAAAATTGAACCCAACTTTTTTTGTACGTGATAATATATAAAAAATAAAAAATATTTCAATCTTTGATTCTGATTTTTAAATTTGATAATAAACATTGTTAGAATTCAGCATCGACAAGTGCATGCTTTATGTTGCTTACTGTTTATTTTTTTTTAATTTATTTAGATTGCTAATAGTTTGTTGTTTAGAGCAAAATCCTTTATTCCTATTATTAAATATTTATTTCTACCTAGAATGTCATTCATATTTCCAATATTAGATATTGTCCATAAGTATTAAGATGCTATTCAAACATCGCATTAGACGAAAACTGCAAACAACTTCGAGAAAAAGATAATGATATGATTATCATATAACGCTCACAGGTAAATGATTTTAGAAAGATAAATTAACAATAAATCATAGTAATTATTTTGAGTAGTAACGTACAACAAGATCATAGGATACAACAACTTTACATTTTTTAATAAGTATAAAGCAAAACATCTTCATAAAATTGCAATTCTTTTAATTTCACAGCCAGACCGAACAAACCTAGTCAACCAATTGAAGAGGAAAGAGCTGTAGCTGTCACAGAAGGCAGCACGTCAGCTATTGCACCCGCAGCTAAGCCTCCTGAACCAACAAAACCCGAAGAGCCTCCTCCATTTCATGAAAAACAGTGTGCTCCTACTTTCATTGCTCCAAAAGTGATATCACATTCACCAAAAATCTCCCCATCTTCAATACCAAATCCAAGTCCTAGTGTTACAACTACAAAGCAAGTGGAGCCAGGGTATCCAAATTATGGTGGTTATATGTATTCTGTACCAGGATATTCTGCCTTCCAACCAGTATCCTATCCGGGAATAATTCAACCCACTCCAACACCCGCACCCCAGTGTACCACCGCTGAAACCAATAATTCTGATTTTATCCCTTTTCCCATCGTAGCCTCAAAAGATAAACAGACAGTTGAAAAAGAAGATGAAAAAATTAATGATAAAACTATTGATGACAGTGTACCTCAAGAATTACCTAGAGCACAGAAAGATTTGGAAAAAAATACCGTTCCTGATATTAAACCCTCTATTTCTAACGAATCAAATAAAATTCCAACCACTGAATCAAAGACGAGTGTAACATCATTAGCTCAAGGTTCAGGAGCAATTGTAGCGTTACCTCCTCCGCAAGTTCCGAACAAAGATATTAAAAAGAAACCCCCTGAACGGTTTAGCCTAAAAACAAGTATACCTATAAGTAAACTTGACATGAAATGTGTGGGTAATCCTCCAGATTCTATATTTCACAACAAGACAGAGAAAAAGCCATTTAATCCAGCGTTTCATACTCCAAGTATAAAAGAAAGTGGGCCTAAAATAGAAATACAAAGCAATATTGTAATCAAAAGCGCAACAAAGGAATCAGATGTAAAGGATATTGCAAATATTCCACTGCCTAATAATAGCATCAGCACACTAATTGATGCAGCGGAAGCCATCAACAAGACAGAATCTCAATTTAAAACACCGGATCCAAAACCAGAATTATTAAGTGATTCGATGAGCCCAGCACCCCGTCCACTATTCAATCCAATTAATTTAGACTCTACGAAATCGAATTTTTTAACAAAACCGCCAGATACTTCTTTTAATGAGCCCAAGAACCAAATTGTTTTCATTCAAAATAAAAATCAGTCCAATCCAAAAATGTTGGTTGCGATTCAACAACAGAATCCTCAAGTACTTTTACAAAGAACTAATTTCGACCAAAAAAACTTGCAAGCTCCTTCACGACCGTCAAGCCAGTCAAAAAAATGTAAAGATGAGCTCGTCAATGAAAATGGCGCGTCTTCGAAAGTCGTTTCATTAAAACGAATGCATCAAGACAACTATGACGAGAATGACTTTGAAAATTTGATTACTGAAAATCAAATTTATGGCAACAAGATAGTCGTGAAGGAGAAGTCACAAGGCACATCACAAGAACAAGATTTAAAAAACAAAACTAAAACTGATAAATTTGGTCAACTTGAAACAAAAAATGTAGTTCTGCAACCAAACTTTGTCTATCTGAGCAATGTTCAGTTCAGTCCAGCTAATCTAATGATGATAAAAAATAATACTAAAGTAACAGATTGCAATAAAATTAGAATATCCGCTAATGAATATAAGCACAGCGATTCAGTGACCAATCAAGATACGCTTAAAGCGTATAAGCCTCAAAATATTCCAGTCAGCAAAGAAATACACGTCTTAAAATCTAGCAATAACGTCCTTCAAACTCTTCCTAACAAAAACTATAAACCAGATATAGTATTTCAAGCACCAAGTCAAAAAGTAATAATGAATCCACAAATACTCTACCAAGTCCCCATGATTGTAGATGCTGATACTAAATTAAATCAAACATTTGTGAAAGATTATCCCAAGATTTTAGGTCAAAACAAAAGTGACACACAAAAGCCTTTTGACCAAACAAAATCTAATGATAAACTTTATATAGCTTGTCCGTATCAGATGGACTCAAAACTACAACCAAAGATTGTTATAACCAACATACGGCCTAAAATAACGAAAGTAGAAGAATTAAGCACATTAGACATGTATGAGCAGAGAAAAAGACTGCGAAGATTAAAGTATTTATCGAACCGTGACTCAAAAAGCAGTAACGATATCAATAAACCTGAGAGTAAAAAACCGCAGGATAATTTTAAAAATATCATAACACCAGAGAAAATGAACGAGGAAATTTATAAAGAATTTGCTTCAACAAAAATGAGTATACAAAACGATTTTAACGAAAGTGATAGTGATTACGGAGATGATGAATTGGAAAAGTATCATTGTATCATTAAAGAGTTCGGAGAGTCGACTTATGATGAAGAATCTAAGGAAAATGAATCCAGGAAAGTTGAGTTTCTTGCCCAGTTTAGATTGGCTTCGCAAGACGAGTGTAGAGGTGAGTAGCACTTTGTAACGTAAAGTGAAATTATGTTTGCTTTATATAAAAAAATATATATATTTCAGATAGAGAACTAGATCGACAGGAGAGAATAATAAGAAGGGACTCTGTGGCATCAGCATATATAGCTGCTGGAAGGATAGATTGTCTTCAAAAAGAAGAAAATGCGCTAGAAAATAATAAATTAAGTTTTACATTTTCAGAAAATGTTAATATTGAGATTATGGGAAAGGATGAAGGCGTCCATCAACAAGAGAAAAGTAATTTCTTAACAAATTTAAATTTGATTAAAGCGTCTCAACGTTATAAAGAAGGTTGGTTTTTTTAGATTTTTAATATGGTGACGTAACTAAATATTTGTTATTATAAATACTAAAAAACTTTGCAGATTACGAAAAAGTCTGGCGAGAAGTTGTAAAAGATAGAAAAAGAAGAGAACATCCTATGAACTCTAGGCAGATAAATCACGCAAGATATAAGATTGTAGAACTTGATCCTCGAGGCCAACTCGAAATGCTAACAGAAATAAAGAAACAAGTTAACGAAAACAATAACCTTATTAAAAAAAGATTTGACACGTTTTGTGATGATGGTGAGAGCATTAAAATACTCGCCGAAAAGAACTTTTCTGAGCTGAATCGATTATCAAAGATGGCAGACAGAAGCGTTAAGCATTTCAGCGGCCAAGAGACTAGAAAACGAGATCTAAACCCTGGATTCGACAGCGAGAACATCCAAAAACGGTTAAAATCAAACAAATACTATCCAGACATCAACATACCTAATATCTCTAAGATTATCTCGCTAAAAACAGAGGAGAGTGTGAGCACAGTGGCTTCCACTCAAGCCACGTCTATGGACGAGCCACAGAACTCCGCTGCGGGCGTTAACGAAACGTTTGGTGACAATTTGAATAAATCGCAAGATGTTGGTTGCCAAGTCGAAGAATACTTTTCGTGGCCAGGTGTAGAAGCTATCATAAAGAATTACAAGGAATATGATATAGGTAAGATGTTCATTAGTCATGATTAAAAGAATTTGGCAATAACGATTTTGTAATGCTGTTTAGACTAATTTTAATTTCATTGCAGCTCGTAAAAAAGAAGTGGCCGATCTTCATAAACGAAACACATCTCTACGAGTAGAGTCAGCGCATATTACTAGAGCAGCATCTCAGGAGTCCGACAGAGCCCGAGCACTTGTCGCTGAAAGAAGAAATCTGGCGAATGAAGAACGCGCTGTGCGGAACTCTATCCAATGGTTGCATAGCGTCGTAGATGTTATTAGAAATTATGAAGAGAAGTGGAGTTAATTATTATTTAAACATGTAATGACCTAAATTGATTGTACTCTATTCAGGGTGACGTGAGACAAAAGGTAAATTAAAAATTCAACGGCGAGCATATTCTGACGATTATTTATGCGTTCGACAGTGTTATTGTAATTATAACACATTCAAGGATATACCTATTGGATCTTTGTAACAATAATATCCATAGGTAGTAGTTAAGTCTTTATAAAAAGACACAAATAATCTTTTTATGGTTTGTTTACATTTTGTCTCACCTCAAGATGAATGTGTTTACTTGTGGACTTTCACCATAATTTCCGAAATACAATATTAAATTCAAACAACGAGGATTTGCTGGAAAGCCAAAAATTTGCAATTAAATCGCCTAATTTATTTAATTATTATTTTCAATGAAAATGTTTATTTGTATGTTTGTCCTCTAACGGAAAATTGTTTCTAGCAAAGCGAAGGCAAGTGGCTCATCTTGTAATATATAATGTAAATACAAATATATGGTTACATCAAGAAGTATAACTTCTTCTAAACACTACCCATTTATTGAAGGATTTTTGTTTGTCTGTATGAAATCATAAAAATATTATCCTGAATTTAGTGGGTACATAAATATAAAATACTCATTTTCTTTAGCTTATTTTTTATTGAGTTGTCTACAAACAATTTTAATGACTAAGTTGCTGACGTCACTTTTTGATTCTGATGGGTCAGATACAAAAATATATATAGAAAATATATAATTAATTTCAAGCAATAAAATATGTGATTTATAATTATTTATAAGTGTGAAAAATGTCCGTAACTCTCATGTCTCAACATGGCGGATGCAATTATCACATCATTAGTCTCACTCTTCTAATAGAGTTGGATCAACAATTTATTTTCCGTTCTTGTAATGTTATGTCATATACTCAAAGTTTCAAAAACTTAATAAATACTAATTTCTTTAATAATGTGAGAGCAATTGTTGTGTGATGTTTCGTAGCGTTATTTTTGTATGAAACGAATTATTTGTGCAATATTTATATAAAAAATTAAGAATAAATAATTTGGAAAGTAATTTTCTATTTTATTGACTCCCATGGTTTTAATTTGTTATCTTGAAATCTCAAGCGTTTATACGATAATATAATGTAAGTGTTTATCGTTGATATGCGTATTCTCGTAACTGTAAATTAAATAAAACCTCTTTAAGTGTGAAAAATCAATAACAATAATGATTCGCATCTCTATTTTGATTTAAATGCATTTCCAGCGAAACTTGAATAAATAAAATAATTCGTATTTTTCAAATATAACTAACGTGATAATCAGCCATTTTTTAGGTTTATAAACAGTTAAAACATTCACGTATAGATTTTGTAATATATTTTACTATAGTTTCAACCGATTCCGGCTAACCTTAAAAAATCGCATTTATTCGTATTTAAACATCAACTACCTTCTTTTCAACGGTTTCACCTTTCTCACCAATCTAAAATTTGTATCAGCCCATTGGATGAACTCTTCCTTTGTGGCGATCACACACTGCAGCAGCATCTCGCAGTCAGCCTCCGCCCTGTGAGCCGCCTTGGGCTCCTCAACCACCAAGGTCCTGTACAAACTCGTTAGAGCGAAACTTCTCACCACAGGCTTAATAGGTTCATCCTCGGGGACACTCGTTAATTTAGAAAAAGATTCCGTCAAATTTTGGAATCTCAGTTTAGAAGAAACACGAGGCGCATGCGCACTTTTGAAAATATCTTTGAACGCCTTAAATGAATCCACGCACATTAAATCATTCGGTAAACGAGCATTGGCTTCCACATATTCTGCTTTTAATATTTTAAAATCAAATTTATCGCCGCTATGGGCCACGAGACACGCGGGTCTGGGTAAATCTAAGAACTTGTTGAGATCATCTACTTTATCTCTAAATAGAGGTTTGTCAGCTAGAAACTCACTCGTGAAACCCGTCACCCTGGCAGCGTTCGGTTGCAACTTCCTTTGTGGGTTAACAATGAAGGAGATCCTTTTCATCGGTGGCAAGTTCCCAATGGTAGCATTTTGGAGATCCCGTCGTGACACCGCCAACATTGCGAGTTCTGTTATCTTCGTCCTGTTCGACTCCTGTTCTGGAAGTCCTGTAGCTTCGATGTCGAGGAAAATGAATGTTTCGATTGACATATTTACAAGTACTCTATCATTGTAATAGCATTTGATTTATATATAAATATTATCTAGTTGCTTATCTTTGCCATTACAGAATAACTAGATTTGTATGGTTGTTAGTGCGTCAGTCAGTCAGGCCGAGATTAAAATATAAAAAACCACCTACATTATTGTTTCGTCATATTACAAAAACAGAATTTTTTTTTTTTTTTTTATCGTATTAATATTATAAGTAAGTCTGTATGTTTAGATATTTGGATCTTTGTGACTTAATCGCGCAAAAACGGCTGAACGGATTTCAATGAAATTTGGCACACAGTTACTTTATTATCTGTATTATCACATAGGCTACTTTTTATCTTGGAAAAATTCAGAGTGAATTCAAAATCCTGATGAAAAAGTATATATAGATTTTATGCCGTGTCTGAGGGTATCGTGACTATGCGGAGGACTCCCTGAGGACTAGATCTGTACCGCAATGCTACTCGTACACGGTACAGACAAGTGTACAATCATTGTACATTCAGTACATTTGAATTAAGACTATATATATTAAGACAGTACTATCATACATATTTAATTTAATTTTAAGTTGTCAGAAAATAAACCTTGACAATGTGACAAATAATGATAAATTCATATTCATATTCATATTTGGTATATTTTTTCTAAATTCTTGAAAGATTATAAAAACCGCTTTTAAGGTATCAACAATAAAAAGCAAAACTATCAATTTTCATATATTACATTTATTTATAAAATTAAATGTCAAATGTCAAATGTAAAATTAAAAATAAATATGATTTTTCATACATGATTGCAAAAAGATAATTTGTCTACTATATAACTATATATAATTAAAAATTAAAATTATATAAAATAAAATAAATATTTCACATAATCATATTATGTATAAACTATATACAGCTTGGGGCGAGACAAAATGTAAACAAATCATAAAAAGGTTCTTTATGCGTCTCCTTTTACATGAACTCAATTATTAGCATGAAAAATATTACTACTAAAAGATAATTTTTGTATAATACTGTACTAGTACGTGATTTGAACCCACTATTTTCAATAGAGAATCCAATGCCCTCATCGTTGAGCTACCGCTGCTACAAACTAAAACAACTGGCCAAGTGCGAGTCGGACTCACACATGAAGAGTTGCATACCAATATTTTGGCAAAAAAATGTATTTGTTGTATGGTAGCTCTCCTTAAATATATATAGGAGCAACAGACATACCACATCATTTGTGAAAATTTCAACTGTCTAGCTACCACGGTTCATGAGATACAGCCTGGTGACAAATAGATAGTTGGATGGACAGCAGACTCTTAGCAATAGGGTCCCGGTTATACCCTACGGGCACACATCTATTAGTAATATTGTAATGTTTGTTAAGCAAGACGCATAAAATGTAAACATAACCTTAATGTTATGTTTACATTTTATCTCACCCCAATTGAATAGTGTAAATATCAAAATAATGTCTTAAATTACTTTCTTTGGTAAGGTTTTATTTCACTTAGTAATTGATAATTTTTGTCCGCCCATTCTATAAACCTTTCTTTAGTTGCAATAGCACACTCCAACAACATCAGGCAGTCGGCCTCAGCCCTGTGAGACTGTACAGGATCTTTGTATAATAAATCCTCATATAAGCTCGTCAACTTGTAGCATCTACTGCTACTTCTTTTCATTCGCTTTTCCGGAGTGCTAGTTAATTTCGAAAATGAATCGGACAAATTATCAATTTCACGAAATTCTTCATCAGTTATGTTCATCTCCGGCCATTCTATATCATTTGTAGACTCATTATAAGATATATTTTTTAATATATCCTTGAAGCCTTTAAGAGAGTCTATACATAATAGATCATAAGGTAGGTCTGCTTTGGCGTCAATATATTCAGTTCTAAGTATCTTGTAGTCAAATCTATTCCCGTTATGAGCCACAAGACAGACCGGCTTGGGTAAATCCAGGAATTCATTGATGGAACTAATCTTATGGTCGAAAAGTGGTTGGTTTCTCAAAAATTCATTAGTCAAACCTGTTATCCTGGCAGCCTCAGGGTGTATCTTTCTTTGAGGGTTAAAGAGTAGGGATAGCTTGTTTATTGGAGGTAATCGTGTGGTGTTAGCCTCCAGTAGGTCACGCCGCGACACTGCTAGGAACGTTAGTTCTGTTATCTTCGTCCGGTTGCCCTCCTGCGAGGGGAGGCCGGTCGTCTCCAAGTCGAAGAATATAAATGTTTCAATTATCATTTTGACATATTTTGTTGCGAGTTATCCTTATATACGATATTGTAAATTATTTATAAAATAAAATTATAAAGTTATCACCTATTATCAAAACAAAAATAAATTATGACTGACGTTTGTCAAAATAACCGATTTTATATTTATCGATTAATAACAACTAATTACAAAAACCGATTTAGACTAATCGACTATTATTAATAATTCATATTAATCCATGTTTAAAACATACTTAAATGTTGTCTGACTAATCATTCAGTAGGAATGAATTTGTAATATATGTAATAAGAAAAATACATTCTTTTGTCAATTCATTGTCTTATATAATAATGCGTATGGTTCCGGCTAATGCACGCGTCCTGTGTGCTGTATATGTTGGTCTTAACGATTGCAAGCCCTTAGACGCGTGTAGATGCAGCATTTTTTTTTCATAACAGATAGGAGACAAAGGAGCAGATGGTCCACCAGACGGAAAGTGGCCACCGTCAAAACTAGAGACTTTTGCCGATGCGACGGTGCCTCGAAGATAGAGTGAGGAAGGAGAGTGAAAAAATAATGCTGCGGTTTCTGTGGACCCTGAACAAGAACCCGGTGTATACTGGAACCGCAGTATTAATGGGATGGGAGAGGGAGGGGGTAGATCTGGACCACTTGCGGACTCGACTGGAACACGTCAGAGACACTTGGCGCTCGAATTCGCATCCTAGTGGTCGCAATCCAGTCGGAGAACAGATCCCCTACCACCAATGGGAGTGCTGGGTTACTCGCCTCTTACGAGCGGCAGAGCATATATTGCATATGCAATTCCCCTTACAGCGCATAGAAGCACGCTGTCAATTTCCACTATGCACTATCTTTTCAATGCTTTACTCATGTAACCTACTTTACTCTACTGGTTCTAACAGAAGTCGGAACTGGTTTCTTTGTATGTAAAGAATATATCAGAAGATCAGAAGTCGTATTCGATGATATGGAATGATGAAACCTTACACTAATTCGGTCAAAAATCTCGGTATAACTTTTGACGAAACTCTTTCTTGCGCACTGTAGGAATATATTAAGTGAGTAAAGTCAAAAAGTGTGTTTTATTTTACACTCACTTAATAAATTTCAGAACTTAATAATAAAAGAGCATAGCGGGTACTGTCGTTCGCATAGGAATGAAAGTTGCTTAAACTAAAAATTGTATGCATATACTTTTGCGGTATCTTTGTATAACGTAGGTTCACTTTATACTTGTATTTTGCATACCCTAAACAAAACATTTAACACTTTCCATTTTTGGTGTCTTCAGTTAAAAAAAAACTAATATTTTGCGCTATATCTTCTAATACTCCCAAAAATAAATTGATGAATGATTAAAATAATCTCAATCAAAGTATAAGTGAGGGAAGTACAAAAGACTTATTGAAGGCACTCAGTCCGAACATCATTAGTTCTTTTCCAATAGAAATATGAATTTAACTACTTATATATATTTATACTGTATATGGTATATTTGCTCAACCTTTACTATTGCTGATATTGATTCTATATTTTTCCAAGTACTTATACGTAGGTACTTAAAATATTGGTTGTTTTTTTCAAGAAAATATGTGGACCACGTTTCGAATTCTGATTTATTTCTATAAAATTATGTATTAAAGAACAATGTAATGTAAATAAATTATAATTAATTAGCAAGATTAAATATATTTTAAGTTTTATCCCAACAGCATAACGCCGTGCCAATTCCGATGAAGACCATTCCTAAGATCGAACCTGTAAAGGGAAATATAGCTTTAGTTACACACCTATTACACAAAAAAAGACTTAAAGGGGTTGAAATAAAGAGGATAAAGTGAATTTCGGGTTTGTGATCGTTTGTCTTTATCAACTTTTAGTCATATAAAAATGATTATATTGATGTTGATATTGAACATTTAAAATGTAAAATTAAACCTCAAAACTTAGTGATAAGTTACACCAAGTCGGGCGGGTCGTATAGTATATTATATTGCAAGTAAAAAAAATTATAATGAGACAAAATGAGACAATAACTATGTCAATTAGCAAATGATATCTGGCGAATACTAATGGTTTTCTTTAGAAATATTTAACAAAAAAATAAAAATATTAAATGAAAATGGTTGCTAACGTTATTAATCCAATGAAAAATTTATATTGTATAACCCTGATCTCAACCTGAATCCAAAGTTTCTTCAGCACCAATAACGGATCCAGTGAGAGCCGTGAAAGCAAAAGCCAGGCTATTAGCAGCTGGAACGGCGAGTGATAACGGTACTCGTTGTACCACGATGAGGTACACCAGTGAACCTATCTGGTTGATCATCCAGGGTAGCACGTACTAAGGACAACATGTAAAACTTAACTTAAGATAGGCATGGAATATCCTCTCTGACTGTTTAATCATCTTGCCACTGCTGCTAAAACGCCGTTTTTATTGATTTAATAATAGTTAATATTCATAATTTTATTTAATATTTAGTGACTTTTACCTACGTTATAACGTTATGTTGTTTATATTTTTGTCATTGTAGGAAATATCTATCGATTTTTTTACAATTTAATTTTAGCTGCTGTGTGTAAATATACTACACCTTCCAATTTCCCAATAAAAATGCAATTTCAGCGTACGCCCGACCAAAGAAAGTGTTCGCTCGGACGTCACGTAAGCCCTTCGTACCTTGACGAATGAAAGGATTCGTGCATCCCCACAGCATTCCCGTTAAAACAAGCAAACCTGGGAACAATAAAATTAATTTCGTCTGTATTCAAATTGTACAAAAGATGATTATAGCAAACAGGGAATCATTAAAGTAAATCTGTCCCCTTGTTATATTCGTTTTTAATTTTTATTGCTCTTATTTCTAAAGCCTTAACCATACCATACAAACGTTTGCCTTGTTTTAGGGAAATCGCCATATGGCATACATACGCTTGCGAGTGCGTTAGTGTGTTTTGAGGAGACAAGCATGATGTACATTCCAACTCATGTCAGCTACAATTTTTACTTAAGATAGATAGATAGATAAGCACTTTATTGCGCAAACTAAATATAGGATATTAAATTAACAAAAACTTATAACAAGTATTACAAAAAAATAGAGAGTATGCAAAGCCGGTCTTATTGCAATATAAGCAATCTCTAACAGACAACCTTCGGTGATAGGATGTACAAATACGGAATAGTGCAAACAGTTATACGTAATATATTTAAATAAATAAATGCTGACATTATTATTTTAAAAAAATAACATAATCAGTAACATTCCAGGAAGTTTAAGACGTCTTCAGTCTTTCAACAGTTACTAATTTTTCATACAATTCCGTACATCTCTGCAGAAGTATGGACGCGTGGTGGCGTATGTGACAAACCTCTTTAATTTGTGACAAAAAAACGATATCGGTCAGATCGATTAAACCTACGCAAAACATTAAACAAGGCAGACGGTCCAAAACAAACCATTGAATTTGTGACGATTTGTTGAGGTTTGGCAAGCGTGTGGACGCGGTATTATATTGACATAATTCTAATGTAACAAATTTTATGATTAAAAATATTTGAACTTAAATTTTGAGAAGGTTTCTCTATTGAATTATTGTTAATGTACATCAAAAACTTCACAAAAAGAATACTTTTTGAATATTTTAATAATAATTTTAAAATGGATTTAAAATCAAGCAAAAATGATATATAGTACAAAAATATTTATTTCTTTTAAAAAGTACAAGATAAAAATTAAATTACATGATTATAAATGCATAACAACTTAATGACAAATACAAAAGTATTTTAAAGATTACATTTAATTATGAAAATAAAGAGCGTCCAAGAGGAATACCAACAATCATCGGTTGGACATCTTCAAAAGGACAACAGTTCTCGTCGACCCACTTCACAAATTTTTCTCCCAGATGTACAGAACACTCCAAAGCTAACAGACAGTCACCTTCCGCTTGATGTACATCTTTAGCCTCTTTATTTAACAATCGCTTATAAATATCTGGTAGCCTATAGCTTTCTGTAAGCTTACCATGCTTACCACATGATCTTGTATGGGATTTAAAAGTCTTCAATGGTGCACTATCATTTATTATTCTACGTTTACTTGGAGTGGTTTCATTAACTTTCTGCATTTGAAGTGGATTATAGTCATAGATATCATCTTCGTCTATCTTTGTAACCTCAGCTTTAACACTTTCAGACTTCATTTCCTTCATGATCTCAGAAAAACAATGCAAGCTATCTACGCACATCACATCCCGTGATAAACTTGTTCCAAGATAAAATAATTGCCTTTTTAATATTGGAAAGTCAAAGCTGTGACCATTGTGAGCAACCAGACATACAGGTTTATTTAGTCTGTTTAAAAATGAATCTATTAATGTAAATACATCCATGTTGAAGCTAGTTTCATTTTCCAACAGAAAATTGTCAAGGCCAGTGATCCTAGTTGCCTCGGGCTGTATCATCTTTTCAGGGTTAACACATATTGTGATCTTGTGTTGTACACGTGGCACATTGCAACAAACCAATAAATGTTCTCTTTTTACAGCAACAAGACTCAATTCGGTTATTTTAGTCTTATTATTCTCTTCAGTTGGTAGACCAGTAGTTTCCATATCAAAAAACACATATGTTTGGACTGAACTCATTTTTTTGATAATTAGGGCTGGTAACAAATTAAACAGTGCACCACAGTGATAGCTCGTTTATTATTAATTAGGCGATGCCTGCAATATTGTCACATACACATATACATCACGGTGCCAGACTTACAGAGAATTGAAAAATAATCTGCAACAAATACAACTCATTTTAAATTTAATATTCTCTTTAAGTTATAAATCTAATATAATTGGTTGTTATGGCATAAACTTTAAGCATATTTCCCACATAACTGCACAATGCAAATTCAGTTGCATAAAAACATCACCTACTTACCGAGGAAACACCAATAAGTATTTAAATTTATTTATTTCCTCAAGCATGGAGAAATACATTGGTTTTGTTTTATTATTAGAGTGGGTGCATGCCGATGGCAATATTAATTTAGTACAATTTATAATTATGATGCCAGTAAATAAAATAATAATATCATAAAATCAGTATAATTAAAATATTAAATCAAATTAAAGGGATTTGTTAAAAAAATTCATTAATGGAATAAAAACAATTGTCCATTAGTAATTTAAACATTTCTCTTTGACAAATTTGCCAATTTGCTCGGTAAATAATTATAAATTTTATAAGCAACATATGATACCAGCAAAGTTTTCTTTATTTTAAAATTGTTGTTTATGTATCCAGGTATATGTGGCTACAAGTTTAGGTGGCAAATATATTCAATGTATGTTAAATGTTGTATTCAATGTATGTCAGCCCTATCGATAACAACTAATTGACGATAAGTACTATAGATAAGAACTCAACTTTTAAATTACTTATAAATTATAGGTACTTCTTTAGAATAGGGCATGCCACATATTAATCTTTTTGATAATAATAACAATACTAGAGTATTTCTGAAATCCGTTTTTTCAGGATATTCATAGTTTTTGAGATCTGAAAAAAATCATATTCAAATCCAAAAATCAGATTTCAGAAATACACTTATGATGGTAAATATTATTTTAAAAAAAATAGGAGGGTGAGCATTATTTTAAAGAAGTGCTAAATTATATTATACACATAGCTTACCTATACTAGTCATCATCCCGCTGATTCATGCAAATACAACGAATAAGGATGATTATTTAATATCTACTTTAAAGTTTATTTCCAGAAGTATCATTAGGATATAGCATTTTATAATATTAAATACCGGTTAAATATTTTTAATGCTAATTACAACTAACATTTTTAAAATATTGATAATAAACTGTCAAACTTCAAATAATAATCAGTCTTATCAGTTAGGTATGTAGTCCCTGTCCTGTGTCCAAAGGTCCTGTCGACTCGACTGTCGATAACGAATGTCTATGTCACACGCCTACGAGTGATTCGATCTTCTATCCGTATACGATTCGATAGTTCGACAACCGAATGGATCGCGACTATCGCGTGCCAGTTATTTTTATCCAGTTCGCAATTTTTAATATTATTTCTATACTAATATTATACAGGACTATTTTTTTATATTACGAAAGGGTAATACTACACTAAAAAGAGAGGTTTGCACACAGAGAGTGAGATAGAGACACGTAGGTATTTGACTCAAGCTACCTATTATTCAATGTCTATGGCTCAAAGTATGGCCTCCATCTTTACCTATAACTTCATGATTAAGGCGTATAAAAAGTGTAGGGAATTTAGATGGCGCTGCTGAAGCAAGAAGGAATGATGACAATAACTAACTTCAATCAAATCATCAGAGAAATATAAACACGTTTTATTTTTCCTACTGGTATTTTAACGTGTAACCTTGTGGATCTACACAAGATTACAGTTAAATTCATATTTTTTTTACTTAGACACTAACACTTGGATTACATTAGAAAATGTTGAAAAATGAAAGGATTTCATGTCAGAAAGAGACGTTGAAAAGAATTCCTGAACATTTTTGAAGGAATCTTAAAATATTAGTTTTACACAGCAATTTGTATCGATATGTAATATTAATGACTAATTAATTATGTTAGTTTTTGGCATAAATAGGTACTTTCGATAATGATACATATCAGGGTTGATCATTTATGACATTATCAATGACAACTTACTCCTATACCTTAATTACACTTAGGGCATTTTATATGTATTAGGAAAATTAAAAAAAATATTACAAGTAAATCCTATTTATTCAATTTTAATTGTTTTAAATATTACTATTCCTATTACAATAAAAATTTACTTGTTTCAAAATAAATAAAAATGAAATGCAAATAAAAAAACTATGAATATGAGTAAAGTTGCAGATGTAACTGCATGACTTACAATGTAAGTTGAATTTAATAAAACAAATGAATATTATTTATATAAATTAAATAACACACCCCCTAATATGTGCTACTGCTGATATATTGTCTTTATTTGTGTCATTCCAATCCTATATCATAATCACACAACCATATCAATCTGAGAGTTCTTGTGTTAAAAAATATTAAAATTCCTACATAAGGTTGTAGCGACTGGCTATTATGTAAATTCGTTACATAGGGCTGACTACATAAATGTCACATAATATCCTAAAATTCAATTATACAAAATAAAATAAACACCAGCTATAATAACTACCACTACTGACAAAATAGGAACCCAATATTTTTGCAACACATTCCGCTCATCTCTAGTGACAACCACTTTCTTCTCCTTATACTTTTTTTTCTTTCCACTTAACTTCCATTCATACTCTTCCAATTCTTTACGATTTTTCTCATCTTCCAACTCTTTTAATCTCTTTTCTTCTTTTTCTTTCTCTATTTTCGCTGCTAATTTTTTAGCTTCACAGCTAGTGTCACATATTATTTTCATTCCATTACGTACTTCATTGCATGGAGCCTCCTTCTTTAGATTATTACATGGACAGTAAACTTTGGTTTTCTTTGTGCAAATTTGATTTAATCCACATGGCCCAGAATGGCAGATATTTCTACATCTATGTCCACAATCCAAATTCTTTGAACATTGTTGTTTGCAATTAAGCTTTTCTTCACTTATATTTGTTAGCTCTCGACAGCGAAAATACAATTCTGTTAATCCACAATGACAGGATACCCTCTCCAGTATTTCGCAAGGCGGACATGGGCCAGGGTGGCAAGCTCGTTTTGCACATTTGTGAGTGCACATATTTGGACGGATGTTCAAACATTCCCTGTTGCATTGTTTACAAGTAAAAGGCACATTTGGGTAATCGGGATCTTTGGTATACAAATGACATAACAGTTCACATGAATGATTTCCACATTCCAGAGGTTTTCCACATTCACGCCCACAAGGCCTTCGAGATGATTTATGACAAGGTTGTTCATCAATTTCATGTTCTCCAAAACATGTGATCTGAACTGGAGCTTCACAAGGTGGACAATCTAATGCAACTACTTTTAATTTGGGAGGTTGGGCTTCCCATGGTGTTGCAGGCTTTTCTATCTGCTTAAATGTTACCAAGACATAGTCATGACATTTTGCCTTACACTTGTGCCCACACTTGTGCCCACACTTTTGATAAGTCTTATTACAAATAGCTTTGCAGGGAGGACAATCACCAAAATGACATGAATGTTTGTTTTCCTCAACATGACCACATTTGTATTTTATTTTGCACAACTGATTGCATCTAGGGGGACGAGTATGTCTTTCTCTACCACACGGAACCATTACATATGTCTCCTTACAACGGCAAGTTACTTTAGATTCCAGAGGACAAGGGTAGCAGGGTCCATGATGACATACAGTAGTACACTTGTGACGGCCACATTGCAGAGGCTTGTCACAAACTTTCTCACAGGGAGGACAGTTTCCATTACAGCATTTTCTTCCACATCCATGCTTACCACATAGCCTGGTGCCTCTACATTTGGTGTCACATCTGAACTCCTTACTACATGGGAGTGATCTTGTATGAGTTGAACATTGGCATTTTTTTTCAATTAATATCTGGCAAGGAGGACAAGGCCCTTTGTGACATTTAGCTGGGCAGTTGTGGTCACAATCCTCATGTTTTTTGCCACAAGTACCAAGACATGTTTCAATGACATCTGGACACTGGATATATCGTTGATTTGCTCCACAAGGACATGATCTAACACCAGAATTTGGACATGTTCCACAGGTTCCCGTGTGACAAATCTTTTCACATTTATGAAAACCACAAGCAAATGGTTTATTACACTGCCTTTTACATTGCCACACTAGATCATTACATGGACGCTTTGATTTATCTGCACCACACTGACAGGGCTGCAAGCTCGTGTAATTGCAAGGAGGACATTCACCATCATGACAAATGTCCTCACACTTGTGGGACTGACATGGTAACCTCTTCTTGCATTGTTGTTGACATGACCATTTGGCTGCACTGCATCTTACTCTTTTCTGCTCTTTCCCACAATAGCAAATTCCATTAACAGTTTGTGGACAAGGCGGGCAAGGTCCAGGGTGACATAATAAAAGACATTTATGTTTACAACTATCACCAGTTGACAATCTCTTTCCACACACTTCTCCACAAGTGTGCGGTATTAACCAGGGATGATAAGGTGGATCATCAGTTTTTCCACAAAAGCAACGATACTTCCTAGGTATTTCTTCTTTGCTGTATGATTGTCTGCATTTTGGGCAGCACCATTCAATCTTTTTGGGTCTAATTACAGCAATCGGGGCATTTGGTTCCTCGCTACGTAAGCTAATGCTATCATTGGACCACTTTTGTATACAGGAAATATGAAAGTAAGAATAACAATGGTCGCACGTCCAGATGGGATCGGCTCGTTTGATGGATGCGATACAAATGAGGCAGGTTACCGACCGGCCACTGATTGCTTCTTCCAGAAGATTCTTAGTTCTGTTTAGCAGTTGAGTATCTCCGCCACCTCTTTGATAACTCTGGAACACGCCTTCCAAGACATTTGAATCGAACGGCTCGTCGTCATCAGAGGAAGAAACATCTTTCATGACTTGAAGATGTTTCTGAACATTTTGCTGCAGTTTAGCAGCGGCGTCGCGGTATCGCCGCGCCATCGTGATGCTTTCAATTTAGGGAATTGTTTTAATCCACCTTTTTGTTACATTCATTGTAGATATCATTATCATTTGCGAAATTGTAATTCGTGCATAAATTCCATGTCGGCAGCGTAAAGGAATGACGTTGACGTCTAATGTCAAAAAACAAAACTAAATGTTACCATTTGAAAATTGATTTAGAATAATCGCGACATCAAATGTAGAAATTATTACCACTTTTTTTTTGAAAGAAAAGATTTTGCGGTTGTGTGTGTGTCATTCAACGATCATAGAAAAAAAGTAGATACAGTATTTCAAACTAAAACGTTAATTAATACCGACGTCGCGTCTAACGTAACGTAGTTGACGTATTCTGCCAGGCTCATAAGTATGGATAGCGGCTTCTTATTTTTTTTAATTAAATTTTATTGCATGTAAATAATATTCTTACTAACATTAAATATAATACAAAAAAAATATGTGCGCGTCAAATCCACTAACCGAAAATTCTGTACTAATTGTAATTGTAATGATTTTATAATGAAATGACATTTGCTAAACATGGTACCGATTAGATTTTACAATTTATATGTTCCTCATGCTCTACCATATTAATGCATACAAATATAAATAGGATATTTTCTAGTTATATTTACTGATAGATTTTTTTCTTATCATGTTATAGTATCATTCAAAGATTTATTTATGTCAAATTCATAATATGTCATATCAGTTTTATATGGTATAATGACAGTAGTGTCATCGGCAAATAATAATGATTGATTTTTTAAACACATTACACACACATTAGTATGCTTCCTTGTGGCACGCCAGAATCATTATTCCTATAGCCTGGTTAATACGTGTTATTTGCGTCCAATTGCTTACAGACCACTGTTTTTTGTTTTCTATTAGTAAGATAAGATTTTAACCAATTAAGCATTAAACTACTTACCAAAACCCTTGAATTTATTTAATAGTTTTTCATGACTCGTGAGTTTGCGCCTCGACTGTAATTTTCATCATGCCGTACTTTTATTAGGTTAGCCTTGTGTTGGGTTAGCCTTTTGTCAGAAAGATGATGATTTTGGTAGTCTATTTATGCATCTATGTGTATATGTTCCACTGAACCAATTTTAATGAATGAGGTGTCAATAGATTCATAACTGGGTGACTAAACCCAGGGTGACATAGGCTATATAAATTTTATGATTTTTATGACGGAATTTAACGTTTAATCCTCCATTTTTTTTGAAGCCGTCTCCACTTTATCCAACTTGAGTAAATGTATGAAATTAAATTTTTATTTCTCATATCAAATATTGTATTTGAAGAGCTACTCACTTATGAAATTGTGCTTCCTCATATAATTTTTACACGTTTTAATTACACAAGACGGCATTTTGCAATATTTTATGACGCTAAACTTACAGCTCTCGCACTGACGGTCGAATGCTGACTAACGGGCGAAGCGCGGAGTCATTGAATTAAGCGGAGTTTCAGTGGGACACGAATTGGGCGTACTTGGGGTATCCTCTTTTTTTCTATGATCGTTGGTGTCATTATATTATAGATAATTTACAAAAGACTTTAATATTACTTAAAAAAATTAAGTTGGTTCTTGTATGCAAAACTCTGTCCATAATCATTGAACATTTTAATTAATTAATATAGTTATTTGTATTTCCCTGATTTAAGACATGAAAAAGCGCGGGAGTCTCCGAGTAGAGCGTGTCTGTAAAATAAACCGCCTTGTTTGGAGATTTCCCGCGCTTTTTCTTCGACTGATGAATACAAGGATATCTACTACCACATAAAATTATACAACTACAAGGATTTAGAAAATTATAACGGAAGAATTAACACACTAAAGACAAGGCTGTACGGTGTAATTTACCTTTTCCATTATGGAATAATAAAGACTATAATAATTAAAATACAATTTCTAGAATTAATTTTTGTTTGTAATTAGATTAATTGTATTAAACGTAATATTTAATGTTATAAATAAAACATTATCTATATGTAGAGAACGACATTTATTATTGTTTGAACACAACCTATTGATCTATTAACATTAAGTACGAATAACAACAGTATAGTAAACAGTATTAGAAATGCACAAGTTCAGGCCCTAGTAGAATAGTTTTAAACACTTTATAGATTAACCTATTAAATATTTGCGTTTTAAATGGATTCAATAAATAAGTAGATAACATAATTTGCAATTCCTTCAATCAAGTGGCCGATATATATTATGTCAGCTCATAGCTCCGTCACATTATTATTATATTTTTATTAATAAACGTCATTGAAGAAATCTGTAATTGGTCCATATTACCTTGGACATGAATTTCTAATAGAATATTGAAGTATTAGCTATAAGCAAACGTGCGTTCCACTAAGCGATCACAACGCCCAAAACGCTCTTTCAACAGTTCCACTTGACGACTACCGTCGCTGTGATCGCGGCGAAAACTTCACTAAGGGGCATTCCTTAATTACGTAAGATAATTTAAAAGTTAAAATTATACTTTGAAAAAGCGCGGGCAACATTCATTTTCTCTTCTAGATTCTTACGTAATAAATATTAAACAGGGGACCTATTCTTATTTTTTGTTATAGTTGGGAGGAGGGGATCAAAAAGTAGCGAAAATAGTCTTACTTAATAAATGAATGGACCCTAATGACGTCACGACTTATGCTCGTGCGAAGCTCCATCGAACCTCGAATCGAAATGTCAAATCGTGGGTCGTTGTAAGCGTTTTAAAATAATAAAAACAAAAATGGCGACGACGTAAATAACTTTATTAGATACGATATAAATATTAAAAAATCAATCAATAAAAATATGAATATAAATTAATTTAACCAATAATTATTGAACTTTAACCTCTTGAAACTATTGCTTTATAACTCGCCATTTTGATTATTTTCGTTAACGCTCAATAACCCTTACTTGGGTTAACGATCGTAACGCTCGCGGACAAGTGGAACGGGAAAAACCGCGGTCGTGAGCGTAGGCGTTGAGATCGCTTAGTGGAACGCACTGAAATGTTTATTTTGAGTTTCTGCTCTATAAAGACAGTTGGAATATAGTTATAAAGTTTGGCGTAATGAACACTTGGTTTTAACACGAAAATATTATTTAGGAAATTGATATTGTATAAAATTGTTTGTGCAAATAAGTCTATTTTATTGTACTGCTACTACGAGATTCATCAATAATATCGCTATGATGAATGGAATGTTAAACAAGGACGATTTAAATGAGCCAATACCTTTGACCTACCATCACATCACCAATCCATCACCACGTTCAATCACCACATTATATCATACAAACTCCTACAATCACATTACAAAAAAAGTTTAATTTTTTATACAACAATAAATTACTAACAAAAAAATACACATTCGAAATTTAAAATAAAAAGATTAAATAAATTGTGGAAATTCCAAATTTGAATTTAAATTTAAACATTTTTTTTGTTTTTTTTTTTTTTTTACAATTTTTGTCTGTCTGTCTGTTTGTTCCGGTTAATCTCTGAAATGCAGTCGCGCGGGTCGGCTTAAAAACTTAATAGACACCACAAGTAATGTACACAAAGAAAAAAAAATTACATACAAATAGCGTTGGTCCAATACATGTAAGCGATAAGCGACTTATTTAGAAACAAATAATAACTGAAATAAATTGACATCAATCTTTATAATCTGTGCTGTCAGTTTTGTGGTTGAATACTGCAAAGCGGCTGCTTGCATGAAAGCGTAAGCACTGCTCATCTGAAATTAAAAAAAAAATGCACGATTAATTTTAAAACCAGTATATATTCTATAAATTCTCACTCACACGTTCCGAAGAGTTCAACCTCCATAGGGGATTGCATCTCTCTCTACTAGTATGACCATACTTCAAGGAATAGACAAAAATTAAATATTGCGTTATTAATAACATCAATTTCTGTCTATTTAACTGCTTAAGATTATTTGTATGGCACATTGTCACAAACACCTAAAGAACAACACCGTAAGAAAGAGACAAAATCCCCTTTAGTCTGGTCCTGCTCGGAACGATTGTTACTCTTTACGTGTTGCAAACAAATGTCAACCTTATCATAGTTATTTCAAGGTACATATTTGAATATAGATATTGATGGATTAGCATGGCAACATAATTTTGTAAACTGATAAACGTAATAAAATTAATTTAGTGCAATATTAGCTTTTTATTTCTAGATGAAAATATCTTTTCAGTAATTAATATAATAGGGCTAAAGGCGATTTTCACTCAAACCCATATAACAAAACCATACATAAATTTTCTTTGTCAGTTCTATGTCTTCATTTCTTTCTCACATAGATTAATACAAACGTAATAAATGGAAACATTCAATGCACAAGAATAGTTCTTATTGCAAGCGAAGTCACGGGAAAAATCTAGTTTAGGACTAATAGTAATTTGTATTATACCTTGTGCTGCTTTAAATGTAACAGATGGTGTGCACCATGCTGCCATCTATTCGCAATTTAAGTTTTTATAAAATTATATATTAGAAGAGTTTGTTTGTTTATTTGATTGAACGCGCTAATCTCAGGAATTATTCAAATCGGAGCAGTAGGATTGAATAATTCTTTCCGTGTTAGATATTCCATTTATCGAGGAAGACTATAGGCTATATATCATCACGCTACGACCCATAGGAGCTGAGCTGCACGAGGACAAAGTCGCGGGTCGATTAATAAACTCAAACTTTAAATGGAAATAAATAAAACATGATCATAATTGATTTTTAATATAATTATAATACTTACTTTAGCTAATATAGGAAGAGTTCCGGGAAGTATTTAGTGAAGGGTGGCAGTGGGGGTTTGGAGGCAGGTCCGGGGGATCCGCCACCGGCCAGCAAGGGCTCCTCCGATAGCGAGTTGAAGATCTCTTCCAGTTTATCCTTTATTTCATACTAAATCAACAAATATAGTAAAATTAGAATCATTAAAAACAATATTCTAGACTTTTTTTCTTTTACTTTTAGCAACTGTTATGGGGTGCAAATAATTCAATATTGTGGCAACACTGACTCCTCTGCATAGATATGTTTTCCTTCTTCCGTTTTCAATTCTACTATGTAATTTATTCTTGGGCCTAGACGGTCACCAATGAGAGCGCTCAATTCAGTTCGTTATCCATGGCGAACTAGTTCGCTTTTTTAGTTCATTAGTCCTTTTCTTAAATAATTTAATAAAAATAATAAATAAAGAAAAACAAATATGTATTTAAAATTATTGCAAGTTTTAAAAAAGTACAAATAATAAAGAAAAAATGAAATCATTTATATTAAAAATAATAGTCAACTTCAGAAACTAAAATGTAAATAGGGATTAGTGATGCAACATTGCTCATAAAAAACATCGATATTTTCAAAAGTGGAACATCGATGTTAGAATATATTATATATCGATCTTTTATTAGAAATAAAACACTACAGAAGAAAGTATGGATGAAATAACATCCCATCCCTAGCAGTAAACAATTCGATTTGTTACAGCGCCGCTGCTAAGAAAAGCGTACTCCAAAAAATAATAATTTAAGAACTATAAGCGAGGTCATTGCCGAACTAGTTCGTATAGTTCACCTAAAGGAGCGCTCTTCTGAACTAGGTCGTTCACGAACTACCCAAGACTAATGTAATGTACTGTGTGATCACTATCCTAATATTATCTATATATATATGATTTCTACACCAGGATTCGTCTGTGTTTAATATATTTAAGGAATGCGCGCGCGGCGGGGGGGTGTTAGGTAGTCTTAGTTGCGCCACCGGGAGAGGCAATCGTGCGTGAGTCGTGATGTAGTCATTGAGAGAGGCGCACGCGCGCGGTGTGACCACCCCCCCTGTTGATCCCTTTATTGATTAATAATATCCCGAGTCCTGTATGTGCTATATCTCCTAAACGCTAGTTAATTGACCCTTCCCTGACAAAACGGACTAGTGGTGAAGTGCAAACTATTTAGAACTATTTTGTGTTATTGTGTGAAACGTGTAATGGGCATGCTCAAAGAAGATTAGAAAGAAGATAAGAAATCATCAAGAACTTGTGAGTACTGTGTCTTTATCACCTAACTGACAATAGATAACCCTTAATTTTAAAGAAGCTGAAACCGGGCCCAGCCAGCTTCCACGTGTGTGGGGTTTTGTCACCCCAGTCTAATTTACCACCCCATGTGTGTTTACTAAAATAAGCTAAATATTCAAATTGAAAAGAGGTTATGTATACGAAATAGGTAGATGAAAAAAAAAACAGTAAACAATTATTGTTAATTTTTTTTAGTCATTTCTATGTCTTCTATTTTTTTCTAACATACATTAATACAAAACGTAATAAATGGAAATATTCACAAGAATAGTTCTTATTGCAAGCGAAGTCGCGGGAAACATCTAGTTTTGGACTAATAGTAATTTGTATATTACCTTGGGCTGCGTTAGATGTAACAGATGATCGAATGGCGCAGTACGGAATGCGTTATTTAGTGTTGCCTTGCGTCGTTCAGCTTCGCGTTTCTCCGCCTCCGTGGGTCCGAGGGCTGCGCGGCGTAGGGCTTCGAGACTCACGTTTTCTGACTGCATTGGGTGCTAGAAAAAAGTAGAAATACTAGTACCTCTACCCTTATTAAATTGTCATTACTCTGTACACTGAGAAAACCGCATCAAATTCCTGGATAGCGATTTTGGTTTATATTACACAAAGAAAAGAAAATATACGCAACCAGAGACAATTTCTCTCTTCTCATATCATGTATAGACAAGTTATGATCTTCATGATTCCAGAACCAGAATTCGTTGTCACTTCTCTAGGAATGAAATAGAATAAGCATGAAACGAAGGTAGGCACTGAAATATTATTATTTTTACAATTCCCTATTCTATTTAAATTCTACATATAAACATTAATAACTGAAAGAAGAAACAGGAAGGCTCTGTGGAAACTCTTCCTCGACTCCACAGAGCAGAATCGCTTCACCTTGGCATTAAATCAATATTTTTTTTAATCAGATCAATATATAAAAATATATAATTATTATAAACTTACAATCTGTTCATATCTACTATGCTTTTAAAATATATAATATAGTTACATAAGCTCCAAAGTTCACCACAGACGGACGATGGTTATAATTATATTTCTCTATGAACATTCTGTACTCTTCATCCAAGTCGTCATACTGGAGTTGCTGTGCAGTTATTTTAACTTCATATTTTGTTCACTTAAGGCTGCGTTTCCACCAGAGATGTGCGTGGATGTGTTTGTTATGTCAATAGAATCGATTCATATGACATACTCTGTGCAAGGCTAGGTAAGTGAAGCGATTCTATTGTGTAAGCTTTAACAAATTATTTAAAGGGAAGTTTCAAATATTAACTTGGCATTACAGGTTGTTTAAAATATTTAAGGAATGCGCACGCGGCGGGGGGGTGTTAAGTAGTGTTGCTTGCGTGGCCGGCAGACGCAGTCGTGATGTAGGTATTGAAGAGAGCGGCGTACGCGCGCGGTATACACCCCCTATAATCCCTTTATTGATTGCTAGTATCCCGAGTCTTGTGTGTACTATATCTCCTAAGCGCTAATTAATTGACCCTTCCCTGACGATAACCGACTGGTGGTGAAGTGCGAACTATTTAGTGTTATTATGTGTTGTGGTGCGACTGGGCACGCCCAAGGAAGATTCAAGATCATCAAGAACTTGTGAGTACTGTGTGGCTTTAACACATAACTGACAAGAATCATAACCCTTAATTTAAAGAAGCTGAAACCGGGCCCAGCCAGCTTCCACGTGTGTGGGGTTTTGTTCGCCCCACAGGTCTAAGACTCCACCTGTCGTCAATATAGTGGAGTGATAAAGGGGGGTATTTTGTATTATAAAAAGGATTTTGACGCAAGAAGGTTTAGAAGAGGTCAAGCGGTGAAGGAGTGTTGATGCATTGGACCTGGGTTGTAATTATTGTAGTCTTTTGAGTGTTATTGTGCAGTTAATTTACCGTTTAACTTACAGTTGTTTCTCAACAAACACATTCTCGCTCCTCTCTGGTGAAAATGCAGCCTAAGCTACCCCTATTAGATACAATTAGTTTCCACCTATTTTATAGTCACAGGAAATGGAGCAGCAAAGCGAGGGATGGATGCTGTCATACACACACTACTATTAAATCATCTAGCTGATATTTTTGTCCTTAGCCAATAGTTTCTAAATATAGTTTAACTTACTCTTTGCACACCAGGGGAGCTGTTAGCGCTGTCTAATTCTGTATTATTGCCTGTTATGTCAGCTAAGCTGTCTCGCCCTTGAGCTGCACCTGGAGGCACACATTTATGGTATACGACAAAGTACTACACTTGAAAGGTACTGTAATATAGGTGCCAAAAACAAAATAAGAGATACACATTTAATTGTTTAGAAAGAACTCAAAAATAGACAAAAGAAATTAATGTATTTTATAAAATCCTATATTGGTTATCCGATTCAGCAATTAAAAAAATATAGAATAAAATCATTTTTTATATTGTTTCCATTTTTCTGATATTAATTTAGGAACACATTACTCTGATCTAAATCTATTACATCATAGATTATCAAACATAAAAGATTTGTACAAGTTTCAAGACACAAAAATTAGCTATCGGGAAAACATATAATTTTTTTAAAGGTAGTTTAAAATAATATGTGATAAATTATATATTCATCATTAATAGTATTGTATCTGGAAGTGTTTACATCTCCTTGAATGTCATTCTATAGTGCAGCGGGGCCATGGCGTCGCCCATTCTGGTGACCTGGTGTGTGTGTGTCTTACCTGCTTCAACCCAGCTGTGCCTGTGGGCGAGGTTGGCGCCCCCGCTGTAGGGCGACGCTCCTTGCATGCGACTCGCTTCTATACCATTCGCTTTAAGACACTCGCCTAGAGCCATCTATATAACAAATTAATTTTATCGTTTACTTCCATCAAGAATAAGTTTCACTAAAAGATATATATAAACATATTGTATAAATTTACATATTTTTTTTTTCAAAAAGTTTACAATGCCCAGCCTAACTACAAGGAACTTATAATTTTAGAAGTGATGCTCAAATTACAGCTACATATTATATTTTTAAATGATTTTTTCTCTCGATAATAACCTGAATTTAAAAAAAAACAATAGTTATGAGGTTTTATAGAATATAAAAAAAAAACACTGAAGGGATTAATCAGTCATTTTATAATTTTTCTCATGATGAAATTAAGCGACGTATAATATCTTTAATTACCTGGTCAATCATAAGATACGGAAGTTTATTGGGCATTTTGGAAGGTGACAAATTATCATAGTCCTCCAGCAGAGGGGGTAACAGATGAGGTGCCTCCTCGCGACGGGCCTCAACTATCTGAAAAATAAAGATTTAAAATTGTATATTGTTAAATAAACATTTAAGGAAATTGATTTTAATCAATTAAGCAAAGTAAAATGAATAAAACTAGAATAAGTGCTGAGAATGACTTCAAAAAAAAAAAAAAAATTATACAAAAGGGTCCATTTAACTCGAAAGTCGACAAAACATATAACAGTAAAGAGCATAAAAAACTTTAGATATTCGATAGAAGTTATTACTTTGGGAAATTTTCCCATATTGTAAAAAATAATTTAAAACACTATTTTCCTGCAGAAGATAGAAAAAAGTGTTTTCAATTATTCTTATAAAATTTTAAGCTTTCTCTATAAAGTAATTTATATATATGTTCAAATGATATGCAAAGGTAAGACAGACCTGAGCAATATACTCAGCTAAGCGTGGCAGCAGCAACACGTGAGGGACCAGGGCCGCCAACGAGATGGTGATGGCGTGCAACTGACACTGTTGTCCTGTTGTCAGCACTGGGTTAGATATTGCTGAATGCTGGATACTAGAAAAAAAACAAAGTTCGTATAAAGGATTCAATTTATAATATTACAAGACGCCGTCTTCGTTCTCGAGTATTTAAAGAAAAATAAAAAATTACAAATCAATTTGATTTAATTAATTTGACTTAATTATTCTTTCTTTATTTATTAATTTAATTTGACAACAATTTGTGCAGTATTCGTTTAGTTGAATGTTTTGATCTCATTATTTTAAATAACAACACCTTTGTACAACATTCTGGCAAATAAATGAAAATTTATTTATTTGCATCCACGCCCTTTAGTCCTTTACTTTCTATCAGTGAAAAAATTTTCAAAATTCGATCTGTAATTACTGAGACTACCCTTTATATTAAAAATAATCAAATCTTTTTATATGTAATCATATCATGTACATATACTGTGTTACTCAAAAAAATCATAATATAAGCTGAACTGTCAAGCATATGAATATTTATATTCTGTAACTTAAAGAATATAAAAAATGTTGCTTAGTGAAAGAAAGTAAATTGACATAAGACTTACGATAATATCAATTGCAGCATATCACACACAGTCTCCTCTGAAGCCAGCTCAAGGCAGAGTAACGCCAACGTGGTGTATATAGCGCTTACGTTTTCACAAGTATTAGATTCTAATTGTAGACCTGGAACAACATCAAATAATAGTTAACGATGAAACTTAATATATATTTATTTATATGCACCATAAAAACCAAAATTACATAAATCTGTAAAATATACGCAGTCGATTTTTATCAAGTAAATATTAACTCCTGTGGATTCTCCAGTGTGTGAGTGAAATGTACATATAGTCAATCTTTATGAACTGCGTACTGATACAGATCCACGAAGTATTTATTTAAGCTTCGCACGACTGCAATTATTCACGTAAAATACTTAGATTTATCAAAAAAAAAATTCATTTTCAATACATTATAGCTAAATAAAAATATTTTGGTGCTTACGACGGTAAAGATAATTTATTACTATCCCGCTTAGGAACTTAAAATTTTTCTATTCATATTAACAATCTTTCTGCCTATCTGATAATCCATGTAGTAAAGCATCTGTGTGCCAAATTTCATTGAAATCCATTCAGTCGTTTTTGGGTGATTGAGTAACAAACATAAAAACTTATATAATAAGTAATGCAATACAAAAGTTTTTTTAATACTCACCATCATATAGTGAGCTGAATATAGCATAACCATGTTTGCTGATGAAGATCAGATCTGGTCGAGAGCACTTCTCCACTATCAGACCTAATTCTGCGTACTCCACACTGAAATCATTCATTTAATATAAAAAACGAAAACTGATTCAAAAACTAAAACAATATGTACTTCCTAATTAGCCTCGCACTCAGGATTCACTTCTAACACTGAGTAATTAAAGTTAACGGAAATAATGTTTTTTCTGAGCGAGGCTAGGTAAATGAAGAGATTCTGGTGGTTCTTAACAAACACATCTTTGGGGCAAACGAAGCCTAACACAACATTATTTTTAACCGACTTCAAAAAAGGAGGAGACTTTCAATTCGTCGGAGACTTATTTTTATGTATGTGCCCCGATTTCTCGAAGACGCCTGGACCGATTTTAAAAATTCTTTTCTTATTCAAATGAATGCACTTCCCAGGTGATCCCATTGGAACAAAGGATCAGGTCAGGTCAGGATCTGATGGTGGGATCCGGAGAAATCGAAGGAAACCCTCAAATTTCAAAGGCACAATGTTTTTCACATATTTTGATCTATAAAATAATCAGATCACAATTTTGTCATCATGAATAAATTATTTAATGAAAAGAGACAGTTTCATATTTACAAATATATTATTATAATATTATTTGGTAAGAATTATAAATTATTGCGGGATAATAAGTATATTACAATCCTCTAAGCAGTTTTGAACGGTACCGTACTTTTACTCGGTTATCTATACCATTTTCCGAAACAGCGCGAAGGTTACCATGACAAAATAGCCAAAATTTAGCGAAAGTAAATTGGTTTTTTAATCAATATGAATGCATTTTTTTCCGTTTCACTATGGCCTGCTCTACTATTGAATTAGAAAGAAAACTAGTAGAAAGAGACTTCAATTATAGACATGTGAAGACCGATGTCCCGATTTGAGTAATCAAAAATTAGTGTCACGTTGATCCGTTCGTGAAAGAAAGACAAACCAACATACACGTAATTATAATATTAATAATGCCAAGGGTAATAGGATACTTACGTCGGAGTGACCAACGCAGCAGCATTTCCTCGTCTATCCAGTAGTGTGTGCAGGATGCGCTGCAACAGAGCACGAGTGTCCGGAGACCCAGCACCTGATACTCTTAGCAACGCCTCCAAAAACGCTGGCGGGAATGCTTTGCTTAGTTCAGTGGTTTTGTATGTTGTTCCAACCTAAAAAGAAATAATTATGTCATACATGAAAAAAATCGTAATTAAAAAAAAATTCAATGTGAAAGATCAAAACAATGTTACCAACTACAAGTAGTGTCAAGTAGCTAATTGACAGATATAGTATCTGGTAACTATCTGTACGAATTTCACACCATCTGAGTAGCATAACTCAAGGGATAAACTAGCTAACTAATATATAAAAATGAATCCCTATTTCCCTTGGTCACGGCATCACGGGTAAACGGCTGGACCGATTTATGTAATTCTTTCTTTGATGTGTTTGTTATTTGACAATAACAGGAGAATAGGAGAAGGTTCATATGGAAGAAAAAAACTTAATGACCATATTAACTTTTCTAATACAAGCTTTTGACCGCCAATTGGAATTCAATATTCATAGTTACGACAGGACAACGTCTGTCTGTCAGCTAGTTTATTAATACTGTCAGCTAGTTTATTAATATAAACAACTATTAATTTCTAATATATCAATAATTTTTTTTTCAGTTCATATAATAAAGTAAATCGAATATTAAATATAGTTAACTTGACCAAAAAAATCTTTTAAAATCAGATATTTAAATAAGTTTGCACGTCACACACTCATACGCGAGAGGACACGCACGCACACACACAAATGCATTGATGTTACCCGAAGGGTAGTGACATAACACAGGATTTTTTTGCTAACTCGATCGGCTCAACACTCCTTTTCCCAATAACCTTAGCATAGTATATGAATCACGTATTTAGAAAACTAAGTCTTTAAAAGAATAAGGTGTGTTCTCTTACCTTCAACAAGGATTGTAGCAAAATGCTCTGCAGCATCGTATCAGCTTTAGTGCTCTTCCCTCTCTGTGACGGTATCTTACTGACGATAAATATCATTATATCTATTTTCTGGAAATCGGGCAAGTGGTCTGCAAACTCTCCTAGGGCGTTAATTAGTGCCTCTTGATATAACCTTTCATCAGATTCTTTCTGCAAGAAATAATTGTAACTCTTATAGTAGCCATCTTTATGCATACGATTTTAAAAATTCTTTTACTGAGAGAAAACTACACTATTCGTGAATGACAAAGGTGAATTTAGTGCTGCCATATGCATATTTTAATTAATAGAACATGGCCGTTTTGTTGCTACTGATCCGATTTTTAAAATTCTTTCACTGAGAGAAGTCTATAGTATTACCGCCTGTCTTCCTCTTATATACTATCATTCTCTCTCTTTTTTTCTCTTTTTAATTTTTATTTTTATGTGTTCAGAATGATCGGTCTCTTTTCGCTTTCTTTCGATTATATTTCTCTCTTCTTTTTTTTTCTTTTTATAACTTTTTCTCACACTTTTTTCAAATAAGTAATAACTACACAATTATAGAGTGACAATTTAAGAACATCAATTATAATTATGATTTAAATAGCGATTTATAGATAAGAGCGAAGCGAGGGCAGGCCGCTCGCCTTATATAAGTAAGTTTGTAATGTTTCAAATAAATTCCTGATTCCAAATTATTCCTGGACAGATATTCATTTAGTCCATTAGATTGCATTCTAATGCACTAAGATCGATAAATTAACAATTGATTTTTGTTTAACTTTACCTCAGAATCTCTGGCAACAGAAGTTCTCAAGTTCGTCAAGAGATTGTTAATAATCTCCAATACTGATGGACCTGGAAATTGTTAAAAGCATATATAGCTTCTATCTGAAAGACCGTTAATCATCGAAATGGAATGATGGTTTCATATTTATAAGACTTATCTGCGAAACTGTTAAAAGAAATAATAGGGCTCCACTTACCAACGCTATCTCCTGCAGCTATAGCGACAATATTACTGAGTACAGCAGCACGAGCAGCTCGGACTCGTGTGCGGGCCTTTGGATCAGCATTGCCGGCTCCAGCATCTAAGTGTTGCATTAGAGCTTCTACTACGCTGTACGAGTATTGAGCCTGGAAAGGAGCAACATCAGATTGTTGAATGCTTTCACTGAAAGAAAGCTATAATTATTGATAGTCGGATTATTATTTTATCCTTAATAAACACTTATATAGTACTAGCTGTGTCCGCGACTTCGTCCGCGCAGAATTGTGTTTTTCCCTATTGTTATTTTACACCCTTGAGGGTAAAACTTTTACACTTTGAATGTCATATTTATTTATATCGAATCAACAGCCTAAGAAATATGTTTCAAGCTTCTAGCTCTAAAAAGAATAAAAAGCATTAAAATAGCCTTTGTGGTTTCTCAGTCTCTAGACTATCTGTATACCAAATTTCACTTAAATCGGTCCCGTAGTTTTGGCGTGAAAGAGTGACAGACAGACAGAGTTACTTTCGCATTTATTAAGAAAGGATAAAAAATGCTTGAAAATGGTTACTTGAAAAAAAAATCATTTGCGGTTTCGCAAAAAAATTCATCATGTAGGCAACTGTGACGTCACATAATATTTTGCTGTTTACTTTAGTGTGATATATTGTTATGATATTTTTTAAGATGTATTACGATTTCATACACTGTAGTACATTTCCCGTACATAATACAATACAATAATAAAGTAATACATACCTGAATAGAGAACATAATTATCTTGAATGTATGTACGGCGAAGTCGTTCGGTACCCACAACTCATGGCGGTCGAAGTGTCTGTAAAATAAACATATTTATAATTTCCAGTTACGATAAGTTATAAATAAATCAACTCATTAGTGATTCACGTGAACATCTCGTCAATTTCTTTAAGACCAAAACAGTATAAAAATATATTATCTCTACTAAATGTTGACATAACTTACGTAAGTACAGGTCGCAGCACGCTACGAATGTGCCCGAAACAGGCTCGCCCAACGAGCTCTCGTAAACATGTCTCAGCGAGGCGAGGAGGATCATCCTCCACACCCATTCCATCTCGCGTATCTGTTTCCAAGCAGGTTACAGTTTCATACTTTTCTGCTGACTGAAAAAAAAAGTATTTAGTTAATTCAAATTGTTGCTATAACTATCATAAAGTAGATTGATAATTAGAATGTTATATATATAAATATTAACCTGCATATTATACAGAAGAGATGGCACAATCTTGTCCATATGTTGTGCTTCCCAAATATTCTCTACGAGATCGTCAGACACTGTTTTCCTTATGACACCCTGAAATATAATTTGAAACCCAATTAATGCATGTCACTTAAGGGGTTAGGAGGTCGGCCTTATGAAATTAAAAAAAATCGAAATTTAAAAATAAAAAATATCCTTCGATCAGGCACTAGATTATCTATTAATAAAACTATTTTTTGTCCTATTGTCTTTTGATGAATCTCCAAGAACTCATGATGGTCACCGCAAGGACCTTCCGTTGATACTGGGTGAACACAAACCGCTATAATTTTTGAAATTATAAATATATATTTTTTCAAATTTTCGTCAAAAATCAAAACATTGTGTAATGACGCCATGTTATTAATTTTATAAAATATTATGATTTAATGGCCAAAAAAAATTAGTAAAATTCTGTCTCCTAACCCCTTAATGAATTTACTATAGCTGTTTAAGACAGAGCTATAGATTCAGAAGATTAATTCCTTTAGTCGATGATTGAAGGGTACATAAGTTGCGGCAAGAGTAAAGCTAAGAAGAATCTATTGACGGCGGAATTTTTTGTCTATCGATGATCTGAATCGAGCTCTACCATTATACAAATGCAAGAGAAAAAATATTATGTCACCTGCAAACCCTGTATCCCAGCGAGTCGTATGCTATCCCTAGTGGGTTGGTCGCTGTGGCTGCTGTGACACATGGCAGAGAACTTCGACACGAAGAAATCATATCTTCGGTGGTAAGACGGCGTATCTTCTTCTATGTTTGCGAAGCGTACAAACTGGGGGAAAATTAATCATTATATCAGTGCACGCACTCAGTATGTTTGGCGCGCTCGCATCTATATCTTACTTCCAAAATATTTATTAAACAAATATCGTTCATATATCTTTGCAGAGAAAGAAAGGAAAATTGTTTTATTTGTTACGTAAATACTATAACTTATTTGTTATAACAAATACATTTTTTTTATTGCGCCGACCACAGAGGGGACTGTGGGCAAAGGGGCCAGTTGACCTTCACGACGTCTGACAATTAACTCGCGCTTGTGTTTATACAATTTTTAATTTCTTTTCGTCAATACATACATCATATAACAGTCCAGCTTTTAATTAATCTCCATAAGTCATCGAACTATTTACTCTGCTTCATTACGACCCGTCAATGGCCCACTGCTGAGCCTCCTCTTCAGAATGAGGAGGGTATTACGACATAGTCTACCACGCTAATCCAGTGTGGGTTGGCAGACACCACACACCTTTGAGAACATGGAGAACTCTCAGGAGTGCAGGTTTCCTCACGATGTTTTCCTTCACCGATAAAGCAAGTGATATTTAATTTTTTTTAACACACATAATTCCGAAAAGCCAGAAGTGTGTGCCCAGGATCGAATTCGGTTCTCCCGAGTTAGACATTGAAGTCTTAATTCTTTCTGTTTATTCTTATTTAATTGAGAGATGGTGTAGATTTTTATATAGCAGAATTACATCCCTTTCTAATACCTTGTAGTGATAAGTTTCTTACTTTTTTCGGAATAAATCTGTCGTGAACTTACGCTTTGTGTTGCCAATATCTGCAACTGAGGATCAGTAGACTCAAGCAACTTCTGGACCATCTTGAGGAAGCTTTCCACGAACAAGTTGAGCGTCTGCGAGTGACATGCCAGGAGCAGTTGGTCCATCGCCTCCATTGCTATTATTACGAAACTGAAACAATAGCAATTGAAAGACTCACCTTTACTTAGAGCGTTTTTGCGTTAGTTACGGATTCGGCTATAAGTTATCCGATTTTAACATATGGTCAATTGGTTCTTTGAAAGATTCTTGACTTTACACACTTAATATTCTCTATGACAAATAGATTCGTGACATTGTAAGACTTTAAAAATTGACAGAAACTCATTCATCTACACGACATTTATTATTTCTTTAATATTTCCCTATATTCTTATTGTTTACTAATCAAATTATAGACATCTGGTATTACGTATTTCACAAAGGAAAGGTAACCTTAAGACTTAACCTTGGAGAAGCACTTGTGGTGATAATACTATCATAAGTGTTATAGCATGATGTGATATAAACTCTATGTAACGTTTGCTCCTACCCATGCCGTCTCCGATAAATATCTCTCGAGGCCTTTTGGAAGAGATATTCTCCAATCCTGTCCAGCTTCTCCGGGCTCGATAGAGAGTAGAAGGTGAGCTTCTCCATGTTGGATTTGACGAGGCCATCTTGTGGTGATGCTGGGAAGATGTTGTCGACCAGACGCTTGTAGCGCGGGCGCAGGGCGGAGCAGCAGCCGCAGCAACCTGGAATCATAATTTAATATTTAGAACTAGCTTCTTTAAAACTGAATAAACTAGCTTATTTTTTGGACTAAAATGTTTGAATTAACATATCTATTAAAATTGTTATCTTTCTACTAAAATGCAATCAAATGTGGGCAATCAATAAGGGATGTGAATCAATCGTATCAGAACCGACTCATGATTGAATCAGACATTGAAATATCGATTAATTATGTACATAATTTTACATTTCAAATTCGATTTCGATTGATGATCGATTCAGTGCTAAATATCGATAAAAATGTCGATTCTTTTATTTAAAAAAGTCCTGTTTCTTTTATGTTTATCTAAAATCTTTGTGACGTCATACCATATCAGATATCATTCGATATGTTTTATAACCTGTAAACATATTTTACGCAGACAATAATACGTAAAAAATGTTACAATATCAATAGTGAGAAAGTGTAGACATGATAAATTATAAACTTGATTATCGTTCTAGATTCCACAATAATAAAACATCTATACCAATAAATATTATCTATTCGACATGTTTATCAAATGTGATATATAACATTTCGATATGTTACATTTAACTATTACTTTGATTCCAAAGTAATTTCACAAGTCGTGAAACTTTATAAAGTAAAACTAGCGTTTATATGAAGATAGTATAAATACTAGTCAAACTCCCCAAAACATCGTAATAGGGAGTCTATTACTTGGATTAAAATTGTTGCTATATAAAGATATAGTGTATATGCATATATAGATATAGTAAATATACTCGAAGATAGAGTGAGGAGGGGGAGTGATGAGAAGACTGCTGCGGTTTCAATGGACCCCGAGCAAGAAGCCGGTGTTCATTGAAACCAGCAGTAATGGGATGGGAGAGGGAGGGGTAGACCTGGCTCACATGCGGCTCGGCCGGACCGCGTCAGACACTTGGCGGTCGGATTCGCATGCTGGTGGTCGCAAGCCAGTCGGGGAACAGATCCCCTACGACCAAGGTGGTGGTGGGTTACTCGGCTCTTATGCTCTCTCAGCGGCGGAGGGGAATTGTATTCTAACTCATCCCCTCACGGGTGAATGATTTTGAATTTTGCTGATTAATGTTTATTTACTTACGTTATTACTTAAAATTACAATATACCTATTTTAAAATAATAAATAACACATAATTTATAAAATGATAAGTTGAAAGAGAGAATTGCTTAAAATAGTATAATAAAAAAAAATGTTTTATTTTTTTTATTTTCGAAACGAATTTCAAATGTTACTGTATGACATTTTTACTTTAAAAAATAGTTAAAAGATTTTAATAACAAATGACAGATTGAATATAAAAAACATTTCTTAGGAAAAATATGAGTAAATTAAAAAATTACAATTTTGTGTCTGTCTGTCAGTCTGTATCTGCCATTAATGGGGTGAATCTTTCGAAATATTGAAATATGATACCTTCATATAAATACACTTACATGTCATATAGATAGTCCTGCTGATGAAGAAGCAAGTCCGATGAGCTATTTTACGCATTTGTATCATTTCACTGATCTCTTATTTACTCAAACCACATTTAAACCATAGTATATACTGCACAAATATATATATACATATGTATTATGTGAATCACTTTATTTACATCACCAATTCAGTCACATTATAGAAAGTTATTTGTAAATAAAAATATCATCTAATGTCTGAAGGAAAAATAAAGTTTTGTTCTCTATAGTAGTACTAGTATACTTTTTCATTACGCGCAACGAACTCTCGCCTACACTACTCGATATATTTATACTCCGCACTTGACTTAACTAGTAATAGATGAAAGGGTTAAGCTTCAATATGACAGTCAATATTAAGACTATGACTGGTTATTAAATCGTTATCAACAGTGTTGCTAGCTTACCATTTATTATATCTGGCAAATTGAAGGTAAACAACAATGTAAACAAAGAAAAAATATTATTCAGTCAAGGTCAGGCCATGAGAGGAAAATAATTTAGTGATTATTATGTATAAAATACATATATAATAAATAATTTAAAAAAAAGTAAGACGAGGCTGTATGATCTATGATCTTAACGTGCCCCAGAAAGAATAAATAAAAAAAATAGCTTAATAATAACTGTCAACTGTCATTTCAAAAAAAGCAGTGATGGCCCAGTGGTTGAGACTTCAAGTCTTACTCGGGAGGAATCTTTCACACATTTATGACTTTTCTGAGTCATGTGTGTTTTAAGCAATTAAATATCACTTGCTTTAACGGTGAAGGAAAACATCGTGAGGAAACCTGCACTCCTGAGAGTTCCCTAAGAGTTCTCAAAGGTGTGTGAAGTCTGCCAACACGCACTGGGCCAGCGTGATGGACTATAACCTCTCATTCTGAGGAGACCCGGCTCAGCAGTGGGTCATTGAAGGGTCGTGATGATGTCATTTCAACGATTAATTTCAATTTGTTTTAAACGTCACATTTTATTTCACTAATCTTTCACTTATTTCTATTGTTTTTGTATTAAAATCACTATCAAAGAGTCCGTGCTTCACTGAACCAGACTGTGTAGTGTGTACTAAGATAACAATTATCTACTCTACTATTACTCGTATGTGGCCCTCGCTTCGTATCGTTAATTTTTCTCTAGTTACTACTACTATGTATGTTATCAATACCAGTCAATGTATATTCACTTTATTTGAGAATAAAGTATTAATGGACATCGACAAAACAAGAGGGTATCTCTTGTTTTGTCGATGTCCATGGGCGATGGTGACCACTTACCATCAGGTGGACCATCTGCTCGTTTGCAACTTATCTACCATAATAAAAAAAAAAATTAATAAACTTAGTACGTTAGTGGTTACTCTACATTTCATTTCTTTCCTTTACTCCTTTATAGTATTAGTAAGAATATAATAATAGATGAAGTACAATGCCCTATGTAATTATAATTATATTTATAACAACCCTTAGGACCGGCTCTTCTCAGTAAGTTGAGTAGTGTAAAAAAAGTAAGTCAAGTTAGTACAGTTTCCGCGCCATTGGTTCCGCGCTCTATTTGTCTTGTGGATCATTTTCACATTAGCCGTCAACTTTTTATGTATTTTTGATGTGATTCTTATCGGAGGGTAAACTGCTTCGTAACGTAACGCGTTACGGTGCCACTATGTCTGGCTTCCCTTTCGCTCACGCATACGGCAGCAGTAGGCAGGTAGCTCCTCTCTCACTTTAACATATTTCGGACAGACGCTTCGCCCTCTCTCCACTCAGTATACAATTTCAATATTAAATAGTTCAACATAGATTAGTTGAAGTTATCACTTCTGTCGAGCGTTCGAGACGCATATATTGTAAACACCGTTAGATTATAATCTATTTCGGGAGAAAGATACTGTTTTCGCAATATGTTAAAGGCCTAAAACGCTTCCCATAGTGCCGAAGACGTTACTGAAATCCTTAAGACTTTCATTATGCCCATTGTAATAAAAGTAAATTAATCCTGATTCACAGTTTGACGGTTTCACTTCAAATTAATGCGTTAAATTGTAAGCAGTATGTTACGGTTTACAATTTTTTGACAGTTTACAATATCGCTGAGATTATAATCTAATTACAATTTTATGGTGTGTATGGAAAATTGTAATTACCTTTAGATTTATATACAAACATAGAAGTTATATCTAGATATCTCTTTAGGTCTAATTATTTTCTGGTCCTATAACAATCTTTTAACAAAAAATAAATATAAAAGACTTGCTTGTTTGAAATGATTAGCCACAAGTAAGTGCGTGTCTCGCAAAAACTAGAGAATAGTTTGATCGATTAAATTTTTTTTGTCTATATTCTTTGAATATTCGAAAGAAAGAAAATTTAAATAGATCCAAAGAAGCCGAAACATTTTAATTCGTTGTCCTTCAGCGAAGCGAGACCAAAGAAGCCTCCCCGCCCTGGGTCTTTATTAAATTAAAAATAAAAATCCAAAGATAAAATATATCAATAAAGCAGAATAACATATATATGTATTAATATATCCAATAAAGATATGAACAAAAAACTATTTTTTTTAAATCAAAGGTTTATGTCGATTTTCAAGGAACCCTAAAAATTAACAGCTTTTATCAATATTATCAAAAAAATCTCCAGTTTATGTACTTATCCTATATATACTTCACACACATTACGTGTAATATTTTTATCAGTTTAACACGTTTCCAACATATTTTTGCGTAAATGACTTGGATGTTGTACTAGCAATTTTTATAATTTTTTTTTTTTAAATTTCAGTATTATAATATTCAGGCGATTAGCTCAACGCTAAGTATGTAAAGTAGACTGAAAATATTTTTTTTAAAAACAGGTTTCTTGCTAAGCACAATCCATTAATCCTAATTCACCACACATTTAAATTTTATCACTTCCGTGTGTTATATTATAGACCAAGAGCACATGGCTTTTCATTGCTTACTTAAACAAGCTACATTTCTGTTTGACAATTAAATACAAGTACTTAATTAATTCTATATATTTTAGGCATCTATGAATAAAATACTGTATCCATACATAATTGTAATTACAGTGGTGGCGCAAGACATCACAGACGTCGTAAAATGTGGAGGACTCAGATTTTTTTTAAGATTAAGAAAAATTAGGCATTTATTTATAATCTGGCAATAATATAACAAAATAATTTTAAAAATTAATGAAAAATTAAACGGGCATCAGAAACTAATTTTACTGACGTTTACATTGCTTCCAGCGCCACCACTGTACATAAGGATACAGGTAAGATTATAATATAAAGCTGATTAGGGTGACGAGGCCGTTAATATTTAAACGATTAATTCTGAGTTGCTTGAGTTGTTAATATTGTAATTTTAGCATATACACGAGCTTTCATCTCGGTTCATCCAATTAATTTTCAAGGTTCATGTTAGCGTGAAATGCTAAGCCATGGAAATTTTAATTTTAGAGTTTAACTACGTAATAAGTTCTTGAAAAACAGATAGAGTCCAATTTTAACAATATACAAGCCTTTACCTCATAGGAATGGAGCAGTAAATATCTGAATAGCCATGACACTGTTGGTAATTATTAAAACGGCAATATTTAGATAAATTGTAAGATTAAAAAAAGATTATACTAAGACAGAATATATTATACCCATCGAACTACAGTATTACAGTTTATACACTAGAATACTACTTGGGATTTAATAATAATTGTACAATTTGTCACGTCGTTGTATTTATTGGGCCTCCTCCTTTTAGCTATGGCACGTGTTTATTACACTATTATGACCAGCTATGTCATAATGGAAGATATATTCAAACGCACTTCTTGCAGAATTGTAATAACAACTTTTGAAAGCAATTCATATTTAGTAACATATTCAAACATTTCACTAAGCTAAACAGAATGTAATTAGATAACCTCGTCTCGAAAGCAAATTTTAATTGGGTGCCAATTTCAGCATCATTTTATCTCGTAAGCGCTTTCGTCGATACCTGATAGCCTATTTTCATAACAAGGCTATTCGGTAAATGTCAACCTATTTTAGGTATACTCTTGTTTATACCTCTAATTCTATGAGTATGTGATAATTTATGATCTGATCTACAAATATGAAGAACATGCCTACGTATATGTTTTTATTTAATTCAGATCTTGAAGGGAATAGAATTGATTTAAAAGGGTATGTGAAAAGGATTTCATTCAAACATTCAATTTACTGTAAGTCGAGTGAAATAAATTGAACATAAACTGTGCGTTTCAAAAGATAGAGGTACACAACAAACAAAGGATGCATGGGACGATATATTATATGTTTAAATGTATTTCATTTGGTATACATTTTTAAATGGTTGCGTATTTTTAATCGGGTAAAAAAAATCTATTTTAGTGCTGAAAAATACGGGGTAGTCGGGTAGTTCAAATATAATCTCAGTGTATAATATAATATTGATCTCTCGGGTCGCTAGTCTCAAAGGTACGGGATTATTTACGTAGCTGGTAAATATTTGAAAGACCTACGGAATTGATGTTTCATGTTTGTTCTACTATATTGCCGTAGAGAGAATATTGAATGAAAAAGATATGTATGTATGTATGTTATGTTAACACCTACTAAATTAAGAAACATAATAAACTATGTTTCTGGACTATTGGATACCCAAACGGGAATTTTACGTCTTTCTTCCTGTAAATTTTCTGTTCAGTGTGTGTCTTGTATATAAGAACTATTTATAATATTGCTAACTATTGCATAAGAGCGAGTGTAGCCCTTCAAAAATATCTATTCACTCTTAGAAAAATGCAACATACAAAGAGAAATCTAATAACTAAACCAGTGAGTTCTTTTTAAAGAAATAAGATGGTACTATTTATGAAAGTAAAACATTATAACTTGCATAATTCATACATATTTCACGGTCAATTAAATTTGTATCTGGTGAAATACATATATTAATCCGTCTAAGATTAAAAATCTCGTGTTATTCTTAATAAACGAAAATGCCACTGCGTAATGTTATCGAAATAAAATAAAATCTAAATATACGAACTAAAATTATAAATCAGTAATTCTATAATTAAATCTAACCTTAACTAACTACAACAGTATTTTACTTTGATTTATTTTAAACGCATTCATATAGTTATAGTATTAAATTTAATAAGTGTATCAAATCATTATCTATAACATATATTTTATAACTATATAAATAATCGTTGCTGCATTTTTTATAATATTAATTCAGGCTTTGTGTATTCTCAAAAAATTGTTTTTCATAGATCGTCCGAAACTTAAACGGGCTGCACGAATAAAAAAAAAGCCTAAAATAATCAAATTTGAAAGATAGTAAAACATCTATAGTACACAAACACACAAAGACAAATTTAGGATCCCTGTGGTAACCAAATTCCCGATCACTGGGCCAAAAAAACTGGGTATTTTTCAAATGAATTTCTCAATAAAATAAGGTTTCATTACTAGCCTTCTGTCTATATGAACGATTTTTTTTGCGACAAAATTAATTATTTTTTCGTTAATATTCTAATCACTCTTTGAAAAAATCACTCAAATTAATATAAACGACGAAGCGGAATAAACTAAACAAATATTTATTTGCAATTAAACCAGTATCAAATATTTAAAAGAACTTTAAAATATAACTTAGTGGCTACTTAAAGCGTTTCGCGAAACTGCACAGGCAGTAGGCACACGTGCGCGCGTCAAGGACGACCTGAAAACACTGAGCTGAGCGGTTGGACACGTTGGGCAAATGGGAAAGGTGTTCTATAATTAAACTGGCAATGGCTGAAATATGGATGACTAAAATTGTTTTCCCTTTATAAATATTTTAGGGGAAATTCTATTTTTATCCAATACTAACGATTCATCTCGCGTATTTGTTCCGTTATTAAGAAAAATTACGCATTTAGTAATGTTTCCATATCGTTTGAAAATAAAAAAATGCTATTATAAAGAACTCTGAGCTCTTAGTCTGTAATATTTGTATAATATTGACCACCTGTGTCTCTTCACTTGACTTTTTAAATGGTAATTTCTACAGAAGCAAAATCATGAGTCACAGTTAGTGTAATATTCATAATTAAGTCCATTAAATTATGAATCACTATTTTTGATTTTACTTTATCTTAAATCTATAATTAATTTGCTTGATCTATATCTATCTATCTACAAATATATTGAGGTATGATTTATTTTAAAATGATTAATTCTTATAGTCATTTTTTGTATATATTTTGAGAAACAAAGCAAGAGAAGGGTTGCTATTAATAATACATAAACAAGACAATGTAGTCTCTAGAAAGCTCACTCACTGCCACTCAGCTGAGAAGTCAAAGAGAATTATTTATGGCAACATTTAACATGCTCTTTACCTTTCTGTTTGGAGCTCTGGACGTAAATCTTTATTTATTATTAAAGTACAATTCACTGAATGTTTTCATTCACAATATAAATAAAAAGAAAAAGGAAGTATGGATTATATGAAAATTGTACATTACATTCAATTGTACAACCCTTTGTACACTAGTTTTCATACCTGCCAAATTTGTTTATATCTTAAGGTATAAGAATAAAGATAAATAAATAAAATTAAATTATAAGGTTAAAAAACTAAAATGTTAAATAGATAAATCAATTCTTTATTGACCAAATGACATACAGATCAGAGGGTTTAGCAAAATGTCAAATCAATATTCAATAACGCTTATAGAAAAATTAAAAATGTATGGGATTGACGTAAGGTTAAGAAAAGTCACGTGACCTACAATCGAAAAACAAAAATTGACAGCCAATGTAGAATTGCTCAATTTAGGCAAACGAATTGAAAAGAGACAAATAAGTATTTTCAATGGTATTTTCATACAAATGCGTAGTAAAGTGACGTTTCTGACAGTTGTCAACACGGCGATATTGGTCAATTTGACTGATGAAGCAATTACAACTATAGATAGGTATAGAGTCGCTTCAAAGCGATTGCCACTTTGCTAAGCCCCCAGAACAATTGAAACCCTAACTCCCGGACTAGGAAATTGTGTAGGATTTTTTAAAATTTTGATTTTATATAAACAATTAACTGTTGGTTTTTTCCTGAAAATGTAGAAACACTCCTGAGGTCGCCATTTTGTAAATTTTTGAAGAAAATAAACAAGTTTTTTTCCCAATTGATTTTAGATGAATCTCAAAGGACTTATAATGGTCAGCGCAAGGATCTTCTGATAAAGTGCTATAACTTTTAAAATTATGTTTTTTTAATTTTCGTGAATTCAAGTCAAAACATTGTGTAATGATGCCATATTATTAATTATATAAAATAAAATGATTGAAAGGCAAAAAAAATACGGAAAATTCTCATTTTTTCATGTCTCCGACTACCCCTAACCCCTTAAACAAACACAGTAAAGCCAGAAAAAAAAATAATAGAGAAAGTACATATAACAGTTACAAATGAAATAGTTAAATAAATGATTATAAGAAAAAAAATTAATAGATAATAATTATCGGTTTAGTCAAATCAATGATAAAGTTGTTATGGTGTGTGTGCGAGTGATAATATGGTATCTGTATACAGAAAATAATAAATAAAAATCAGTGTAAGAGAAAAGAATACTTTATTGTATATTTATCTTAATCTAGTGCTTTCTTTTATCATCTCTATCTCTGGCTTTTGAACGATCATAATCATCATACTTCCTAGATGAGACTCTACTCCGTTTATCATCGGACCTTCTTTCACGGGATCTATCTTCTCTATCTCGGGATCTGGACTTATGTCTCTTACTAGAATAGTCTCTCTTTCTGTCATATGGTGAACGAGACCTTCTCTCCCTTTTCTTATGACTACTATGATATTTAGAGGAAAGAGGTGGAGTTTTTGGTGACTTCTCTTTCTTAGAATCTCTTTTGGAGTCTTTTGAAGTAGATGCAGAAGGCGATTCTGATTTTTTCTCCTCCATCTTTGCTGCCCGTTCCTTTTGTGTCTGTATGTATTTATTTGCTTGATAAACTTTTCTCAATGCTTCTACTTTTGAATCTAGTATTTCTGGATTAACCTTTGTTCTTTTGTAAAGTAGCAGTATCTTTGTACAAACATCTCTTATGTCTTCCTCGGTAACTTTAAATAACAGGTACCAATGAGGATTATTGGGCAAGGGTAAGCCAATTTTTCGAGCTGTCAAATAAATGCAAGCGCAGGCAATTGTTTCCGGTGGAAACCTCATGAACACATCCGTCCGGAGAGCATCATTCATATAATTCCAAGCCATTTGCATTAGCTGCTTATTCTTTTCATATTGCAAAAGTTGTAGATACACTACAATTAATTTATGTGGATGCTTTACATGTACACAGAATCCTAGTTCCTTCAAAATTCTTCGTTCAGCTTTAATAACTTGGTTTTTCAGTTCAATATAGTTGTGATCAACAATTAATGGGGAGATTGTTTTCTGAGCTCTCACTTGTTTGATGTGATGAAAAACATTGATAACGTCACGGATTCTGCAAGGTTTTTCTTCAACCTTGGATGCTAAGTAAATGCTTCCCATAGCTGTTGTCTCCATGGGATATCTTACAAAGGACTTGGAGTAGTAGAACCTCTGCAGATACATCTGTCCTGTTGCCATGGCAACCTGAGGCAGCTTGAGCAATATACCAGCGGTCTGTATCATTTCACATCCTAAAATTCTCAAATCTGTTTCAGTTTCAATGTCTAAACCATCAGTCTGAGAGGGGGTTTCCTTGAATATTGATTCTGGCAATAGACAGTTGTGCAGAGTTAACACAATCTTTCCATAGTTCTTTTGGGGTTTCGCCGGAGTGGCATTGCTGGTTTTTATAAGATTCTGCACTGTTGTGGTAGTCATTATGATAAAACGATTTACACGAGTTATCAAACAAGATATATACACTTATTTATTATAAATATATATCACTAATCACAGTTAAACTCCATTGTTATAATAAAATGTTGGTTTTGTGTGAATTGTTCGATTAATTTAAGTCCAAAGCAAGATAAACGCGTTTCCGTGACAGACATCCATGTCAAAAACCAAGATGGCGTCATTAAAACAGATGTCAAGCTTGCGAACAAAGTTTTGTTACTTTATTAGGTGGGAAATATAAAGTGAAAAACACTCACCTTGCGCCATTATCGGAAACAAATATTTTGCTGTGATTTAAAAGTCATTCGGCACTATATTAACAAAACTATGGGCGTTAATAAGTGTGACTCACAATCAACATTCTTAATCGAACTAGTGTTTTGACTTTTCTTTTTTTTTGAATTTTAATATTGTTTCTATAAATAAAGTTTAAATACAAATTTATAAAAAATAAATATAAGTAACAATTACAGAGTAATTTAATCAATATTATTACATTTATTTAAATTTTTTGACATCTTTAGAAGTTTACAATTTTCTGAACGAAACAGGAAGTAAGTCCGGATGTGAGATGTCCAATTTGGCGGCAGTAGTTGAATGGTACCATAAATCAATAAAACGTGCCAAAATTGTAAGATAATAAGTGACGGTACGCAATTGGTTTTAATAATTTAATTAGATAACAAGATATGGATTTATGTAGCAGATGTTGTATAATAATGAAAATTTTAACATACTTACATCCAGGATCCGTACATTTTTGAATAAATGAATCCAAAAAATCGTGTCCTTCAGTCGATTCAAAACAGCATTTCACGAAAGACATTTTTTACTAATGGAGAAAATAGATCTATATTTTTAATAACAAGGATATATTAATGATATAATTTTAAATAATCTTCATAGTAACAGCGATAAACAGTTTAAAAAGGATTTATCTACGATTCAATAATTTAATTTAGATAAAATAATATATGGAACCACTAACAACAATAACACAGTTACGTATAATTTGACATAAACATAGTTAACATTATCTATTGCTTTTATTTGTACAATATATTGTTTAATAATAAATTACAACTATAAAATTAGGTCAAACATGTCACATTTCGGCCTACAGCTGATATAGCTGCCTACATCAGTATCACTACTGTACCACAACCATAATACAAAGTACAAGATTCTCATCTCAATCCAACCAGAACTGCAAAATTATCGTATTACACATTATATTATCGTACATTCATTAAATTATTTTGAATGAAGAACAAATACAACTTCTTAATATAATTTTGCAAATAAATAATAATATTTCTAAAACAGTTTTTTATGATTAAAATCAAGATATAAATTTCATAAAATTTGATTGTGTTAATAAAAAACGTACGTAATACGAATCGTACTTGAGAACCCCGCGGTTCTGTGAAAAACAACACTAAATCATGTTTTTTTTGTATCAACATGACATCTCTTTGATTGAACACGACGCATGTGCAACTCTTCGAACGGTAGTTTCATTAGTGTACTATAGATGGCGTTACTTTTTAAAATAATTTAAACTACTTCTTGATAGATGGCGTTAGTAGTTCTAAACTTTAAGTCATATAATTTAATTTCGGTTTTAATATTAGGTAGCGTAGTAGCTCTAGTAGTAAAAAATATTGTAAAAGTATATAAATAATTTTAATTAGAAAATTTTAAACCAAAATCATAAAGATGATTTCATTGAATTATTTTCGTTATAGAAATTCCTCTGCATACTATAATTATCTATATGGAGGCAATAATGCACTTTACACGAAACTCAAGCTTCACCACACAAGTTTCACACCCTTTTTGGTCACCAGGCGAGCTCCGTTTGACAACATTAACTACATACCTAGTACATTAAAAAAAAAAGGTGTGTGTGCGATTCACACACGATAGAAGTGAAACTTCAGTAAATCGACAAAAGAATGAGATGAATATATATAATAATATAAAATAGTATGTATATTTCTGTCTTATTCTTTCCTACACATTTTTGTATTTGTGTCTCTTACCTGTCGTTTTTTCCGTTGCATCCGGTTTGAAATCACAACGATTCTAAAGAAGTTTCACTTCAAAATTAATTAAAAATATTAGTACAGATAACAATCATATGAAATATAATGTCATATAAGTTATTGTAATAATAATTTACTGTTATTTCTTATCACTTTTTTTAATAAATAAATATTTTAATAAATTTTCCACTAAAATTAAATTTGTAATAAATAATAAATAATTTTGATTTATGAAACATAGTGGCTTAAGTTTTTACAAGCATTAAAAATAACCACGTCAAGTTTTTTATTACTTTAACATATTAATTATATCTAATAAATAATAAAATTTATATTCTATAAATGTATAGAATAAAATATAATACAGAGATATAATAGTAATAATAATATAAAATAAAATATAAATCTATAAATCATCTGTATATTAAATAAAAGTTGAAAAAAAATATTGCGATTTCGCGCCATTTCTTCGTCAACGTATTTGAGGAAATTCATAACGAAACGAGGGTAAGTCAAACATTTCTTATTGATAAGATTGTGATAGAGATTTAATAGTAAAGTTTTGAAGTACAGTTTTTATTTTAAATTCTAAAATAGATGTATTTCTTTGCCTCGTGACTCATTAAGATATTCTTCCGCCTCTCCTTTCCTTGTTCTTTGAAGAAGCTGTCCCTTTGTGTTGCTGATACATATTAAGCTTACAAGTTAAAAATGGAATGCTCGTTTACCTCCTTTTTTTTATAAAATAGAACTATTATTTCAGTTAGAGTTCCAGAATAAAATTAATTAATATAAAAAATTGTTTATTTTTCTATACAAACACAATTTATTTTAAGTTTCAAAACCTAGACTACCTTCTCACTTTATTTTTAATGGAGTGTAGGTCAAAGTTTTTAATATTTATTCTGCTATTCGGGACGAAGACACCAATAGAAAATACAACGAATCAAAAGCCATAAAAATCGGTCCAGCCCTTCTCGAGTTATAAGTGTTCGAACAAACCTGACTTTGTTTTATATATATAGATTGTACTCCCTCAAAAGTAATATTTTTTTAAAATACAAGTATTAAATATATAAAGCTGTTTAATATTCATTATTTTAGTTTCTAAGTATATTTTCATAATTTTATGTAGTGTGGTCTGCAAGGCTGGTAGAATTCTCGAATGAGCGGGATTTCTCCTGAGATTGTTTTCGCTTCTTAAATAAGCCTTTTTTTCTCGTAAATAGTGAAGGATAAAAAATGGTTATTGCGGGTTATCCCTACGAGATAGACATATACCCTCATGGACTTTTTTGTAGACCTTTTTAAGGTGTACAATACTGTAGTATATTATTTTGATTATATTATATTAGAATATATATTAGAAATCTTTAAAATTATCAGTGTTTCTCTACTATAATATACATGTATTATACATATAAACCTTTCTCTTAAATCACTCTATATATATAAATCCGTTGCTTAGTTTTAAAGATCTAAGCATAAGGAACATACAGACAGCGGGAAGCGACTTCGTTTTATACTATGTAGTTATTACATACACGTTAATAGGTAAAGGAAGCGAACTCTATACTTTTTCATCACCATGAAACAATCCTTTTTCGAAATTCAAAAATAAGCAAGTTTTCCTTGGTGCGGCCGCGGCCTCCTGAACAGCCTGTATAGACTATAGACTATCGTTCAAGTCACTCGCTCACTTGCAACTTGCAAGTTGCCCATTAGTCGACCTCGAGGTAGCCGAGAGAGCGGGTGTCGCCGAGTCCGCTCCGAGTGTTGTGCTGTGATTGTGATTCTGATTGTGTTATCATTTTTATATATATAAACGTGTTTTGAGTGCTGTGTCTATTCATTTTATTGCTGGATAAATTCGGTAAGTTATAAAACATTAAAAAAAACAAATATATTAATATAAATGTAATAAATTATAGTTACTGTTCGCAAATTTTATATATTTTTGGATAAAATATCTGTTTACATTTGAACTGGTAAATGTAATGTAATTACACAACATTACTCTCGCCGCTCTAACCTTTCCGAACGGATTGAAAGTTATCTGTAGGTTTCTGCTTCATTTGTTGCAACTGACGTCATTTGCTATAAAATATATTATTATATCATAATAAGTGACAAAAGGCTCTGCTTCACTTTACATCATTCGAATAGTAACTGAAACCTGCTCCATGTGACTGATGTCCTGGTACTTCTTATTTAATATCATTTAATGTGAAGGTACTTTGGGATTCAATTAATATTGATGAGAGTTTGTATTAAAACCTCCCTAAAAAAATATACTCCACCACTGACAACTAGTTAAATCTTGTTTTCAAAGTAGAGTTAGTTTTTTTTTAAATATTTTAGTGATTATTAAAAGTAGAGTTAAATGATTTAAAAATTATGTGATTTTTTATTCTAATTTAAAATAACAATTTTCATGATTATTCTTTCAGTAGGGTAAAATTAATTACTTGCCACGATTAACAGGATCTATTGTAAATTTTACATAGCAACACTTAAAGTTGGAAGTAAAAAAAACAAATAATAAGGCGAGTTTTGAATTAAATATAGTTTACAACACGACAGAAATGTGTCTCCAGCAGCAGTTTGGTCCACCCAAAATAATTAAATCCACGTCCCGCTACATCACGTACATATCTATGATGAGATACCATAGAGTATTTCTTTTTTCTGCGACTCTATAACGAACAAAAAGTTATCGTGTTTCTTACGTAACTTGGTAATTCAATTTTGCGATGATACAAAGAAAACAGACTGTTTCCGGAATTGCTTTGATATAGCAAATTTAATAATAATATTTTTTTTGTAAAATTCATCAACTTAAGATGTCATTTTTGACAGCTGTCAATGTCGAATCTTTGGGTCAATATTAAATACTTTAGCACTGAACAACCTGTAACTGGACAAAAGCATCAAATTACTGCTAACAAAAGCGGTAGAAAAGCCATAGACAAGAGTAGAAGAGAAGAAGATATTTAATTATGTTATTATTTAAATCAATAGTTTGATATTTAAATTATGAGTAAACATAGTTACAGTCTACTAGAAGCTTTTCAAAATTCGAACAGATTTAGAAAAACTGTCAAAGCTTCTTTATGTTAATGTTATCCTGGTATTGAACGGGGATATTTTTGAAAATCGAATTTGAATTTAGAATCTCGGTTTTAGGCATATTTTAAACTAGTCGACCTGCGCGAATTCGTCCGCGTTTAGCTCAGCTTCTATTGGCTGTAGCGTGATGATATATAGCCTATATCCTTGCTCGATAAATGGGCTATCTAACACTGAAATAATTTTTCAAATCGGACCAGTAGTTCCTGAGATTAGCGCGTTCAAACAAACAAACTCTTCAGCTTTAAATATAAATCTAGTTTAACTATAACGAAGTAGGATAGAATAATACGTGCCAGATTTTAATATTCAAAATTCGAACAAGTACCAAAAAAATCTATGAAAGCTTCTTTATGTAACTGTTATCCTGTAACTTATTGTTTAATATATTAGCTTAAATTTTCAAAATTAAATAAAAAAAATAATAATAATTAAAAACATGTACTTTAAAAAAGCTCGATACTCTACGATACTCGATTCTATTCGATACTTGATACCGTTTTATCTGTAGTCAGTGTGAGCAATGTACGTGACATTGTTACCATGGTTACGAGATTGTTATGATTGTCAACATATTTATATAGTGAGGAAGCTCTCAAGTGAGCAATGAGCTGATAGTCTTCAAACGGGTGACCAGATCTTCACAATACATAGCTAAGGACCATCTCGATTAAATTACCTCGCAAACAAATAAAGCTTCATCAGAACCGGTCCACATATACGTTCTGTAAGAGGTATTCGTAAGTCCGACAGACATATTGAGAAGAGCTAATAAAAGTTATATTATGTATAATATGTTTTTATGATCATAATAACCTCGAACGTCTATTAAATTGGGAACGCGATTTATTTCTTTAAGGTGTGTGTGATGAAAGTTTCCAAATGTGGCCAAATTGATTGTAAAATTACAAAATATTGCGTCAAAATTATAAAAAAGTAGCCGCCGTGCGTTCAACTTTGGTATTTAAATAATATACATAGTTTGACAATATATAATATACATAGGCAAAAAAAAAGAAAAAGTTACTATGACAGGTAAAAAATACATTCCCCATTCAGGCCAGACTTACTCCCTCCCTCTCCCATCCCATTAATGCTGCGAATGTAGTGGACTGAGGGTTCTCGTTTAGGGTAAACTGAACCCAGCATTCTTCTCTTTATTCCCGTTCCTTATTCTATTTTCGAGTTGGAGGAGGGGAAGGAGGAGGAGGCAATGCATCGGCAAAACGATAGCCACTCTCATATATTGCCGATGTCCATGGGCTACGGTGCTTACAACCAAGTGGGCCGTTTGCTGTTTTAACTGCTATAAAAAAAGAATCTATTTTCAATCTGTAATCCAAAGATTTTGGAATTGATAATTAAAATAAAATAAATCAGATAAAATTAAAAGACAAACATTGAACTTGTAGTTTTTGAGGTTAGAAAAATATCACTTACAATCTAAACAATAAAATGTACAGTTTTCTTGTCATTCATTATATTGTATTGTTTAAGTTGTAAGAAGTTAATTTGTTAATTTTGAATAGAAAACCACAGGAAAATAGTAATTATGAGATGACGTAACCAGTTAACCACTACCGACCTACGCTGCGCCCGCGCAAAAAAGGTATGAATCTTCAATACAGCGAAATGATTGCTTCATTTTTTGTACTCTTTCGGTATTTTGATACACTAAGGAATGGTGTACACTGTACAATGAAATTGGTACTTCATACGAATAATGCTAATTAGAGTTCCATTTCAATGTCAATTTTTTTTAATTTTACACAGACAGAGTAAGATATTATTTGAGATAATATAATAAACATTTTTAAAAAGGAAGTCAATTGACCATTTAAAATACAAATATATCACGAAGGTAATTATTATATAGGTATTTCATCAAATAAATTTTACAATATTTTTTTTTATTGTGTTTGTATGTTTGTTAATCACGCACATACCTAAATATAGTTTTATGAATAGATAGAGCTTGTATTGGAAAAATAGGTTAATTAGATGATAAGTAAAAACTTATCCCAGATATATAAAAAATATTTCTTTATACCTTAGTGTAGCGACAGTACCTAGATAAGTAGGTTTATACCTGACATATAATAATTTAAGAAGCATATACAAATTCCTTGTCTCCTTTAAGTTTGTCTAAATTTATATATATAAAAGAAGAAGCTGACTGACTGACTGACATATCAACACAGGGCCTAATCTATAAGGGTTAGAAACTTGAAATTTTGCACAGGGCTTCCTTTTATAACGTAGGGGAGCACTAAGAAAGGATTTTTGAAAATTCTCCCCCTAAGGGGGTAAAACGGGGGTGCAAAGTTAGTATGAAACTTTACCGTTTTTGAAGTTATTCTAATGAAATTCAGTATGAAGGTTCTTCATTGGATGTCATGAAACAGGGGTAAAATATTTTTTCGAAAATAGTCCCTTAAGAGGGTAAAACGGGAGTGCAAAGTTAGTATGAAACACTGCCGTTTTTGAAGTTATTCTAATGAAATTCAGTATGAAGGTTCTTTATTGGAAGTCATGAAACAGGGGTAAAATATTTTTCCCAAAGTAATCCCTTAAGGGTGTAAAACGGGAGTTCAAAGTTAGTATGACTGCATCATGAAATTATTAAATATGTCTACAGACGATCTCCTGTAGGCTAATATAACTACCCTAATATCGCAAACGAAGTTGCGGGTAAAAGCTAGTACTAATATATAAAGCTGAAGAGTTCGTTTGTTTGTTTGCTTGAACGCGCTAATCTCAGGAACTACTGGTCCGATTTCAAAAATTCGTCCAGTGTTAGAGAGGCCATTTATCGAGGAAGGCTATAGGCTATATATGATCACGCTACAACTAATAGGAGCGGAGCTACACGTAAAAAAAGTCTCGCGGGTCGACTAATGTTAGATAAAAGGAGGTCAACTGACCATCCAAATACAATATTAATTATGTGCCTCAATATATTTTGAAGATATTATCATTGTTTTTTTTAAACAGCTAAATAATGTATATAACTGTGAGAAACCTTGAAATAACAATGGGAAATTGTGTTCAGTCTTCTTACGTATTACAATTATCTTGTAAAATGACCAATCTGTTAAAGATGTTCAAGGTGACATTGGATTCGTCTTCTATTTACTTTAAAAATAACTAAACATATATCTTTCTCTCTCTAATTAAGTAATACACAGATACAATAATAAGTTTAACGTAATTTTAAGATATCAAGTGGTTTATGACTCCATATAAATTAGGAATAATAAACTTATTTTTTAGAGATGGTCCTTTGCTATCCGGCATACCAATGTTTCAAAACTAAATAAAGCACTGTCATTTTAATATACATTTTATATATATGTAATAAAATCTTAAAAGACGATCCTTACAGCCGGATCATCATCATCATCACGACCCTTCAATGGCCCACTGCTGAGCCGGGTCTCCTCCTCAGAATGAGGAGGGTATTAGGCCATAGTCCACCACGCTGGCCCAGTGCGGGTTGGCCGACTTCACACACCTTTAAGGACTTTTAGGGAACTCTCAGGAGTGCAGGTTTCCTCAGGATTTTTCCTGCACCGTTAAAGCAAGTGATATTTAATTGCTTAAAACACACATAACTCAGAGTCAGAGGTGTATAGTAGTTAAAATTACAGCCGGATATAGTAGTTAAAATTTTATTAAAAACTTCTAATTTACTATTTTCATAACGAAGGTCATCTCTTTTTTTATTTTAGTCATACGTTGGTCCTTGGAGCCAGATGTACAAAATACTTTAGTAATGAATAAAGACGATAATACTTCTCTTAGTGTTAAAATGGAGCTTTGAGGCTGACCTCTTACTAGATAATGAAAAAGACAAAAGCACTATTTTTTAAGTGTTAAGATTGTCCTTCAAGCCGGATAGGATCACAAATTTTCTTATTAATAATTCCAAAATAGCTCAAGTAAAACAAATTATGTATATTGCATAGTTATAATGCTATACGTTAATAATAAGGTGGTCTCTAAGGTTGCGTTTCCACCAAAGATTTGCGAGGACGCTTCATTTGACACAGTCTGAGCGACGTTAGATAAATGAAGCGATTCTATTGGTTCTTAACAAACAGATTTTCGCGGATCGCAATTGCGTCTTAAGTCAAACCATGTCGTTTCTTATTAGAATCTTCTACGAAGTTTGATTCGTTAGGTCAATCGATTCGTCGCAGTATTTGCATGGCTTTAAAATTTAAAACAAGTTTATTTTTTATAGGAAGTAAAACAAACATTGCGATTATTAATAGATTACTTTAACGGCTTCGTCGAACACGATAATTAATGTACAGATAATTTTAAAGATCCTTTTATGGGTTTCCACACGATTGTGTTAGTGGGAGGATAAATGAAGGTGACATTGGTTTAAAAGCAAAGGAAACGATTGTATGAGATAATATCCTTGTTATTTGTTTATTAGAATATTTATATCGTATAATAATAAAAGAAACTGTCACGCCGGATGTTGGAAGCTATTTTGATTATTGTGGTTACGTCACTACTCACAACGGAAGTTATAGTCAAATGTCAAGCATATATGCTACGGAAATTTAACAAGTGTGTAATTTTTAAAGCTAAAATACAATCTAAATTAAGAGTTTGATTTTGATTATAATTAGCATGTATTAGGTTACAGTAGTCATTTTTTTTTCACACGGTCATTATTTTTGAGTATCAGCTGACAGTATCAGCGGCCATCTTGGATATTGCGTTTCATAGCGTTTGTTTAACATTATTAACGTTTGTCAGACGCAAAGAATGAAAAACAATTCTTTAAATTCTGTATAATTAATACTAGTCTACCCGCCCCGACTTCGCACGGGTGCAATTTATTACGCACAATACTTAAATTTATCAAAATTAAATGCTTAATCTTGAATATATAGTTGCTAAATAAAAATATTGCGGCGCTTACGACAGTAAACAAATTTTATTATTTCCCGCAGGTACTCCTTATTTTTTCGGGATAAAAAGTAGCCTATGTGTTAATCCAGGTAATTGAGTATATGTGTGCCAAATTTCATTGAAATCCGTTCAGCCATTTTTGCGTGATTGAGTAACAAACCTACAAGCTTTCACATTTATAATATTAGTAAGATTTATGAGACTTTTTTTAAAGTTGAAGTTGGATTGTTCTTATAAGTTATAGACAATTGATCTTATGTCACTAATTTTTGGGATAGAAAACCTAGTGAAGGTGAGATAAGTCTATCATCGGATTTTTTTTGTTGATACATTGACTGAGGGGCGTCCAGGTGATTAATACTACCTTTTTTTCACTACATTATAAAACAGAGAGAGAGAGAGAGAGTTACATGAGGTAGATGTACCTATATACCCACCTGTGTAAGTCATTTGTAAAGTGTAGATATGTGTTGTCAAAAAAAGTCAACTCCGCACTCAGTGAACACAACAGTTAATACAACACACTTGGACAAAGTCACGCGTGTCTACTAGTATAATTATCTAGATTAATGTGTACTAAAATAGATAAACAATAAGATCTAGGCTAGTATAAGACTAAGAGACATATCCAAAACGGTCTGTTGGAGGCAATTACGAGCGAATGTAGAACAGCTTTCGACACACGACCTTCGATTGCAGGTGGACTTGTGTACTTGTCCGTCTGTTCGACGTACGACGTACGACATACTTAAGCTTAAACTTAGACAGTACAGCTCACTTGTTCAATATCGCTTTGACGTTATTATGTAACAAACACTGTTTGTACGTAAGAAAGCAACATTGATATTTGAAGTATTAACAGTTTACCTTTACTTACTACTTGCTGCTGTTCTGCTCTACCTCCTTATCTGTAATTTATTAATTACTACAGACCCGCCCCGGGTTCACACGGGTTCACACGGGTGCACAATACTAATACTAAATATAGTACATGTCTTTATATACGAGCCAACCACCCGGTCGGTACCGTCGCATCCGCTATGTCCCTGCATTTTATTTAAAAAGTATATATTCATTTAAATTATATACTTTAAAGGGCCGTATTGATCTATATTAAATGCTCAATGTATTTAAGGAACTTAATTGGATAAGAATTAATGCTGTATTGTTTAAAATCGCTTCATAAATATCCCATTATTTCTCGTAAAAAGTAAAGGATAAAAATTGGTTATTGTGGGTTATCCCTTACAGATAGTCATATACTATCCCGGACTTTATTGTAGACCTTTTTAAGGTGTACAATACTGTAGTACATTATTTTGATCTATCTCGTAGGGTTCAGCCAGCGTTTGCAATGTAAGCGCAACTAGTATTTTTATTTACGTCATCACATTAGAAACCTCTACAATTATCAGTGTTTCTCTACTATAATATGCATGTATTATACATATAAACCTCCCTTTTAAATCACTCTATATATTAAAAAAAAACCGCATCGAAATCCGTTGCGTAGTTTTAAAGATCTAATCATACGTAGACAGACAGACAATATGAACCCAGATAACCAAGGTAAGGTTTAACCATCCTTAACCTTTGGGTTACAAGCCCCAGTTACTGCTCTTCTAATATGCATGTTCATATGTGTCGTTGTACAGAAATAGGTATTATTTATATTACTATAATTGTGGCAACACTTACCTTGTATATTGTTAGGATAATGTATATAAAAAGTGTATGGTATGTTGTCGATCATAATAAATAATTTCTGTATCATGTTCATACAATATCAGTAGCAAAGTTTGACTACAATTTGCTCAGTAATATTTAACATTACAATAGAATCCAAGTGCAGGTATTAAGATTGTCATCTGACCTCTTTACACATCGAGGGCAGCTCAGTGCGGTATGAACAGACGGATAGATGATAGATAACAAGAGGTAGCGTTTATCATCTGGAGATGCTTTTTTGGACATGTAATTAATCTTGACTACCCTTTGCCTTTTGGGTATATCTTCGCTAAAGTATCAAGTTACGTTAATGGTAAAAAACTGGTTAAAATATCTTTAACGATATGAGACACAGTGTGACTACAGCAGTTTTGTTTATTTTACCAAAATCAAACAAAATAATTTTATGGTCATCATGTTGCATTTGAAATATATCATAGTGTATAGTATACCTTTGATTTTGAGGGAGATGTGAAAAAATATGTAATCCGCCATTTTGTGGCGGCCATCTTGAACCGATTTTATAAAACATAGCTAAGACTACTCACTAATTCACCTATCAAACAAAAATACTAAATCAATAAATTCAGTTCATTCGTTCGGGAACTACGATGCCACAGACACACACATAAACAGACGTATACATACACATATAATTTATATGTCAATGTATACTATGTTCCACTTTTACACAAGAAATGTTAAGAAGAAGATCTAACAAAATAAACGACCTTGTCGCATTAAGCTCAAACGTTTTACACTCAGGGTTGCCAGACCACGAATATGACAATAAATATTGTTTAATTTGTTTTTTTTTAACACATAAAACGTCAAGCCTCTCAATAAAGTAATTGCTTTAAATTAAAAAAAAGTGTAATATCAATTAGTATCTGTAGCAGAACTTGTTCAACGACTTAAACCGCATCAATATGAAATATTTTAATTGCTATAATAAGGAAAATGATTTAACATATTTTGCATAAGAGTATTTACATCGTTTCGGTTCTTGTTTAATTCATGATTAATGCTGTCTCTTTCCTTTCAATATTAAACGAAATAACTATCAAACATTTACTTGCCCTCCCACTCACTCGTTCTTCCACCCATTTTTTCATCAAATTCAGCCATTTTTTTTACAATTTAGTTTTATTTTAAAAATACAGTCTTAGTTCGACTGAATAATTTCCAGGAAATTTTTACAAATTTTTTTTAGACTTGAGCATGAAAAAAATTACATCACAAGTATGAAATGGTAATGGGACTTACCCATATTACGTGAACCATTTTTTACAATTTTTTTATACCCCCTCCCTCCCTCAGTAATTCGTAGTATATGCCAAGACTCAAGTTTTCACGTAGTATGTTAAAAAAAAAATAGAATGTTAAAAAAAAATATTTGAATCTCGCTATCTCTCTTTCTCAATCAGCTAACGGCGTATTTGCATCAGTGTTGCCATCCGAGACTTTAAAAAACGCAATATTTAAATATAGCTCAAAAAAAGCAATAAATTTTTTTAGAGGATATTGACTACGTGATGAAAACCTAAGACCCCTCCCCTTGTGACCCATTTTTTTGTAATTTTTTTTACCCCGTTTCTCGGTGACTCCCTCCCTATTGTGTGAGTGACAGCCCTTACCACATCTAGTGCGCTGTGTGACACAGTGCATGACCCAAATAGAGTATTGTACAAACATCACGAATAAGCTATTCTTAAATATAAACACAATTAGTGCATGTCATTATCATCTCAATAGTATGGCAACATTTAAAGTTGCAACACTTGTTACCTTTATCTTGTACCCGTATTTTGTTACACTATTAGATCACTAATTACCATAAAACGATTTTCTTGTTTGTCTGTATGCCTTGACCAAATTATGAGAATAAATTTAAAAAAAAAATAGATTATTTATAAACAGATTAGTTATACTTTTCACCTAAATTATCTCACAGAAATTGTTTTTTTTTTTGGGATAAAAGTATTGGTGTTTATATGTATATATGGATATGGATAGATCCAGATTAAATTGATTATATACTTTTATACAATACTTTAATACAATTGATTATATACTTTTATAAGTAAACCCTATAATCTTTAAAAAAAAATTAGCATGAGCATCCAGCTTGAGCTTAGCAACATATTTGGCAATTTTTGAGGAGTTAAACGTACTTTTATAATAGCAATGAAATAACACATAATCCTACTAATATTATAAACGCGAAAGTTTGTAAGAATGTATGGATGTATGTTTGTTACTCTTTCACGCTAAAACTACTGAATGGATTTTGATGAAACTTTACAATAATATAGCTAACACATCAGAGTAACACATATGCTATAATTTGTAATGATATAGTGTGAATTGTCCAAAATATAGGGGGTGAAAACAGAAATAAACGGTAAGGGAAGGTATCCATATACCATACTACGTGACCCATATTTTACAATTTTTATACCCTCCCCCCTTCGGTGTCCACTGAATGGTCAGTGGACTATCTCTAATTTTCATGTAGTAATTTATAAATATGTATTTTTTTTCCGACAGAATGTAAAAAATATTAATCTGACTCTCTCTTTCTTGTGTGAAGTGTTTTACGTCAGTCGTATCCTTTTTTTTTTCATTCCAGGATATTAAAATCGGCATATGAAATTTCATTCAAGTCTTACAGTCATTTTTGAGTGAGTTTCTTATTTATATTAGTAGAATACTAAAAACCAACCTCGCTTCGCTGAGGAGAAAATATATCAAGTTAAAAAGTTCATCTGACTCTTACAATTCTACTTATTAAGAGTATGTGAGCTTTATTGCGCATTAACACTCAAAGTAATAGTAACATGTAAACTAAATAGGAGCAGAGCAGTGCCTGGGGCTTGAATCCTAGGAGCAGGTTTAAAGACGTCTTCTACTATGCATAAACTGTCACCTCCACAGCTCAACCACGTTACCGAATATAACTTTAATATGTACTGCGCGATACCACATGACAGACTAACTCAATCCTATCGGAACGAAAGTTATATATTGTCTACTCCAAAAAAGATAATATGAACTACACGCGAATACTTTAATTTTTAACTTAAATAACATTTAAGTTAGTAGATATTTAAGTGAATTGAAACATGTTAAAATTGCTCAAGCTGTCTATTTCCCAAGGTCTGCGTTATCTCTCATCATCTCATGGTCTACCCATTAACGTGGTATCACGTACTACGAGTACGGGACGGGTACGCCATATAAATTGAACATGTCGACGTCTACTGACTTGCTTAGATTTTTATCCTTTTTTGTATATAAGTAATCAAAAATCAGTTTTAAACTATACATAGTCTGGTATCTACGACATTTCTTATTTCTCACTATCTGCGCCACGCGGTTTCACTCGCTGTATTTTGGATAATTCCAACCATATCATTATAAATTATAGACTAAGTGTTATTCTGATGTGTAAGCTATATTATTGTAAAGTTTCATCAAAATACATTCAATAGTTTTTGCGTGAAAGAGTAACATACATACTTCCATACATTCTCACAAACTCTTGCGTAGTAGAATATTTAGTACCTAGTACTGATTTTTTTAAATTACAATTAAAAAAAAAATTAAAAGAAAGAAACATTTAGCAATATTCAGTTTTTTGATTGCACTTTTAAAAATTAAAAAAAAAAAATATTTAAACTCAAAATAAATTTCAATTAAACAGGATATAAAAATACAAAGTACTTAAGACGTCATGTCAAAATTGGATCTTAGAATAATGCTTAATATTTTTTACTAGTGCTGTCTTCTCTCCTCCATAAGCTCGTTTTATTATTATTATTTTTAGGGTTCCGTACCTAAAGGGTAAAACAGGTCAGTTTATTTTTTGTGTATTTATACATGTCAGAAGAGAAAGAGCCGATTAGGATGAATAAATAATCGAATCTTACGATTCCGTAGTTTTTGGACAGGAACCCAGGCAGTGCCTTGGACTTGTGACCAAGGTGTAGGCTTAAGGGATCCCTTTATGTAATTACGACACTCGCCTCCACTGCACGGTCTCCCTGTTTGTCTTAGGTTAGGTTAACGTCAGGCTAACCTAACCTAACATTATCCTAACCTAAGGTTGAGTTAACACATCTAAATACAATGTAAGGACTAGCAACAAGTCCTCTTTATTACTATCCTTTTTTTTTTTTTTTTGATAACGCAGGGGAAATCTTCAAAAGATACCCAATTCTTGGGGTAAAAGCTGGGTTATGTAGGATTACTACCTACTAAAACCCCTGCGATGATCTGCCTCGACACGTCAGGAGAACCTCGGGAAATCAGTTGAACCGCATCCGCTGTCCTTCCCATTTGCCATGCTCTGAGCTCATCCTGAGGGGACAATATCTCTCCCTCATTGTCTCGTGTGTACAACACCTTATTCTTATGGGTTGCTTAGATACTGGTGTGCAGACCCCCACACTGCGCACCTGCAACCTGGAGCCCCAGTTTTATGTCCTGGACGTTGGGACAGGAATGCCGCGACGATTTACCGCGTCACGTCGACGCCGTCGTCTCTGACGAGACGGATCGAATCTCTCCCGATCCCGCTCCGCCGTCTCCCTGTGTACCATTACAGTCTCACAAAAGGTGACTACAGCTCTCCACGCTGAATCTCGGCTTAGCATGGTAGCCACAACTGTTGGCAGTGACAAGATTTGGCCGATCTCTGAAACCAGAGTCCTCCGTTCCATATCCCATGCTGGGCATACCTGGAGTGTATGCTGTGCCGTATCCCGGTCCACTCCGCAATGGTGGCAAATCGCAGTCTCCTCGCGCCCGATCTTACACAGGTACTCAGCAAAACAACCATGTCCGGTGAATATCTGTGTAAGTCGAAATGTGACTCTTCGCTTTCTCCTCATCCAGGCCTCGAATGAAGGCAGGATCGCTTCTACAACTCGCTTACGTGCAAAGTGTTCTTGGCATAGACGACTGTACCACATCGTGAATGCAGTATGCCGTTCCTACTGCCTGATTACGTCAACCACTGTTGAGGGAGCACTTCCGTCTCTCTGGCGAAGGATGCGGATACGGTCATATACTTTCGCATCCATCTCTGCCAAGATGTCAAATGGCGGAAAACACGCCAGCAACGTTGCAGCCTCAAAGGATATCGTGCGATATCCACGCGCGATACGAATGGCCACTCTTCGTTGCAAGCTATAGATCTTAGCTCTGCAGCGGCGAACCCCTGACAGTCTATGTGACCAAACGGGCGCACCATAGAGGGCCATTGACCGCACGACGCACGCGTAGAGGCGGCGTACTTCTTCACTTGGTCCCCCGAGATTGGGTAACAGTCTGTGCATTGCACCCGCCACTTTCTCAATGCGGGGGACTAAACTTTATTACTATCCTACCCTAACTATACACCGACATATACATGACAATACTTTTTTTTTTTTTAATTTAAATTTATTTTTATATGTACAGACCCTTTCCCCCCAACGAAAGTATAATCGTTCTAAATTGAATAAATAATAAGTATTACGTAAACGTAATAATAATAACATGAACTCTACAAATGAGGCTGAAAAGTGCTTGGGGCTTGAGGCTGAAGAGCAGGCTCACCTATACATAAATACTTGTAAAGTAATCCTCACCTAACATTAACATACGTCTTTAGTAAAGGTTATATTTTACTATGATAGTCAATATTAAATCTATGCAACTACTTCGATCTAACAACAGTGTTGCCAGCGTTTTAATGTATGAAATATTTACCTAAACCATTGTCAATTATTTTTATAATCGTGGGTACGTAACAAAAAAATGGTAACACAAGCCAGTACACGCCATCGAGGGTTCTGTATGTTACAAAGAGTTCAGCGCTTGTTAAGACACTTTGGACAGCCTTTTATAAAGTAGACATTTAGTAGACTTTCTTTATGGTCGATCACTAGTCAGTTTATTACTTTAATCGTTAACTAGAGGAGCAATGGATAATCTGTAAACCAGAACCTGGGTCGCAAGTGTCATGTACTGTCCGACCTTCCGTATGACTTTCGAATTAAATTTTCATTTTCCTTTTTTTTAATATATATAAATTATAAAACTTTTTAATGTTCACGATGTGTATAAATTATTATATTTGTGTATAGTTTCGGTCACGTCGCAGAATGTGACGTCACACAACTGTCACGATTGGTTGAAAATGTCACCTTGGTCTGAGAACAAGAGAAATATATTATTCTTACAATATATTATTAGTAACAAACATTTAGCTTAGTATAAAATGTTTATCTGTATACACTAATCTGAATTTGAAATCTATTTTCAATTCATAATCCAAAGATTTTAGATTAAAAGTTATTATTAATTAGATAAACCAGCTACAAAATCAGACCTACCTACACAAAATTTTTTATAGAAATCAGTCAAGCCGTTTCGGAGGAGTTCGATGACAAACAATTTTGGAATTACCAAAAAAATACAATAATATAGTTATTACTCTTTTATTTATTGTATTAATGAATAAATGAAAGAGCAAGAAGGATAGAGTGTATGTTGCTGAACAGGATAGGGCAAAAAAATATTTTATCTCGGCGAAGCGAGGGCGTTTTATGCAATAAATTATTGCACTTAGCACAAAAGGTGGAAAAATAAATAAAGATGAAAATTTAAAAGATTATATAAGCAAATTCAAGGAATCATAATCTTTTGTTTATGGTAGACGAGGTGCAAACGAGCAGATGGTCTACCTGATGGTAAGTGGCCACCATCGCCCATGGAAATCGACAAAACAAGAGATACCCTCTACTTTTGTCGATGCGTTGGATCCTCGAAAATAGAGTGGGGAGGGGGAGTGAAGAGTCCACTATATCCGGAGTATTAAGGGGATGGGAGAGTCTGGCCCACATCCGGCTCAATCGGAACGCGTCTGTGACACTTGGCGGTCGAATTCGCTTGCTGGTTATCGCAAGAAATTGACTTCTAATTGACTAAGTAAGGAAATAGAAGTGGGGACATATGTCTCAGCATGGACACCAGATGTAGCAAAGAGGTGGTAGGGTCGGAGACCCAGAACTGATCGCAGAAACGTGGGGAGGCAACCAGTGCGATAGAACGATGACCCGATGAAGATAGCGGAAGACTTTTTTTTATAGCAGTTAAAGGGCAAACGAGCAGACGCTCCACCTGATGGTAAGTGGCTACTGTCGCCCATGGACATCAACCGATGCGTTGCCACCTCGAAGATAGAGTGAGGAGGGGGAATGAAGAGAAGAATGCTACGGTTTCAGTGGACCCTGAACGACAACTCAGAGTTCACTAGAACCGCAGCATTAACGGGATGGCACGCAAGCCAGTCGAGGAATAGATCCCCTACCACCAAGAGGGCACAGGTAAAACATCATCATCATGTGATGTTCCTGGTTAGGTCATATTCAAAAGAGAGGCAGGTAGTCTGGCTTACATAAAATGAGACCAAATCATAACAAAGTATGTCATGTACTAGGACACTTGTCAAATATAACTGCGTTTACCACTTATATGGAAATATCATGAGAGTAGCTACGTGATGGTATGTACTAACTATTTACGTGAATTTATGCTCATTTTTATTTAATATAGTTTATAATTTATATCACTAGAAAGTAGGTGATCTTAAGACGGTAAGCTGAGCAATGCCTGGAGCTTGAAACCTTTCTCAGTTCCACTACTCACCTATGCTACTTTTGCTTAAATGGGTTATAAAGGGACAACTTGTATCAGTTACATTACATTACATAATCTCCACTTGCACTCCGTTAGGTAATGTTCACTAAATGAAATTACTTGTCAAACTGCTTCAGATATAATGAAACAATGATTTAGCTAATTTAGATTAGTGACACTCTAAATAGTAAATTCATAGAGTATTGTGAAGTGAGGAATTAAGTGGGTTTGTTAACTTGCTCCTGGGTCCTAAACCCCAGGCACTGCTCGATTTTCTCTCAAGCTCATATGTAGCTAATAACGTCACCAAAATTAACAACAAGTAAAAAACTATTTATTTTGGACCAACGTAATTTTGATTGAGTACCAAGTAAATAAGTGAATATATAAAATGAAATAAGTGATATATTTACCTCATTCTAGGATCAGGTTGCGTGGGCGCAAGGCCGAGCGCTGTGACGTCACTACTTGTCACACTTGATTTCCGTACCTGTGTTATTATGTTGATTAAGTATATTAGTTTATTATCTGTGGTAATATTGTGATAGTTTATGACTACTTGTAATTGTGATCGATAAATATAAAAAAGCTTTATAGAATAAAGAATTTAAAAAAAGAGGAGTTATTCTATATTCTATTCTATGGATTACGAAAAGTTATATCTTTACGTCACCGGCGCTTCCCGCCTAAATTGAGTTTGACAGATGTCAATCGAGTTTCAAGTGTCAATTTTGTTTCATATCCTAAGGGAACGTTCAACGTACCCATACTACGTGACCCATTTTTTACTATTTTTATATCCCTTCTCCCCCTAATTGACTACATGTAGTATATGCCAAGACCCCTCCTATCCCCTCGCCTCTCCTAATGTACAGCCAATCGTTCAACCATATTATAGAATCTAATCATAAACTAACATACCGGCGTATGTACGTCAGTGTTGTCATATAGCACAAGATTTCCCTAGAAGATATTGACTACGTGACAAAAACCTAAGACGCCACCCCTGTGACCGAGCATGGTAACTTGAAGACCCCCTCCTCCTTCATTCTACGTCTACATCTTCCTTTCTGATTACGTAGTATGGGTACGTGCCCTAATCTCTCTTGCTTCTATTATCTGCGATTATATGAGCAGAAATTACTTTTATTTCGTACTAGTCGATCCGCGCGACTCTGTCGCGTTAAGCATCGCTCCTATTGGTCTTAGCGTGATGATATATAGCCTATAGCCTTCCTCGACAAATGGGCTATCTAACACTGAAAGAATTTATCAAATTGGACGAGTAGTTCCTGAGATTATATAGGTTGTCTTATTAAAAGTGCACTTTTTCAGAAAACCCCAGAGAAAAAAATCGCATGGCGTTAAATCGCATGATCTTGGTGGCCAGTTGATATCAGACTTTATTGAGATAATTTGTTTTGGAAATCTTTGCTGCAATAAATCGATTGTTTCATGTGGCGCCGTCTTGCTGAAACCACATGTCGTCCAGATCCATGCTGTCCAGTCGAGCCCACAAGAACTCATGTTACGAAAATTCTTCGAAGTTTGCGAGCGGTCTCAGCATAACTTTCCTAATTTTTGAAATAAGTTTTCACAATTATAACGCGTTGTTCTTTCGTAAAGCGCTTCATTTTTAATAATCGGAATAAACTTATGTGACAGCTGCCAAATATCAGTTTCCCCTTGCATGAAAAAAAAATAACACTAAATTTAAAAAGTGCACTCTTACTGAGACATCCTTTATTAGTATAAGATTGTCAGATGGTAAGGAATTTTTAATATTATAATTAAATTCGACTTAATACAGAGAACACGAGGAATCACTTAACAATGTAATTAACTACCATTATACGTATAAAAGCATTTTATACTATTTTAAATAATGAAGTTATGATTATAAATTCCTACTTCATACTCTCTCTAACCCAGTCTCTATGTGAAGCAGACGAAGTTGCGCGGGTCGACTAGTGCAATATATTTGTAAGCTCATTGAACCTTTCACCTCACAGAACAATATAGAACCGAACAGGAAGCGTGCAGTTCGAGTTCAATACAGGTTGTAATGATAATGATGAATAGTATAATTAACATACAAAGCTAATTGCACACACGTCACTACATTCCTCCCGGTCCGCAGTTGCCCCACAACACGTTATGTAACCAATAAAAGGACTCGGAGAACAGGAGGTGAATCTATTAATCGAATATTCATAGTTTTGGTAATTAGTTATGTTCGATTGGAAATGGAAATGGAAGCGAAAACAAATTAGATTTGCTACACTCCTACAGATAACACATAAAGTCAACCACACACAATTTCTCGTCTGTTATTAGATAGATACTTTTTTCTATAAACAGACAGTGATCTAAAAAAGATCACATGACAAAAATGGTTTTAATATGTTGACTCCAAATTTTGAAAGAAGAAAGTAACAAACTTTATTGGCAAAACACAACATAAAATGAAATTGCAAATACAAACAACTTGAGAAAAATATATATATATATAAAAATTAAAAAATAGTATCTAGAACTTAATCTACAATCTAATTTGCATTGCCAAAAGAAAACCACTCAGACTCTTAAGAGACCGTATGGCCCTCAGCTGATTTTCAGTGGCCCTCTGTGCGACACATACAGAGTCAGTGTAAGCCGACGAATAATTTATAAATTAAATAAATAAATAAAAAAAAGTAGAGGATGGTACGTATATAAACACTATTTGGTTATAACATAAAAGAATAATAGAGTACGTTAATTTACATATGTATTTAAATTATGATTAAGTATTAAAATATAAAAGATATATAAACAAATTTATATTAAAGTGGTAAGAAATATAAGCGAGTATATGTATTATTATAAGTATGATATGAAGGTACATGTATATATTCATATGATATAGATATACATATTTATTTTCAATTATTAGTTTAATTCCATAACGTCTGAGATACTTTTATTTATTACTAGTAGACCCGCACGACTGTCTCCGCGTGTTCCTCCGCTCCTATTGGTCGTAGCGTTATGATATATATTCTATAGCCTTCCTCGATAAATTGGCTATCTAATACTGAAAGAATTTGTCAAATCGGTCCAGTAGTTCCTGAGATTAGCGCGTTCAAGCAAACAAACATAACTGCCACCATTCGCCAATTTTTTTTCATTTTATAAGAAGCTTTATTAGAACAAGTTTTATTGGAAACTTTGTAATACTCATCCTATAGCCATCCTAAAGCTACGCATTAGGAGTGGGTTAAGCGGCAAACCGCCTCGGGGCGCCAAGAGGAGGCGCCATGGCGTTAACCTTCGATGATCTTTATTTTTTTGGAAATGGTGATGACAGTATTTCCAAGAGAGGCAAAGTGAAACCCTTGATGACTTTTTGGACCTTAGTTCCATAGATTCTACACTAGTGATCCTAAATCGTTAAACCAATCGCAGTTTTTTTATCCAGTAATTTTGATTTATTCACTACTGCCGGTGGCCAGAATTCTTCTTTCCCTAAACCACGAAGATTTCCTGCTATCTTTGGAATATCCGGCTGGAACCGCCGCAAACGCTACGTCCCGCAATTTTTAAATCTGTAATATCTTCGAAAATATTCATTTAAATCATATGCTGTAAAGGGCCTGTTGATCTATATCAAATGCACAATGTATTGAAGGTATAGGAAGGACCTAATTGGATAAGGATTAATGCTGTATTGTTTAAAATCGCTTCGTAAATAAGACAATATTTGTCGTAAAAAGTAAATGACAAAAAAATGTTATTGTGGGATATCCATAAGAGATAGACATATACCATACCGGAGTTATCTGTAGACCTTTTCAATGTGTACAATACTGTAGTACATTATTTTGATAAATCTCGTAGGGTTCAGCCTGCGTTTACAATGTAAGCGGAATATTTATGACATCACATTAGAAACCTCAAAAATAACAGTAATTCTCCACTATTTAATTGATGTTATTATACATATAAACCTTCCTCTTCAATCACTCTATCTATTAAAAAAAACCGCATCAAAGTCCGTTGCGTAGTTTTAAAGATTTAAGCATACATAGGGATTTAGGGACAGAGAAAGCGACTTTGTTTTATACTATGTAGTGAAGATTTACAAAGTATTGATTTGTTTAGTCGCTACCAACAAAATGTAGTGTAAGTCGATTTAAATATAATTACCTCCAGTCCAGTACCAAAGTGTTTCCTGTTTCCAAATAATATCGTGTTTATTTGTTAGTGCACGCGATCTCAAAACGTTAAGAATTTGTTAATTGAAACAAATGTCATAGGTTATATATTTAGGGTTATGAGTAACATATCAATCGAACAAAGCTGCAAATTAATCTAAAAACCGGGGCGTCCATGTATTTTAGTTATCGTTTGATAAAGTTATTATATTACTAGAATATAGTTTTAATAAATACATACATTGCTATAAATGTGTAGTAAAGATTGCATTCATCAACATGTAAATCATAACAAAACATAGCACGACTTTACTTGAACTTTTTTAAGTTTTCTAATACTTTTTAGTATGTTTTTATGGAAAAAAATTTAATTATTTCACCCGTGAGGGGACGAGTTAGGTTAGATTCCCCTCTGTCGCTGGAAAAGCACCTCGTAAGAGTAACCCAGCATATTGGTGGTAGGGGATCTGTTCCCGACTGGCTTGCGATTGCATGCACTAGAGCATGCGAATCCAACCGCCAAGTGTCATCAACGCGTTCCGGTCAAGCCGCATGTAAGCCAGAACCACGCCCTCCCTCTCCCATCCTATTAATGCTGCTGTTTCAGAGGACTCGGGGCTCATCCTTGGGGTCCACTGAAAACGCAGCAATATTCTTTTCATTATCCCTCCTGACTGTATCTTCGAGAATACAAGAGTCACTCTCTAGTATTATTGATGTCCATGGGCGATGGTGGCCACTTACGTGTTTGAGTGAAGAAGAGAGGGTGCGAAAGAGAGAGTGGGCGAGTAAGCAGGCACGCGTTAAGCATCTTTTGCGCCGTCGTGCCAAATACTTATGAGCGCAAAAACAATTCTGTCTTGGCTCGCCTACAATAATCTGTTTTTGTATTGCGCCTCTGTCTACTATTACTTTTTTTAAACATTTCTTTGAATCATATTATATTTTCGTTCTGGCGCCCCCTTGAAGCTTCACGGAGCCTATTCCGTAAGTGAGTGATTGAGTCCGTGTACGAGTAAGTGTTAGTGTACGAGTGTATTTAGCGCGACTGAGCAAGCGTGAGGTTGAAGTGTGAGAGAGGGTTAGTGAGCACTAAATACACGTGAACGAAGCCGCGCGAATGGGCTAGTTAAAATTAAAAACATCTACGTAGTTACTACATTTAAAGTATTTCATTGACATCTTAATGTCAGTAGAAACTTCACTCATAATTTAAAGAAGATCACATAACGTGTAACCGTATATACGAGTGTGTTGTGTAACAGTTTATATTTCCTGTAAATAACTGTTTATTTATTTAAAAAACGTTGCGAAATATATATCAGATTAGCTTATTAAAACAATATGTTAATTTGTTAAATAACTTGAATTTCACATCCATTAAAATAATACGAAAATCTTATCTAATTTTATGATTTATTTTCGTTTTGCTAAAATTTCACTTATGGGGCTTTATTTCCCATGGAATAAATTATATGAAAGAAGCTGTGATGGCCCAGTGGTTGAGACTTCAAGTCTTACTCGGGAGGTCCGAGGTTCGATCCCCCACACAGGCACACACACACCTCTAACTCTGAGTTATGTGTGTTTTAAGCAATTAAATATCACTTACTTTAACGGTGAAGGAAAACATCGTGAGGAAACCTGCACTCCTGAGAGTTCCCTAAACTTCTCAAAGGTGTGTGAAGTCTGCCAACACGCACTGGACTAGAGTGGTGGACTATGACCTAATACCCTCCTCATTCCTCATTCTGAGGAGGAGACCCGGCTAAGCAGTGGGCCATTGAAGGGTCGTGATGATTACTTTAAGCTACTGAACCGATTTTAAAAATTCTTTTACCGATTCCAGGTAAAAGGTAGGCTATGCGGTATTGCCATAAATATTCTAATTACAAAGATATGGCCGTTTAAGTGCCATGACCTGGCCATTTTGTACAACGAATGTTTTCTCTGGAACTATCGATCCGATTTTTAATAATTCTTTTATCAGCAAGGCAGGAAATTATTAAATGGTATTTTTCAATAAAGGAAGTAATCTCAGTAACTAGTAATCTGTTTGTTCCGGCTAATCTCTGAAATGGCTGGACCGACTTGGACGGGACTTTCATTGGCAGATAGCTGATGTAACAAGGAATAACTTAGGATATTTAACATCTCGCTACGATCCATAGGAGCGGAGCAACATACGAACGAAGTCGCGCGGGTCCGCTAGTGCATTAATAAGGTCATAATGTATATTCAAATTATCAGAAAAACTAGTATTAGATTAGAAAGGAATTCTATTCTAGGACACAAAACACTTAAAATATTTAGCTATTTTGTTTTATTACTGAACCAGTTTTAAATATAAGTCTAAGTAATAAACTTTTCATTCTTATAAGTCTATGAATTTATAACTCAAATCATACTTTTGTACTTATATTATTTTTTAATAAGTAAATTCATTTTTAGGATATTTTTGTTCTGTAGAGTCAGTTTTTTTTCCCAAAAATTATTATTTTATTGAACTGAAAGAGTCAGGAAATATAATTTATTAAATAACAACTACCAATATACCAATATTTGTTAAAGAAACACGTTCGTTGTATAGCAGCCCCCCCTAAAATATTTATTTTATTCTGTTTTTAGTATTTGTTGTTATAGGGACAACAGAAATACATTATTTGTGAACATTTCAACTGTCTAGCTATCACGGTTCATGAGATACAGCCTAGAGACAAACAGATGGGCGGACTGCGAAAAACAAATAAGAAACCTTTATCAAGCTACGTTGGACACGTCAAAGATTACTCTGCAGCTATTTCCTTCATTTTTAGCTATAATTCTTTTAATCTTTTATAAAAATGTATAATATTTGAATGTGACATGTGGCGTGTCACCCGCAGGTCATGCGCTGACCTTGAACTGCATCCACGAAGTCACGAAGCTTGCTGCATGTTTTGATACTCCCTGACAAGGTCATCTTGTCAACGATATGTTGACTACTAAAAACATGAACACTAATATCATACAAAGTGTGTATGTTGGTCTATGCTTCATTATCCAGTGAATGCTAATGGTACTGAGAGTAATATTGGCTACGTTTTATCCCGGATGACATTAAGCTTTGTCCCAAAGTGTTAACTACTAATATCAATAAAGTATACTTACAGCTAATTTTCGTAACCTGTAAGTGGAGTTCGAGTTCTCGTAAGTGAAGTTGACGTATTTCAAAAATAATAATTTTCTCCAATAGCAGAATAACACAAGAAATATAATTTATTTCAGAATTAAGAATAACCTACTTGTAATTGAAGTTGGAAAGATGTATCTGTAAAAAAAACCACAAAAACAGAGTGTTACTCTTACTAAAAAACCCTGTCTGTCTGTCGCGCTTTCACGCCAAAACTACTAAACCGATTTAAATGAAATTTGGTATATAGTTAGTCTAGAGCCTGAGAAAGGACATAGGCTACTTTTTAATGTGAAAAAAGGGGTGAAAGGGGTCAAAAGGGGGAGATGAAAAGTTGTATGGAGGTATCGTCATTTTTAGAGCTAGAAGCTTGAAACTTATTTTTTATTCTGTTGATTCGATATAAATAAATATGACATTCAAAGTTTTACCTCCAAGGGTGTAAAATAACAATAGGGAATATGGGATGAAAGTTTGTATGGAAATATGTATTATTTGTAAAAAAATTGCTACCCAAAGATATGATTAACAAAATGTTTATAAATTGTTACATAATATAAAAGTACAAAGCCGGGGCAGGATGCTAGTAAAGATAACTGTCTGTAACTACATTCTAAATCCGCGTACAGATTAAACAGTTATTTCTTTAAAAAAACGAAGTTGCAAATGTTCGCGGAATTATATAAATATTTATTACAATATTTAACGTGAGAATCTTCCTATTTCCTAAAACTCATAATCATTTACAAATAATGTTTGCATAATCAAAATTAATTATTTTCGTAATTATTCTGCATTAAACATTAAATAATATACGAAAATCTGTATCTCTTTGTCTGTGAGTGTATAAACTATGCACTATGTTATCTAAATAAACGACAAATATATTAATGACTAGTCGACTACCGTGACTTCGTCTACGATAAAGTATATGTTAAATTAAGAACATATGTACCAAAATAAAAATAAAGGAGAGAGAGAGACAGACTTTGGAAAAAAAAACGAACAGAGACTGTTCATTCTGAACAGAGATAAAGATAAATATTAAAGAGAGAAAAAAGAACCAGGATGAGAATGTTAGTATATAAGAGGAAAAGAGACAGAAATACTGTAGACTTCCTCAGTGAAAGAATTTTTAAAATCAGATTAGTAACGACAAAATTGCCGTATTCGTTTAATTAAAATAATGTATATGGCAACACTAAATCAGCTTTGTCACTCACGAAAAGTGTAGTTTTCTATCATTGAAAAAAAAATTAAAATCGGATTAGTAGTTCCTGAGAAACCCTTCAATTTACAAAATGATCAGGTTATGGCACTTAAATGGCCATATCTTATTATTTAGAATATTTATGGCAACACCACATAGCCTATGTTACCTGGAAAGGATGTAGCTTCCTATCGGTGAAAGAATTTTCAAAATCGGTTCAGTACTTTTAGAGCCTATTCGCAACAAACAAACAATCAAATCTTTCCTCTTTATATAATAGTGTAGATTTATTATGATAGTAGTACTATCTCTATTATGATAAGTCACCTCTGTAATGGTTAAGCATCACTACATATACACTACACTATGATGGTTAATATTCACACGATTAAATAACAAGTCAACCTGTAACTGATCTGTTGGGACAGAGCTATAAATGGATCACAAGCCCCAGTCACTATGATGTAGCTATAAAAGTTGTTACACGGATGCTGTACTTATGCTAGAATATATTTAAATATTAATAAACTAGACAACTGGATTTAATAGTATAAATAACCGTTTAATACACAGAGCGAAATGCAAGATACTGACACACCTACTCACACACTCTCTATCTCTTTCTTTTGTAATCTATGACACAGACGATTCTATACCACATTTACAATACTTCTTTTCGGTATAAAAAGTAGTCGTTATGTTTTTAAGTATTTTTTTTCAATCAAACCATTAAAACAAGACTTTGACGTCTTACTCGGGAAGATAGTCTGATCCTGGCTCCAGGAACCTCGGACTTATCTGCAGTCTCAGATTCACGATTTTTCCGAACCGGGAGATAATGGACAACTTCATAATGGCGCCCCTCTTTCACAAATAACTAAAAAAATTGCTGTGGTAGCAACAAAAATAAAACGAAGATTGATTTCTATGTCCTAATCCCATCCTCACTCTTAGTAGGAGATCCGGCTCATCTGTGGGCCATCCTCGGGTTATGATATAGATATATAGGATATCTTTGGAACCAAAAGTCCCAGTCCCAAACGAGCAGATGGTCCACCTGATGGTAAGTGGCAACCATCGCCCATGGACATCGGAAAAACAAGAAACACTCTCTCGTTTTGACGATGCGTTGCATCCCCGAAGATAGAGTGGGAAGGGGGAATGAAGAAGAAAGATGATGCGGATTCAGTGGACCCTAGGCAAGAGCCCAGAGTCCAATAGGCCCAAAGCATTAATAGGATGGGAGAAGGGGGTAAGTCTGCCCCACATGCGGCTCATCCGGAACGCGTCTATGTCGCAAGCCGGTCGGGGAACAGATCCCCTACCACCAAGGGTGTGCTGGGTTACTCGGCTCTTACGAGATGCTCTCCCAGCGGCAGAGGGGAATAGTATTCTAACCCGTCCCCTCACGGGGTACATACATGATATTTCTATTCAAATAAAATACATTAACAAATCATTAGCACGAGTGTACACTGTACACGTCCTCAGAGTATTTGCCAGACTTACAATATGAATACTAAATAGCACTAAATATAGAACAATAACCGATGCCATGTCTTATTGTGATTCAATTGTGACGACTACGTTACACAGTTCACCTGATGGTGAGTGGAATGAATGGTCACCGTCCTACTGCGTCAGATTTGAGATTCTTTATGGCCATTGCTCAGCATCTGTGGATCTTAAAATGATAAATTAAAAAAATAAAATACAGATTATGTTAATAAAATCAAACCCAAATTCGTTAAGGAGTTGTCGTTTTCTACTTTTTAGTTAAAAGCGCTAACTGTTTACATTTTTATCGTTCAAATAGTCCTTAATTTTTTGGGACATAAATATTTATAAAAAAAATAATTGGCGCTCTATATAATCTAAAAAATTAGTTTAAAACTAAAAAAATACGCTTTTATAGAAAATCCAACTAAAAAATAGGAAATATATTTTAATAAATTTAAATTAAAAATAGTGTGAGAAAAAATGATGTTATTGTAAAAAAAGCGTGGGGTGCTTTTCAGGGGACAAAATAACCCTTCTACTCATATCTGTTTACAAAATATTTATAACTATTGATAACATGCACGCTTTTTTTGAACAAAATTTTGTTAAAATTTAACAAATTTACTAAAAATTTCGATATATTTTACTATAAAACGGGGGTGAAAACTACTTTAGAATATAGGGGGGTGATGTACGTATAAGATAGGGAAAGTATAAAACATAAATATAAAGTGTCTTGACGCAGACACTCCGGCTCTCAGGGAAACAAAAAATCGCTAATCCGGATTATCCTAGTAAGGATAACGGATCAAACTGTTTAAAATATTGAATTGTCATCGATCCTTACTAAGTATGCCATATTTCGAGTTAATCTGACGTTTTAAAGGGGGTCAAAATCAAGTTCAAAGAATCCGTTACATACATACTAACATACGTATGAAGCTAATAAAAGCGTATTAATTAAGTTATTTTGTAAATTATAAAAATACGCCAATGTCATGAATATCGAAAAGATTATAGAAGGAGATTGAGCTGTATAGCAGTCGCAGAAATAACTAATTTTTTTTTAAAGAATATTTCTATTTCTACTACTGTTATAATAGTATCTAAATACAAATAATAGTGATAAGTTGTTATTTGTGGCATTTAGTCGCGTTCGCAGGTACAATCCATTTCAGCCTCAAGTATGTAGAATGGCGCGGCAAGGTTGCCTCGCCTCTCCTCGCCACTCACAGCTCGCTCCACTGATATAGATACGAATATAAACATAATACAGCTTCCTGTATTTTTTCTTCAATTTTATAGGATGTAGAGGTTGAGAATTCTGTATTGTGGCCTTTGTCTTAAAAAAGAAAAAACAGTTTGACACAGATTACTTTCCAAGTTATCGATGGCGTCCTACTAATATTATAAACGCGAAAGTTTGTAAGAATGTATGGATGTTTGTTACTCTTTCACGCAAAAACTACTGAATGGATTTTGATGAAACTTTACAATAGTATAGCTTACACATCAGAGTAACATATAGGCTATAATTTATATTGATATAGTGTGAATTATCCAAAATATAGCGAGTGAAACCGCGGGACGCAGCTAGTAGATTATATAACCAAAATGGTCGTGCACTTAGATGTTTTTAATTTTTTTATTATTAATATTAATAGGTTTCAAAATATAATTAATGCCATATTAATTATAAGGAATCATATGTGACCTTTGTTTTAAAAAAATATAACATTTAACGCACAGATTAAAAATGATTGAAAGCATAGACTTGTGTTCCTGCTTTATTAAAAAAAATAATAAGAAATAAATGATAGAATGTTTAATAAAAATGTATTAATCTTCAATAAAAAATATTATTTTTTAAAAAGAGACAGTTTTTTTAATTGTGAAGCATATACTAAAATGGTAACACAACCTTGAGGAAAGCGAACGTAAGTAATTCAGATATTAATGAGTTGTCGAACAAATAAAATGTCGTTACATTATCAGTATTTCTCAATCTTTGATTTGTTAATTAATTATAATATTAAGGTTATTTCTTCGGAATGGACTGATTAATATTTTTTACAATATATTATGTTATCTACATGGGACCGATACCGCACAGTAATACGCACAAGACAATATTAACCAATATTAAACACTTACTTCACACCTTAGTAAAGGACACCTAGCATCACGACACCGCACCGCTGCACAGCCTAAATGGTCACCAGGCGAGCTGCGTTTAACGGTGTTACTAACTTATTAAGTGATATGCGTTATATTGTACACACAGACTTACAGTATTACGGCTTGAACTGTAAAGGGGAAACATTATGCAGCTATCCAACAAAATATTCCACAAACACCCTGGTTTTTTCTTCATCAAAATGAGGTTCGTTGGGTCATCTCTACAATTAGTCGTCTTCGAATTGGACATTCATGTACCCCAGTACACCTTCACAAACTGAGAATTCGTGATCACTCATCGTGTGAATGTGGCCTGGACGAAGGCACAATTTCACATTTGTTGTTTTCCTGCCCAAAACTCTTTTGTAAACTTTATGATGCTCCACCTCCTTCTGTCTTTCGTCCTATTGATGTTAATTTGTATTTGTAAATGTAAAATTTGTGTGTAAATTTCTTAAATCTAACAACATTAAAATGTCCTTACTACATGACATTGGCAAAGTGCATTTTAATTGTGCACAACTAGAAGCCATTAAACAAAGAAGAAGAAGAAGATTGTCATGACGGCATATCTTTTTGGTTATCTGTTTCTATTTCGTTCTACTTCTTTTGTTTACTTGCTATCAAAAATCGTTGATTATTAAACTCTTTAATTCCCATGTCCAAGTTTCTAAAGTTAACTAGTCTCTTTAAATAAATCAAATTTAGATTTCATTTAATTAATACGAAAAAAAAAACAAATATTATATAAACTACCCTCATTTTTATGAGGTAGTCTTCCAAAAGAGACAATGGGCACTGAGCAGTTAATTCTAAAAGATACGCGGTAATTATTTTAATTTAATGAATTTGACAAATAATATTTGGTTAGTGTTGCCAGAAAATAATAATAAATAGTGTTACTATTTAGCTTTGCTACAATAATAGTAGAGTGAAACAATAATGTTTCCATGTGGTAGAAAAATATAATAAACTTCTGTCACCTACAGGTGACATTAGGAATTAATGAGTTAAATGACGCAATGGGAGGGATAAGAAATTTTCTTTATTATCATCCTTTTTTTAACCCGGCAGGAATCTGCTCAACAGTTACCATCCCAAGCAGGGACTAGGGATGGTTATGCGGGGTTAGGATCTGCTTCAGAAGTAAACAGTCTTGACCCCTCATTGGGACTATTTTTTTTTGATAGCGCAGGGGAAATCTTCGAAAAATACTCAATCCTTGGGATAAAAACTGGGTTATGTGGGATTTCTACCCACTAAAACCTCTGCGTGTCCTTCCCATTTGCCATGCTCTGACCTCATCCTGAGGGGACAATGTCTCTCCCTCATTATCTCGTGGGTTGCTTAATCGTCTTATGGGTTGCTTAGATACAGGTGACCTGGGCACTTGCAACCTGGAGCCCCAGTTTTATGTCCTGGGCGTTGGGATAGAAATGCCGAGAGGATTTACCGCGTCACGTCGATGGTCGTCGTCTCCGACGAGACGGATCGGACCTCTCCCGATCCCGCTCCGCTGTCTCCTTGTACCATTACGGTCTCACAAAAGGTAACACGACTGTTGGCAGGGACTATATACTCTAACTGTACCTCAACATATGTTATTGGCGGTAGAATGTGATGAACAGCATTCAACAAATAGCCACAAGTGATCGCTAAAGTTTTAAAATGTCGCGTCATATTATCGTTGCTTCACTAAAAGTGTTAGTGAACTACTAAGTGAAAAAAAGGTTTTGTAAAATCACTTTTTGCTATAATGTATGAAAGTCAGTTAAAAAATAAATATCCATTTTCTAATAATCTCATAGAAAATGATAACATTATGTGATATTAATGTCGATGTAATGTTACGAGTATCTGATGACAGAAGCGATGAAAGGAAGTAATTAGCATTTGTAAAAGTGTAGAATAGAAAATGATAAGGTGGAAAATGAAGAAAAACTAATGTCTACCAGTCTTATTATACTAATGTTATAAATGTTAATCTTTGTATGTCTGGATGTTTTTTTATATAATTACTCAGATACTTTACCCCTTTTTTTTGTTTACGATGAGGAATGCTTTTATGCATGGAGAGCCGTACAACCCCTTAGGGGGGACTAGCTGGGTATAATCTGGTTTAACATGTAGGCTTGTTTTATCTTGGAAAAATTAAGAAATCCTGCGGGATAATAATAAAATTTGTTTATTATCTTATTATTTTGTTTGTTTAAAAGTATTGAAGCTGAAGTCGTAAGACCAATCGGAACTTCCGACTTTTCGGAATTGGCGTCGAATCTCCGTATCATCCCTATTCTAATCCTGACTTGGGGGAAAACCTAGTGTTTCTTATGTTTATAGGGCGAGAACAAACTGGCCTTTAGAACAGGTTGTAGTAATCAATATTAGCATAATCTACAAAGTGTTTCACGGACAGTAACAGACTAATAAAATAAATTAATATTAATTTTTCGAAATGTCATGTTAGAGTATATTTAAAGTTTTATAGTTTAAAACAAAAAGACGTTGATAATGCTCTTTGGATTTTAGGAAATCTTCATCTTCATTCATACATATATAGTCTATGTAATTTTATTTGTTTCCAGTCTTCTAATATTATCCTACCTACTAATATTATAAACGCGAAAGTTTGTAAGAATGTATCGATGAGTGGATGTCTGGATGTATTGATGTGTGGATGTCTGGATGTATTGATGTGTGGATGTCTGGATGTAATGATGTGTGGATGTCTGGATGTATTGATGTGTGGATGTCTGGATGTATTGATGTGTGGATGTCTGGATGTAATGATGTGTGGATGTATTGATGTGTGGATGTCTGGATGTATTGATGTGTGGATGTCTGGATGTATTGATGTGTGGATGTCTGGATGTAATGATGTGTGGATGTCTGGATGTATTGATGTGTGGATGTCTGGATGTATTGATGTGTGGATGTCTGGATGTATTGATGTGTGGATGTCTGGATGTATTGATGTGTGGATGTCTGGATGTAATGATGTGTGGATGTCTGGATGTATTGATGTGTGGATGTCTGGATGTATTGATGTGTGGATGTCTGGATGTAATGATGTGTGGATGTATTGATGTGTGGATGTCTGGATGTATTGATGTGTGGATGTCTGGATGTATTGATGTGTGGATGTCTGGATGTAATGATGTGTGGATGTCTGGATGTATTGATGTGTGGATGTCTGGATGTATTGATGTGTGGATGTCTGGATGTATTGATGTGTGGATGTCTGGATGTAATGATGTGTGGATGTATTGATGTGTGGATGTCTGGATGTATTGATGTGTGGATGTCTGGATGTATTGATGTGTGGATGTCTGGATGTAATGATGTGTGGATGTCTGGATGTATTGATGTGTGGATGTCTGGATGTAATGATGTGTGGATGTATTGATGTGTGGATGTCTGGATGTATTGATGTGTGGATGTCTGGATGTATTGATGTGTGGATGTCTGGATGTAATGATGTGTGGATGTCTGGATGTATTGATGTGTGGATGTCTGGATGTATTGATGTGTGGATGTCTGGATGTATTGATGTGTGGATGTCTGGATGTAATGATGTGTGGATGTATTGATGTGTGGATGTCTGGATGTATTGATGTGTGGATGTCTGGATGTATTGATGTGTGGATGTCTGGATGTATTGATGTGTGGATGTCTGGATGTATTGATGTGTGGATGTCTGGATGTATTGATGTGTGGATGTCTGGATGTATTGATGTGTGGATGTCTGGATGTATGGATATGTGGATGTTTGGATGTATGGACATGTGGATGTTTGGATGTATGGATATGTGGATGTCTGGATGTATGGATGTATGGATGTATGGATGTGTGGATATATGGTTGGTGGATGTATGGATATATGGATGTGTGGATGTATAGATATGTGGAAGTATCAATGTGTGGATGTGTGGTTGGTGGATGTATGGATGTATGGATGTATGGATGTATGGATGTATGGATGTATGGATGTATGTATGGATGTATGGATGTATGGATGTGTGGATGTGTGGATGTGTGGATGTATGGATGTATGGATGTGTGGATGTATGTTTATTACTCTTTCACACAAAAACCACTAAATGGATTTTGAAGAAACTTTACAATAATATAGCTAACACATCAGAATAACACATAGGCTATAATTTATAATGATATAGTGTGAATTATCCAAAATATAGCGAGTAAAACCGCATGGCGCAGTATTAAATATAGTTATTTTGGAGATATTGTTAGAGTATGAGATTTTAGACTGTAAGAGTAAAATGGTGTTTTCGTATGACTGTATGTTCCTCATACTCAAAAAGGTTATTCGTATATGAGATATATATATTTATATAGATCATATTCATATAGGAAATAAAATAGGTTTTACCAATTTTTGCAAAATCATCACCGAAGCCAAACTAGACTTTCAATTCGTTTTTCAGAAAGTTTAGTCACTTTATCATCCTTTATCTAAATGATGGACTTATAACATGCGCAGTGACTCGTTTATAACACCTTGAACTTCATCACAAATATTTTAGCAGTGGGCGACGCGACCTCAGCGACAATGGCATACCACAACACAATACTATTATCTAACAACCGATTGTTCGCGTTATTTGATTATAGGCCATACTTACGAATTACAACTGTTATCTACATGGGAGCGATACCGCACAGTAACACGCACAAGACAATCATAATATGCACTTACAACTGAACACTGAATAACCAATATTAAACACTTATTGCAAACCTTAGTAAAGGCCACCAAGCATAACGTCTAACAAGTCTATCGAAACATAGGTTATATACAGTCTTGGAATAAAATATAAAGTTATCAAAAAACTGTTGGTGTCTTCATAGTATGACTTTTTAATATATTCATCATCACGACCCGTCAATGGCCCACTGCTGAGCCGGGTCTGCTCCTCAGAATGAGGAGGGTATTAGGCCATAGTCCACCATGCAGTGCGGGTTGACAGACTTCACACACCTTTGAGAACTGTTAGGGAACTCTCAAGAGTGCAGGTTTCCTCACGATGTTTCCTTCACCGTTAAAGCAAGTGATATTTAATTGCTTAAAACACACATAACTTAGAAAAGTCAGAGGTGTGTTTGTGTGGGGGATCGAACTCGGACCTCCCGAGTAAGACTTGAAGTCTCAAGTATATTAGAGCTATATAATAATTACTTTTAGTGCAACAACATAATGCAATATAACATTGCTTGCTTGCTATGTTTAATGTTGCTCATCACATCCATACAAAGATTAATATATTTGGAGAACATAATTTTGGAGAAAACGCTCCACAGTATGATGATATTTTGACCCGCACACGAAAACCTTAATTTGATAGTCCCTTTGTTGAAATCTTTCTATATATATAAAACAAAGTCGGGTTGATTCGAACACTTATAACTCGAGAACGGCTAAACCGATTTTCATGGCTCTTCATTTGTTGTATTTGTCACCATCCCGAATAGCAGCAACCCATAAAACATTGGAAAATTGACCGAAAAAAATATTTCCCATACAAAATGTTGATGGGTTTCCTAAATGTCAAACATTTAATGTTCATCCCGTCGATAGGGTAACAATATATATACCACAATATTCGGAGGATAGCTTTGATATTTTGGATTTAAAAAATGTAGAATAATGTCAGTATCGTATAAGGATTGACATATATATTGGTTGTCAACAGTTCAGCTAATCTGCAGCACGACATTGTCGACTGTTGCTCAGCTAGTTGTACGATATATAATTATATGTTATTGAATATTGTGCATTATCTATATATAACTACAGGAACCTAAATAGTGTTTTCTCCTAGTGCTTCTCCAATTACTGGAGATTAGGAGTCATGCTCCGGAACTTTTCTTTGTCCATGAACAGTTGTTCCACAGACTTGACCTCAGTCCACTCTCGGATATCCCTCAGCCAAAAACGTCTACGTACATTAAGTGATATGTGTACTCTATATTATTAGATTCTAATTAACTCAACTAAGAGTAGAGGGCTAGAGGTATACGCTATTAAAAAATAATCTTTCTCTCTCTCTAACATCTCTAACATATCCTCGTTTCGCTAAGAATATCGCTTTCGTCAATGAATTGCAAAATATAACTGATCATGATGATATAATATATTATGATGACATACATATACGTAAGGTAAAAGGAACTTAACAAAAAACATATACATGTTTATTATAACTTAACCTTCGCGTGTTATTCAAAAGGTGTGTGTTCACACTTACACTGCACTATGATAGTCAATATTTACTCCATCACTTTTTTTTTATTTAATTTTTATAATAATTAAAATTAAATAGAATATTCCATACACCATCCAAAATAGTATTTTCCATACACAAATTTAAGTTTGGCATTTATTTTCAATCCAAATTTTAAATTGAGATAGGTTATTAATTTCGGCCGTTAGTCTTAACTTACGATAGGATAGAATCAGCTTCATAATTAATTTCGCAAAGGTGAATATTATGTAAAATGCCGTATTGGGGATCATGTCGTTATCTAGTTCATCATCATCAATTAGATATTGGGTCACAAGCAGCGCCAGCCATGTTCTACGCCGTCGTGCCAAATACTCATAAGTGCCTATATTTTTAACCCTCATTTTTGAAGACAACTAAAAAAAATTGCAATTGCTATCTTCGTCCAAACCAGTAGTTTTTGGTGCCCCTGTTTAGAATTAAGTCACAAATATATAATGACGTGAGAGCAAAAAAACAGAGGTTGAGTCCTTTAAGTATAGTGGCGCGCTGCTCTCGCCTCGTGCTTCCCGCTAAAATCGGTGGTTTTAATAATATTGGGGAACACTAACAGGGGTGATAATATTGAATGGACTATTGGGTAAACGCAACGTATACACTTTTACTGAACCGATAAATTATCAAATGATCTCTAACAATTACGAGAGAAACCTAAGCAGTGCCTTGGAATTGTGACTAAGGTGTAGGCTTTAAGACGTCCTTTAAGTGGTCACGACACTCGCCTCTACTGCTAGGATCTCTGTTTAAATCCAAGGTTAAACTCACATAAACCTAACCTAACACAAGACGTAGCAACTGGATTGTAAGGTACTCACGTGACCTTAATCGGACTAATACTGCACTGCACAACACTAACACTATTCAGAGATTACTTCACTTTTTGACAGACCGCTCAAGACTAAGACTTCAGTCAGATTGTCGATGGCATATAAAGGGTCGAGGGTCGAGACTGTCAAAACTACGGAAGACTACTAGCCTTTTTTTTACCCGGAGGAATCTGCACACAGATACTTCCCCAAGCGGGGACTTGGGAATGTTATGCGTGGTTGGTATGACTGCCTCTGAAGGAGACAGCCCAAACACTGCTTCGAAAGGAGGCAGCCCGACCCGCTAAACCATCCGAGGTGTTCCACTCTCCTGCTATAGGGACAGCGCACTAGCACTAGACCTCTGCATGGGCAGCAGAATCCCCCGTCCACCGCCCATAGTCTACTCGTCGACGGCGCACTCTACCCTACTCCAATGCCATAGATGACGATTCGCTTAATCGATAGTCTTTTACTATTCTCCGACATATATGTAATTGTTGAGCAGCCATTTCGATTGACTCCCTTCGAATAATATTACATTTTCATTCTCGCTTTTTACGCTCCGGCGCTGTCGTGCACCGCACCTTGCACATATGGACGGTTTGTCCCTGGTCGCAAGTCCCAGGTATAGCTCAACTTCCTTTAATAATGTAGGTTATTTTCTTACGGTAAGTAATCGAGACACAATAACCTTACAAGGAATTCTAAGACTCCATAAAAATGTGATATTGTGGTCGATGTATTTACATAACAGCTCCGAGAAGGACTTATCATTGAATGTTGCCACGTGCCTGGAATTTAATGATTGAACACTTGTATCCATCGTGTAATTCATTGTATTATACAATTGCTAAAACGCCCTCACTTCGCTGCGTTAAACCAGTAAGCTAAACAGAAATTGCGAAAAGCAAACACACTACTTCGAAATCCTTCCTTTACAATGAATTCAAACATTTGCAACCGCCATCGGTGGATAAGAGTGACTTGCCTCATGTATTGAAAAACAATATGGCGGCTACAGGACTAAATAAACTCCAAACTATTTTGTCAAGTAATTGCTATCTATTTTAACGCTTTGCTACTCATATCAATTCTACTTACATCATTAATAACAGGGTGCTACTCAAGTTAGTGTTGCCATCATCACAACCCATTAATGACCCATCGCTGAGCCGGGTCTTCTCCTCAGAGTGAGGATGGGGGTGTGTCCACCACCCTTTTTTTTTTGTCGCAGGGGAATGCATTTACGCATACCGCCCGATCCTTTGGGGGGATCGAATGATTATGTGGGACTCGCCAGCGGTAAGCGCCGTCCTACCCACTAAACCTACTGCGATACCCTCTCCGTCAAAAATGAGGCGCCACGGGGTCGCTATTTGCATTCTACGCAGGCTTGCCCGCCCTGGACGTGTCCCGGGTACGGAAGACACGCCCAATGCCCCGCTGTGGTCCGGGGGAGGAAGAAGATGCGCCTCATACCCCCCGGCTGTCGTCTGCGGATCGGGTCAGCGAGAGGATGAGCCTCCTCCTCCTCCTCCACCGATAGTCCACCACCCTGGCCAAGTGCGGGTTGGCAGACTTCACACACCTTTGAGAACTTTAGGGAACTCTCAGGAGTGCAGGTTTCCTCACGATGTTATTCATTCACCGTTAAATCAAGTGATATTTAATTGCTTAAAAAAGTGTTGCCATCATCGTAATTTACAGGTTAATACTATCTCTAGAATTATTCATTGAATTTAACCTATAAACAAACAGATTTATGAGTTTATAGTCAAAGTGAATAATGAGTAATGATTTGTAGAGATCATTATATTTTGATTTGTCATTTATTTTCTTAATGTATTTTATGATCATTTATATTACAATTTGTAGTATTACGTTGTTTAATTTCTTAATAACGATTTATGAGTAAGCAGACGTCTAAAATAAAAGTGACCTAACTCAAAAATTTCAATTTTGAATAAGAATAAGAGCGGGAATCCCCGAACTAGGCGGGGCTTCGAAAATCTCCCGAGGAAACGGCCTCTTGTTCATCACACAAAATAATTTATATGTAGAGATGTTCCCAAAAAACTGACCTCTCCCGGAGATTCCCACGCTTTTTTTTGAATACACAAGCACATGAATAAGAATTTAATATATACATGACGACACGATATGAAAACATATTTATGTTTTACTAGCTGACCCGGCAAACGTTGTTTTGCCATATAAATTTGGGGTGGGCCACCCTCATCAATTAGGGGGATGAAAAATAGATAGTAGCCGAATCTCAGACATACTCAATATGTATATAAAATTTCATAAAAATCGATTGAGCCGTTTCGGAGGAGTATGGTAACTAACATTGTGACACGAGAACATATTATCATGTCACACAGTGTAACTAGCAATTACTAATTTTACTTGTTTAATGAATTTAAGCTTTTAACTCAATTTTTTCAACATTTATAGTGAATTGGAAATATATAAAAAAAAATTTTGTAGCACAACATTTGGTATTATTTAGTAAAAATGTTGTTATAAAAATAAACACAGTCGATCACAGCTTTACACATAGTAAATTCAAGTAGTTGCACCCCAGAGACGTCAGTCGTCCACGACTCAATAAAATGGCGAAAACAGTCTGTGTATTCAACCTTTTTGCTACAGCTTTTAAAGCCTTTGTTTATACTAATACCTTAAGATACTTTCATTAATATAACCTTAGTAAAGGACACCCTAGAGTAGTTTTGTTATTACCAATCATTCGATTAAAACAATCATTCAATTTTTAATTTCATAATCGATATGTCACTAGTCAATATAATCCGATAGTAATCACTCGTAATCGCCCACCTGTGAACTACACCAGACAGAGTGCTCAGTCAAAACTTGTTTTCCTTATTAGGCAATTTCTGTCTGTTGCAAAAACTGGCAGCAGTGACAATATAGTAGAATATTCAAAAATATTGAATACATAAAATACATACAATAGCCTAAATTCAACTGTTTTACCATTAATTATTGACTGAAATAACTAGTTCGCCATCTAGGGCGGTCCACCATATTGGATTGAGTGAAATCATTTTATTATTCGTATTATTCTCAAAAAATCCTTTCATTTGACACCCATATAGTAACCGTGTACAAAAAATAACAGACCGCCATCTTGGGCCTTCCGACATGTTGGATTTTAGCTAATCATGCATTGTCATCCAGATTAAACGGTTATTCTATTGCAGTGAAGGAAATAACAAAAAAAGATTTATTTCAATAACACACTTCACTACAATTAAAATTCATTAGCCTAAGTTCTACTGTTCTACCAGTTACCATCAGTCGGCTCCTGCCATCTTGGCCGGTCCGCCATATTAGATTTAGTGAAATCATTTTATTTTTATATTCTTTTTAACAAATTCTTTTATTTATTAACCATATAACGGATACGCATAAAAAATATCAAGTTTGCAATCCTGGGCTGTCCGCCATGTTGGATTCGGAATAACGTCATTTAACTAACCATGCATTTTCATCCAAACTTCTTAGTTTGCTTTGTACGCAGTTATTTTATCTGATTGAGATGAATGTAAAGAAGCAGGCAATCCAAGATGGCGGACTAGTTATTTTTTAACACTCATAATATGGGTATCAAATGAAAGGGTTTGCTGAGGAGAATACGATCTAATGTATTATTTTTTTGAATTATTATAGATTTAATGTTACAAGTAGATCTTACAATCGAAGCGCTATTTTTTACAAGCATTAGCTAGCCTTCATTGGTTCTAAATTTTAAATTCTACATCCTATTTCTTAATTAGTACAAAGTATCTGTTAATAAAATATTAAAAGGCAAATAGTTTTCTGTTTATTACGCTTATGTATACATGTTATTACATAATAACCTCTATTCTTAACTGTATAAGATCTACAGGTGTTAAACCACTTTACCTGTCAACTTATCATTTGTCCATGTTAGGTTTATGTTGCAGTGAATAACTAGCAAAGTATAGCATTAGAAAGGTTAAACAGTTTTTATAAGTAAAGCATTTTTTTCTGTACAGAATACTTAAATAATAAGAATGATAGGAATTTAAATAACTTTCAAAGTCAGTTCATGTCCAATAATAGCTGTTTTGAATAGCGGACTTTTGAGGTCTGCTAAGACCACTAACATTTTACACTGCTATCTGAATCGTGGATTATATTAAGAACGTATTTCGAAAATTCTACAATAATCAGATTGAAACAATCATTCCAACTAGCTTTCCAAAAAACTGATTGCAATTCCACCCAAGAATCTTCACCCAATCATCTAAATAATCCACTCAAAAATTCACAAAAAAAATAATTCTGAACCGTTCAGGAGAAAAATAGTTACAAAATTATACATGTCAGAGAATAGTAAAAGATTATCAAGTAATCGAATCGTTATGAGAGTCTAGCAGTAGAGGCGAGTGTCTCGATCGAATAAAGGATGTCTTTAAGTCTACACCTTGGTAACAAGTCCAAGCTGCTTAGGTTTCTCTCGTAATTATCAGAGATCATATTTGATTATTTGTCGGTTCAGTAGAAGTATCTACGTTGCGTTTAACGCCCCCCCCTGTTAGTGTTTTCCAATATTTCCCTCTCCTCCTTCCTTCTCATCATTAAAATCCCCAACATACACGTGTAGAAGAATGGTGAATGAATGTGGTGTTTGATGAACTGTCTTTTTGTAAGTAATTCTAATAGCTAATATATAATCAAGACTTTAAAACTTTATAATAATAGTTCAGATTAAATTAAATGTATGATAAAAAGTTTATAGCGGCACGTCTGCGCTATAGTTTCAGTGGTGCCCCAGTATTATGGTCAAGGTAAGCCAGTATTGTAAAGCCGTTATTGAATTATAATATATTCGAACTAATTAAACTTCATTAAGTCGCAAGAAAAACAGAATTAATATTAGTTGTGGGGTTTTTGTTGCTTTTGTGTAGTAATGAAGATGTTGGTTATCATGTAATAATTATAGTCAGTACCTTGTATATTTCAATCACTTTATTGCCTGGGATTTGTGACCCAGGTGTAAGGTTAAGGTGTTAAGGTTTAACCCAGGTGTATCAATTTTTAATGACAAATTCAAAAGTGATCAATATTTACATACATGTTTAAATTGGTTAACAATGCATCGTTAATTACGTAGTTATTCTAAATCCAATATGGCGGATGACTTAAGATGGCGGACTAGGTATTTTTGTTATATGGGTATCAAATAACAGGTTTTGATAAGGTGAATACGAAAAACTGAATGATTAAACTAAATCCAATATGGCGAACCGCCTAAGATAGCTAAGATAGCAGCACAGCCATCTTAAAATGAATAATCTACATCAGTAGGTACAGCATTGAACCCACGGAAACATTTCGTCAAGATGTCGGCTATCCCAAATTGGTTGGACAAGGTCCTATCAGCCATTATTGGTCACCTTGGAAGTCGGACGTTAAGGTTATTGCAAAATTCAGAAAAACATTATTAAAATAACAAATAATGATACTACTGTATAGCAATATACTGGCAACACTGTCGTCATCCTTTAATTGTGGGTGGTTCTGATAGATTTTATCTCACGAAGTGATTGATTTCATACAGTTAACATTTTAAGTCGTGCAAGTGTATGTTATGTTGTAAATCATTTAAAAATATCTCTACGAAACTCTTGTTATACAACACCTATGTCCGATGCATTTTAGAGTACTGTTCCGTGGTGTGGTCGCCTTACTATCAAACAAAATAAAATAGGATAGAAAGGATAAAAAGGATACAAAAAAGATTTTTAAGACATCTTATGTATTCTTGCAAAATAAAGAGTGGAGACTTTCCGAGTTATCCCGAAAGACTGGCACACTTTAACATGCTCAGTCTTCTTAATCGCAGGACAGTTCTGGATCTTTGCTTTGTGTACAAAGTTGTCAGAGGAGGTTGTCTTTTTGCTAGACTATGATGTACACTATCTCTCTCTTTGTTACTCTACTGCTTACACTAAAAATCTTTCTCTTTTTGACCTTTTAATTGTCTGGCATGTACACTGAAATCTGAACGCATTTCATTCTTCGTGTGTCTCTTTCTTTCTTAGGTTTTTGTTTATTTCTGTAGATAACGTGTAAACTAAATTATTCCTATTTATTTACCTTCCTTACAGATCTATTTATTTGTTTAACATCTACATTAACGTTTTCTTTGTATTGCTTCTTTTTCATCGATTAATTTGTCTTCTATGTGTTCTACCTGTTTTTGATGTATTTGTTATTGCATCAGCTTGGCGTGTATGCTGTACAGTAAAGCTATTAATGGATACGTTGTTAATCCACTCCTCATTACCGTCCGCCCGTTATATCGCTAGCAGGTTCACTGACTTACTGACTTATGTTCCTGTGTCCCCTAGATGGGGCAGAGGGCGTCCACAGTGCATCGCCAACCCACTCGATCTTGAGCTTCGCGCTTTATTTCTCTCCACGTTTTCCCGATAGCCTTCGCTTCATCAATGACTGTCCGCCGCCAGGTTTGTTTCGGGCGGCCACGTTTGCGTCTACCTTGGGGATTCCACTCTAGGGCTTGCCTTGGTATATGGTCTGGATCCCTACGCAAAGTATGACCTATCCAATTCCTTTTGCGGCGTTTGATCTGATGGGCGATCGAGACTTCGTTGCAGCGCTTCCAAAGTTGTTGGTTGGAAATTCTGTCAGGCCAGTAGATACTCAGGATTCTACGAAGGCATCGGTTTACAAACACCTGGAGTTGCTGCGAGATGTTCCTGGTGACCTTCCAAGTCTCACATCCGTACAGCAATACAGACTTGACATTAGACCGGAGGTTCACTGCAGGCTATTAAATATGTCAGAAAACCACAAATTGTTTGTGTTATGTGTGTTCTCGAATAATATAGATAATGCGTTACTTATAACTAGGTAATTGTAATATTTGTCTGTATATATGTGTGACTAGATTTAATGCACTTAGACAGCTAAAAAATATGATAGTTATAAACTACTGACATGTGATAGTTATAAAAGACTAACAACAAAAATGTGTGAAAAATTAAGTGGGCTTTTTTGTTATATTAGTTTGGAAAGATACTTGCGTTCTTACGAATATAGTAAAATAAGTTTAACTGAGGTAGGGCACAGCAGGAAACTTCCTGCTCAAATATGGAGCAGCCCGACTGGGGTAGTACCTCCACCTTACAGAAGATCACAGCTAAATAACACTACTCTAAAGCAGTGTTGTGTTCCTGTTGGTGAGTAAGGTGACCAGAGCTCCTGGGGGGAACTGGGGATAGGGTCGGCAACGCGCTTGCGATGCTTCTGGTGTTGCAGACGTCTATAGGCTACGGTAATCGCTTACCATCAGGTGAGCCGTACGCTTGTTTGCCGACCTAGTTACATAAAAAAAAAAATAAGATGTTATTGACTAGTTTTAGAATTGCTACTACTGATGGTCCTTAAATAAATAAATAAAAGTCCTTTAAAATAAATTAAGAAGTAAAGATATATGGAATTGGTTGCAAGTTTTGGACCGACACGATTAGCATACAAATACTCTAAATCTGTTTTTAAATCTATTATAAATCAATACGGTTTGTTATTCAACATACATAACATTACATGAATAGTGAATACGGATTGGATAACATGTTACTTGACATTCTAAAAGTCCGTTTGTTTGATTTTATTTCATTTTACGTGACATGAAAATAAATTTAGTATTAATAAAACAGTTCAAAATATACTCAAAATTGATTATGTTATTGGGAGATGTCGTTAAATAGAGAGTAGAGAACGATAAATGTAAACTTATCAATGTCATTCCGTAGTAATTTGTATTAACTATCGTTAGTTAAATATTTAGGTTATAAATTAAGAAATATCTCTAGTATTGGACTACATTTTATCAAGATATATACAATCATCGTGGACACAGTACTTGTATATATATATCTATATTACAAGACAGATAAAAAAAATTACAGGCTTTATTGTTGTACTAGTCGACCCGCGCGAATTTGTGCGCGTGTAGCTCCGCTTCTATTGGTCTTAGCGTGATGATATATAACTTATAGCCTACTTCGATAAATGGACTGTCTAACACTGAAAGAATTATTCAAATCGGACCAGTAGTTCCTGAGTTTAGCGCGGTCAAGCAAACAAACTCTTCAGTTTTCCTGTAAATGTAAAGACAGCAGATGTTCACAATTTATTTGCTGGAGTTATATTTTTATCTCGAAAGAGTTGGTGCGTGTATATTTTTTTAATAATAGTATACACAAAATAAACACATTGCAAGTAATGTATAATGACTAAATATGTACAAGTGCTAAAACTCCTTGAGCCCACGTGTGTGGCTCACCCACATTATAACATTTAATGACACCATTTACACGACACTCAGTATCCGTAGTGGTGATAAAGATGTTAAGTGTGAGTCTGTTTATAAAGGTTTCATAACTAAATAAATACATTTGTCTTCGCTCCAAATAGCAGAATAACTAATAAAATGTAGGAATAAATTTTAAAAAGGTGACAGCACACGTCATGACGTCACTCACGCTTATAGCTTATTTGTAATAATTAATGTCTCTATTGTACGGATTTCCATGCGGTTTCCGTCTATAGATAAAGTAATTCACGGGGAAGGTTTAGGTATATAGTTTGTTTGTATTAGCCGTGCAAAGCCAGGACAGGTTGCTAGTAGAATAGACATTCATAGTTGCAGGTGAATGAATTAATCACTGAAGAAGTTAAAGTATTATGAAATTTAGGTCGAAACTTTTTATAATTATCTAAAAATTATGATTTAGGTATCATTTGATTCGGAATGGATTGTAGAAACTTTTTGAGAAAACAGCAAAATTTATAAACAATTAAGTGAAAAAAGGGGGTTTGGTTTTTTGCAAATATCTCGAAAAGTATTTGAGATTTTTGAAATTTGAAAAAAAGATTCAAAGAGAGCAACAAATTTCCCAAAAAATAATCTGTACTTCTGGAACTGTGGGACCAATATTTATAATTTTTCCAGAGGGTTGAAAATACGCCCGACAACGGGGCCTGGCGAGGCTGTAGAATGACACCTAAATCATAATTTTTGGAGAATTAGAAAAAGTTTCGACCTAAGAAGCACTTGTTAACTAGACGATAAGGAAATGAGCATACGAAGGATTTGGTGGCCAAAAGTGTTAGGGAATAAGTGTATGAATGAGTTGCCTAGTAATTTATAATAGAAGAAAATAGTAAAAGGTTTATTGTAAATATAAAAGAATCTCTTAATATTTTGAATGATGATGAAGAAAATATTGACTCATTTTCATTACATAATAGTTTTAATTTTAGATTATTCATTGTGCTAATCTTTGAAGTAATGAATCATGGTCGTTGAGTGTGATCCTGGTCAATGGGTGACGTTCCGCCTACACCAACAAAATGACGTCAACTTGGACTTTACCTTCACATGCTTCTGTAGGTGGAAGTTTCCTTGATCGATTCTTTAGTAAATTATAAAAATAACTATCAATTTTGAGAGATATAACTATACTCATCACTTGACTGCGTTTCCACCTCAGTTGGGCTAGGATGACACATTTTGACTCATTATTATATTTTGAAAAAGTTTTCTTATATTACACATTGTTTTTAATTGAACTTACTTGGTATAAATGCTAACTGTTGACATCGTTTATTTAGTTAATAGTTTTTATTGTTTAATTCTCAATAGATCTGGGATACTTTGCCAAGTATTTCAGTAAAACAAATATTTACTATCGTAGTGAAATAGCAGCGTAAAATAGAGTTGCTCTTACAGAGGATTGTGCGAGTATTTGACATTAAAAGTCAACGCAGTCTGCGTTTCCATCAGAGATGTGTGAGTAGGGGTGAAACGATACCATTGAGTTATCGATACTTTTACTCGATACTGTATCGGTCGTCAAGTATCGATACTTACTCGCATCGAATAGCTTTTGGAAAATTTATCAATCATCTAAAAATCATCACAAGTATTGGTATTTAAGCGATTTCTGTAAGCTAGTAGTGACTGTTGCGCTAGCTTAGGACTACAGCCTTTCGCCAGGTACAGAGTTAACATACTGATATGAGTACTTTTGACCGATGCCTTCTCGATACTTACTTTCAAAGTATCGATACTAAAAGTACTTGGAATCGGAGAAAAGTATCGAGTATGTTCTTGTATTTACTCGTATCGTTTCACTCCTATGTGTGAGGATATGTAGCGAGGAATGTGTTTGTTAAGAACCAATAAAATAGCTTCATTTGACATTCTGATCGAGGCTAGGTCTCTGGTGGACACGCAGCATATAATGGTCAGAAATTTTACAGATGGTGTATTTCGCTAACTAATTACAACAAGTAATTGATGCAGGATTTTGTCTAGAAATCCTTACTAAGCAATCGGGAGTTATTAAACATTTCCCAACCGTGGGACATTGATAGGTTTTGCCTAACAAGAGAAAGGCACGATTATGTAAATGATCTATATACAAATATATTAGTAAATAGATGGCAGGGAATTACGCATTCACTATAAAGTAACGAGTAACGAGATAAACAACTCCACTGACTCCACTGACCTGAAAACGCGTGTATTGCAAACAGACTAGACGCATATAAAAACTTGCTTACGAAAATTACATGATTTACTTTATATACTACTAGCGACATTGTTAGCAATTATCACGTGTATTTGGGTATCATTTACTCGTGAGGGGACGGGATAGAATACTATTCCCCTCTGCCGCTGGGAGAGCATCTCGTAAGAGTCCCCTTGGTGGTAGGGGATCTGTTCCTCGACTGGCTTGCGACCACCAGCATGCGAAGCCGCATGTGGGCCTCCCCACTCCTATCCCATTAATGCAGCGGATCTAGTGGACTCAGGGATCTAACTCTGGGTCCGGTGAGACCACAGCATTTTTTCTTCTTGACTCCCCCTCGCCACTCTACCTTTGAGGATGCAACGCATCGACAAAACGAGGGCATCTCTTGTTTTGTCGATGTCCATGGGCGATGGTGGCCACTTACCATCAGGTGGACCATCTGCTCATTTGCACCTTATCCATTATAAAAAAAAATCATTTCACATTTGATTCACACAGCTCGACATGCATTTCCCCCCCCCCCCCCCACGTAGATAGATGGCGATTTTGCGATAACACATAGCCTATGTACTTCCTGATGCTCTAATTCATTTTTGTATCGTATTGCATCAAAATCGGTTCAGTGATTAAAACCTGATCGTGTAACAGACGGACAGAAGCCATCTATCCGTCAATAGATGGCGCAAGTAGTATATTAAATCTCACTTTCGTTTGTTTAGTTTGTACTCTTAAGTATTTCCTACCTTTCTTGAGAGTTACTTTCGAAATCATAATATTAGTTGATATTCATGAGTTTTATTGAAATATTTATGTTCAGAGCTTCGGATGCTTATACTACTTTATTACATCATTAACTTATCGAGGAGTTACAGCAATATTTAACCTGCTGAAGTTATTGTTTGAATGTTTTGTGTACTACTGTTTTATAATTCAACTATTGGTTATATATCCACTCCTGACACAAGCTATTTATTAGCTTACTAGGAGGGGTAAAGGGAATACTAGTAGTATGTGATCCATACTGCTAGTAGTCTTTTCAAAAAAAAAAAATTATATGTTATGACATATTGGGTATGAATTGATGTTATGTAATAGGACAGAAAGAGTTTTGATGAGACATGCCTTCATGTGATGTGATGAAAAGTGAAGTGATTGTACCACACAGTATGTGTGAGTGCCATGACCATGCCAAGTGGTTCGTTCTACCCACCCTCTACTATCCCATTAATGCTGCCTTTGCCGTGGATACTAGGTTCTAACTTGGAGTCCACTGAAACCACATCATTCTTCTTTTCAAATTTATCTTTATACTGTGTTTACGCTTTATCTTTAATAAAAAAATAATATAAGATGTGTTAAGATAATAAGTAAGAGAATAAATAATTTAGAATAAATTAAATACTATTCAAGTAAATTAATTGCGAATAAAGATTACATGTAAGCGTAATTTCCTCATAAAAACATACGATAGTAATATGTATCGGAGATTAAACTATTTTTGGTACAAACGTGAAACTCAAGCTGAAAACATATTACAATCTTTTTTAAAAATTGATTATTATTTCATTGTTTTAAGTCATATTTTATTAGTGTTACAGTATTATTCTATATGATGTTATGTTAGTACCTGAGATCCTATTACGAGTTTTAAAATCTGTGCAACCTTATCCATATCAAAGCTGAAGAAAAGTTTAAGAAAAATAAATAAATAATTATTAATAAACATATTGAATTGAATCAGGCGTTACTTTGCGGAAATTCATGGTTTAAAAGGAATAAAAATGTTAGCAAGTGACGCTTGTAGAGTCAACACGTCCTGAAGATGCTTCGGTTACGGAGCGAAACGTACGTCGATTGTCGATCGCGATCTACTTGTGTGGTGTGTACTGGTTCGGGTTCGCGCGTTACACTTTTCTGTCAACGGTGTGCTCTTCCGGATTGTGCCGTACGAGTGTGGTTGTTAGATCGTCAAGCTACCTACTTGTGTGGTGTGTCTTAGTTCGGGTTCGCGCGTCTCACTTTTGTGTGGACAGGGTGCTCTTCTAGGTTGTACCATACGAGTTTGGTAGTTCAGATTGCAGCGGTTTATAGCAAGGTAACATTTTTATTCCTTTTATTAATAAACATTCAAGGAACAAATAGAAAAATATGAGAGTTCGTTTGGACAACATGAACATAAAACTGTAGTGAACTGAGGTAGGGCACAGCAGGAAACTTCCTGCTTAAATATGGAGCAGCCCGACTGGGGTAGTACCTCGACCTTACAGAAGATCACAGCTAAATAACACTACTCTAAAGCAGTGTTGTGTTCCTGTTGGTGAGTAAGGTGACCAGAGCTCCTGGGGGGAATTGGGGATAGGGTCGGCAACGCGCTTGCGATGCTTCTGGTGTTGCAGGCGTCTATAAGCTACGGTAATCGCTTACCATCAGGTGAGCCGTACGCTTGATTGCCGACCTAGTTACATAAAAAAAAAAGTGTGATAATGTCTGTGATGGACTTTATCACATCTTACACAGTCCACATCATGCTTATAAATTCCCATTATAAAATACCTTTTACTAATAATATTTCATAACTATTAATCTATGTTTTCGTTACACGTAACCATGGCAACATGATACTATACCAACAGTGTCGTGACACCAACGTCAGAAGTGTATAACTTAGACCAAAACACTTGTCATCATGTCCCAACTCTCAAGAAGTTTTGCAGTTTTGCAACTCAATACTATTACCTGCAGACCACATTCGTTACATTTGACTAGCCTGGACTACTTGGACTACTTTGCTGTTATTTTAACATATAGACATTTTGATTTTCAACATCAATATTAATTTATATATGACTTATCCCTAAGACTAACGATCATACAGCTCGATACGGCACTTCATCCCCTATTTCAACCCCCTTGAGCCATTTTTCGCAAAGAAACATAATCTATGTCCTTCCCCAAGCTTTAGTGTATCTCTATACCAAATTTCATAAAAATCGGTTCAGTGGTTTAAGTATAAAAGCGTAACAGACAGATACACAAAGATACTTTCGCATTTATAATATGAATAATATACGACCAATTATATATGAGAAATAACCTATTACTATTCAGTAAAACGCAAATGATAATAATTACATTTAATTTAGACAAGAAACTGAGCTAGTCCTTAGGGATTGTGACCCAGGTGTAGGTTTACTGAGCTCTAGAATGAAAGTTATAATATATAAAATTTTACGTGTTACTGTGCAGTAGACTAAAATCAAAATTAACCTTCCATAGAGTGCCTAGAGCTATAAAAAATCTTTTATCCACTCAATAATTCGTAATACAGATATTACAAAATAACGCGCCATTAATGCAAAAAGTATTCACAAAGAATTCCCAAAGATTACCATCAGATCCTCACATTACCGTAATGACGTGAATAACATGATTAATCGTTTATCGATATCGATTAATGCGTATATTTTTGACAACTTTGACGTTTAAAAAGCTAATCTGTCAAACGGACAAAGGATCTCTTGGGACCACAGACAAAAAAGCAACAAAAGCTAATATTATATTGATGAAACTAATGTTTATTTAAAAATCTTAAATTACCTTGCTTACGTAATATTTTTTGTAACTAAGATGCGAAATTGACCATGTAACATTATTATCTATTATTTACTGTAATAATGCCATTCATTCATTACATAAGACGATGTAGGGGGGGTGGGTGAGATGGGTCGACCATGTCTTATTTCTTCTTACAAGGGGGTGGGAGGGAATCTCGAGAATATTCTTATTTGTTCATATAATTGATACCCGGCTCAGCAGTGAGCCATTAATGGATTGTTATAATGATGATGAACATATTTTAGTTTATATCTGGAGATAAGGGGGTGGAAGAAAACAGATTTGTTTGATTTTAATAAATTGTTGCACAGTGTGTATGTTTGTTCATATTTTAAACCAAAAGACACTGAGGTCACAATTTATCGAAACATTTGACAGATTAAACAAGTTATGAAACGGTATTTATTAAAAAAAAATAAGTATTATTACTTAAAAACCTGCTGATATTAATATTATCAATATATAAATCACGACATAGTATAAAACAAAGTCGCTTCCCGTTGTCTGTCCCTATGTATGCTTATTTTAAAAACTGCGCAACGGATTTTGATGCAGTTTTTATTTAAATATATAGAGTGATTAAAGAGAAAGGTTTATATATATATGTAGGGGTATAGTTGGGGTAGGATAATAGTGAAGATCGTGATGGGCTATAGTTAGGGTAGGATAATAATAAAGAGGTCTTGTTGTCACTTCCGTCCCGTCATTTTAATATTCAATGATTTTAGATGGCGAGTAAACGATTGTCGAATAATTGGAATACGAGCGACATCTACGGCACTTTATTCAACGATTTTTGATAGCTTCAAACTAGTAATCGATTATCGATTAATCGGAACGCCAGCGCCACATTTCCTATTTGTTGATTTACTTCGGATAATAATAAAGAATCGTTGTATTGGCGGGTAATTGGTAAATAATATAAAAAATAATATTCATACTGCTAATGTCAGACTCATAATAGTTTGTGGTCAAATTAATTTTTTTTTAAATTCAAAATACGAAATAATTTGATGTTTTGTGGTCGAATTTGAGCAATGATTAAAATAAATATCTATAAAAATATGAGTAATGATAATATTAATTAGTATAATTTTTGTTACAGATCAAAATGACGTCAAACGTAAAGTTATGACTTCAACGCATAGACACAACTTCCCTCATGTCTGAAAATAGCTATAGAAGGTAAGTCAATGCTAAAAACTCCATTTTATCTTTTAGTGTGTGAGTGAAATACATATATCGATATTTCCAGACAAATATATCGATGATCGAGCGTCGTAATCGATACCAAAAGACAATTGAGGTACCTCACAATTAGGTACCTCAAAACCGATGTCCGAAACTGCTACCAAGACAGAGACGCAAGATAGCGATGGGGTAGTGAAAAACGAGAAAGAGAACAAGGAAAAAGAGGGAAAACAAAGATCTGTGTCATTTAATAGGGACGTACACGTCAAACGATTCGGTGAGTCGATATATATAGCGGTCCCTTTCACCCGTTTGTTTGCAATGTAAATATCGATACATAAATCATTATCAATTATTTATTACTTCTATTTATAACAATTGTATAAGGTCAAGGATGTTGGAAACTATTAAGTAAGTCTATATATGTAGAAAACTGTTTTATAATTCTAATTATTTAATTTTATAATAAATATATTTCAAGCTCATCAAATTTAAGAGTTTCTGCAATAAGGAAATTGTATATCATTCTTAATAGTATAATTAAATTTGACAGTCTAAAATGACATTTGACATTTAAATATTTTTCCGTATACCCAAACATCTCAACCAATTAAAAAGATGAATGAAGATTTATGTAAATTAAGAGACATTGCAAATAAAATGGTATTTTGAGGGTTACCGGTTAATTGACTAATCTGTATGAACTCACAATTGTAACATTGGGGCTAAAACGTGTGTTAGTGTTTCCAATTTATATTAATTTACAACTAACTTAATGACTAATCGTTTCTGTCTTGTAGAACGCTTTTAAATCTGCTCTATGGCATTGGTATCGATGAATACACTCGAGACAAGTCTAACAATAATATTAGAAAAGGATATCCTACTATTTGTTTACAACTCTTTCATTTCGATTGCGATTGAATTTGACAGATCTGTGTGAAATTCTTCTGAAATGTAAGGTAACACTAGCAACACCATTGACTAATGGACAAAAATAGAACTTTAGACTTTCGGATAAAACAGAGGACGATCAAGTCGTAAAAGTCTAGGTTTTAGTCTAGTTTGTTAATTAAACAAATTAATGCCTTCAAGAACATGTGGGCCAGTTCTACCTTCCCTCTCCAATCCCGTTAATGCTGCAATCCAGTGAACACCGCAGCATTATTCTCTTCACTCCCCCTCCTCACTCTATCAGAGAGGCAGAAGAGATGACCATGGGTGGCGGTAGCCACTTTCCATCAGGTGGATTGTCTGCTTCTTTGTTAAAAATTAAAGCGATCATTTGTAATAGCGACGGCCGTTGACGCATTGTCTCCGTATGCGAAATTTACTTATGAATACGTTATTCATATTAGTACTGGCAAATGGCACTATTATTTTATAATCATTGAGCAACCCACAGCATCTGTAAGTTGTCACAGTCATAGATTTGAAACAATTACTGATATATTAAATGTATTAGCAATATCAATTATCGATAATAGCACACGCAACTCACTATTCCGTTAATCGCGATAATATCTAGAGTTGTTCCTTTTATCGATATCGATTTTTTATTCCAGCTCGTGATTGCATTGACCGTGATTCGTATCAGCTGTTCGTGTTATTTCTCAGACTCAGTTATTTTTAAATGCATTTGCATGTAATACTTGTTTAATAGGTATAGCTAGTGTGGAAATCTTAGCAATATTAGATTAAATGTGTCAATGGCCCACTGCTGAGCCGGGTCTCCTACTCAGAATGAGGAGGGGATTAGGCCATAGTCCACCACGCTGGCTCAGTGCGGGTTGGCAGACTTCACACACCTTTGAGAACTTTCTTTGGGAACTCTCAGGAGTGCAGGTTTCCTCACGATGTTTTCCTTCACCGTTAAAGCAAGTGATATTTAATTGCTTAAAACACACATAACTCAGAGTCAGAGGTGTGTGCCCAGGATCGAACCTCGGACCTCCCGAGTAAGATTTGGTTTCTCAACCACTGGGCCATCACTGCATAATTATAATATAAAATATTATATTACAATATGTCGAATCGTATGTATAGAAATGGAGATTTATACTTTATCATAATAATAGCCAACCCTTGCGACTTCGTGCCCGTGATCATCCGCTTCTATTGGTCGTAGCGTGATGATATATAGCCTATAGCCTTCCTCGATAAATGGGCTATCTAACACTGAAAGAATTTTTCAAATTGTACCAGTAGCTTCTGAGAGAGAGAGAGAGTAGAGAGTTCAAGCAAATAAACAAACCCTTCAGCTTTATATATTAGTATAAGGTAAGATAAGAGAGGATTGTCTCCGAAGTTATGGCAGATTGAAGTTAGTCTAGTAATAGATGATAATATAATCATTTGGAGTAATTTTTCTTTATATATATACTTTAACAAATATAACTCAAGTTGACATAATCTGTTGGCGCCACCAGTTTATTGAATAAGCTTTGCGCTTCATAAATTCCATATAATATGACGGGACTATCACAAGTTAGAGGTATCTTTAGCAGCATCCTGGTCCTAGAATCTTTTTTATTACCTTCAGCAATTTTTTTTATTTATTTCTAACATTTTTTTAGCGAATTTTTTAGCGACAGTAGCTTTGCGTGTGCTTTAAATCTGGAGGCTTTGCAGACCTATCAGACACCAGCTCCGAGGTCTCTGTTCCCACTGCTTGTAACGATATTGGAGCTCTTATTCTCGTGGGATTAAAAACGTATTTCCTATTCATTACAATAATAATAAGATTTATTATATTTGTTCAAAACATTTTACGTTCATCACTAGGTGACTTCCCCCAATATTTAATGTAGATTTAATTTTCAGTAGCAGTAACATTCTGCTGTTGTTTCTACTATTAAATGCAATAATTTACAGGCAGACAAAACAGTTATCTATCAGGAAGTTTACACTGTAAAAGACTTAATAGCGATTCAAATCTCATTCAGTTCTCACACCATTTTGCCTTCCAAGGTCAAACGAACAATTACAAACATACAAATCAACTAGAGACTATTGTTAAATAGTTGTTTTATATAAAAAAAACGTACAGAATGAGAATAAAAGCATATAATACCCTCAAGCGTCATAGCCCAAGATCCCGCGATGATCATACCTTAGTTATTTTATATAACCTGAAAGTTTCACTGTGTATGACCCTAATAGAGATATAAACGATCGCCAACTGTGAAATTTGAATCTGTTGCTATAAAAGGTAGCAAAGGTATATAAATTGCACCTCAAATTCAGTTCAGTTTATTATTATGTAGAATAATATAAGAAATGGATGACGTTACAATGGATGTCAGACACCTAGTTGAAACCCTCTGTCTTTACCCTTAAATTTATTAATATTGATAAATTATACATGTTACTGGAGGAACTATCAAAAGATGTTTCGCTCAGTAATCAAATACTTTCGATGGTTTTTACACCTTGTCAGACACATTAAAATATGTTACTTTTCAAAGCAGTCCAAACATTATAGTTGTGGTCCGTTTATATCTCGATTAGGGATATACACAAACTTTTGTACTGCAGAAGAGAGCTATTCGCGCAATCTCAAAGGTCTCGGACCTGAAATATCTTTAAGAGATAAATTCAGAGAAATTAGTATATTGACTGTTGCTTCACAATATATTTTTGAAAATGTTATGTATGTACGTAAAAATATTAATGATTTTATTAGAAATAGTGACTTGCATGACATCAATACTAGGAACAAACACAAACTTGTTGTTCCTACTACTCGATTGAGTAGGATTAGTAATTCTTTTGTTGGGCGATGTGTATGCTTCTACAACAGGATCCCAGAAAACGTTCAAAATTGTTCTATAGGAAAATTTAAAAAGTTAGTTAAAAAACGTTTGTGTGACAAAGGCTATTATAACATTAAAGATTTTTTGGAAGATGTCACGCCTTGGGAATGATGCGTTCGCTCCAGGCTTTCTCAATATATAAATATATTTGTTATAAAAATTGGCGTTTAAAAAAAATCAAAGTTAAAAAGTAAAATATCCAAAAGAAATAATCCCGCTGAGTTTCTTGCGCCCATTCTTCTCAGGTCTGGGTTAGGTCGTTTCCGAAAGGGTGGTAGATTCCGACGTTCAATAAGAGAATGTAAATTCCAATATTGAATAAAAAATTTTGACTTTGACTTTGACTTTCAAGTTCTATAAAATCATAAAACTCTGATAGTCGTGGGCTCTTGCTCTATAAGTTGAGTAAAAAAGGTTTCTATTTAATATGGCGGTAATTATATTCAATGGATGATTGTGCACTAAAGTTTGGTATTTTAATTGTATTTAGTGAAACACAAGTACATATATAATATTACGTACTTGACTGGTTTTGCTTAGTAAGTAATACAGCTATTATGTAATGATTAAACGACGTTTAAAGTGTAGCACATACATTATGACTAACACATTAGATATGTATTGTCCTCATAAAAGCGCAATATCCGAGGGATCAAAAGGAGGAACTTGCTTTTGATCAACCTGTTTTTATCTGTGAAATCTACAGGTATCCTTTAAATCTCCTAAAATACATAAACATGTAATAAATTATATATCTAAACTTACATATTGAACTCTGTCCTTTCCTCGAAGAAGTATCGAGTCAACCCGTGAGGGGACGGGTTAGAATACAATTCCCCTCTGGCGCTGGGAGAGCATCTCATAAGAGCCGAGTAACCCAGCACCCCCATTGGTGATAGGGGATCTGTTCCCCGACTGGTTTACGACCACCAGCATGCTAATCCGACCGCCAAGTGTCTCTGACGCGTTCCGGTCCTCTCCCTCTCCCATCCCATTACTGCTGCGGTTCCAGTGAACACCGGTTTCTTGCTCGGGGTCCATTGAAACCGCAGCAGTCTTTTCATCGCTCCCCCTCTATCTTCGAGGCGGCAACGCATAGACAAAACAAGAGATACCTTCTAGTTTTGTCGATGTCCATGGGCGACGGTGGCCACTTTCCATCAGGTGGACCGTCTGCTCGTTTGTCCCTTATCTATCATTAAAAAAAATCGAGTCGCTAGTATCTGAATAAATTTAATTCCCAAGTTGGTAGTTCTAAACAGCCATTAACATTTTATTTAACTTTTTGCATCAGCTTACCATATCTAAAGCAGCATGATCTGGCACAAATACTGCTACGGCTCTTACAGATAACGTACAGTTCACACGGATCTGACTTGAACTTTCATTGTTAATTTAAACCATAATAAAAAACCATCAAGTGCTAATAGTACATCATATATATTGTAGAATAAAAAACAAAGGTATGAGACTAATAAGTAGCAGAAACCCAATGACTAATGGATTACATTCAGGCCGTGAGTTCGATACTCACTACTTGCGTTACTGATGTAAACCCTGGTCATGACTAAAGTGACCATTTCATTTTTCACTCAAAACGGGACACGGACAACGGGATTGGAGATTTTCAGACATACACTTTTCAACTAAAAGACTCTTTCCACCATCAACGTGCCGGCCACTCTGGAGCCGAATGGAATAGCACGTGATGATGGTAAGTGCCCGGATGGTGTGACGCTCATTCCATGGCGGCATGGAAGGTCGCTGGTATGGGACGCCACGTGCGTAGATACCATGGCACCTTCCCATATTTTAGCATCTTCATCATGCGCTGGTACGGCAGCTGCGGACGCTGAAAATGCAAAGCGGCGCAAATATGCTGGCCTTGGCGAAGGCTACATATTTGTACCGTTTGGCGTAGAGACGATGGGTCCATGGGGGTCGGAGGCGCGCCGCTTTCTTAAAGAGGTTTCGGCGCGTCTGTACGATGTGACCCGGGATTGGAGAGCTGGCCTGCATTTTGGCCAAAAAATTAGCATAGCTATCCAAAGAGGGAATGCAGCCAGCATCTTCGACACCTTCCCATCTGATTGCGATGAGGTCTTAGGTTAGGATTTTAGTTATAGTTTATTTTTAGTTGATATATTGTTTAAACTTATATCAAAAATAAAACTAAAAGACAAATCAAAATTAAACAAAACAATTTCTCCGCAGGTATTTGTAACAGGCAAACCATAGTGAGTAGTGACGATGACAATGTCACCAAAAAAAGAGACAAATAATTATTAATCCATTACCTTCCTTTGGTAGGTGAAGTAGGTTTTGGTAGGTATCCATAGCATTTTCTAAAAAAAATGCTATGCATTAGGAGTCAGCCTGGCAGTCAGCGTAATTTTTGCATGATTTCGTCCAGTTTTACGTCTATAAGACTTTCTATCGGGATAACGGGACTGACAACCAAGTAACGGGACTGTCCCATACAAAATGGGACGTATGGTCATATTAGTCGTGACTCAAGTAATTTAACTTTGAAATATTTATAGGAATCATAGTAGTCTGTAAATCAAATTACAATCAAAAAATGATCTTTGATAATTTTAACCAACTTTATTGGGTTTTAAAAACAAATAGTTATCTAAAAGTAATGCCATAATGTTCATAAATTAAAACTATTATAATTAAAAAATATATAAATATATCCATTTCAGTCTATGAATGGGCAGAATTTCGAAGCAATGAAGACACAATATGAAAATATATATCTTAAAAGACGAATCCTCGTCTGAACTATCTCAAAATCGTGGGAGCATTTGCATTATAGCTGATAAGATCAATGTCGGTCAAATTAATGAAAAAGTTTTACTAACTTGGTACAACTCGCTGACAGTTAGAGGAAAAAATAGTTCCCGGGACAAATACAAATTATATATCCGGATTTATTTAAGTTAAAGTGGATACACTGACGCACTCACTCATTTCTCACTCTCGCTCTTCATATCACTGTTTAAAATTATTTTGATTTATTTTATTGATTTGAAATGCTGGTGAAAAGTTTTGTTGATAGATGGCGCCACCTTTTAATGAAAAATAAAATTTTGAATTTATATAAAATTAATATGTCGGAGAATAGTAAAAGACTATCGAATAATCGAATAGTTATCGCTATCTGTGGCGTTGGAGTAGGGTAGTAGTCACTTCCGTTGTTTTGACAGTCTCGAACCTCGACCCTTTATATGCCATCGACAATCTGACTGAAGTCTTAGTCGTGCGCGGTCTCTCAAGAAGTGAAGAAGTGTCTAAATAGTGATAGGAGTGCTGTTTGATCAAGGTCACGTGAGTACTTTACAATGTAATTACCTCGTCTTGTGTTAGGTTAGGTTTATGTGTGATTAACCTTAAGATTAAACAGAGAGACTGAGCAGTGGAGGTGAGTGTCGTAATTACTTAAAGGACGTCCTTAAGCCTACACCTTGGTCACAAGTGCAAGGCACTGCTTAGGTTTCTGTCGTAATTGTTAGAGATCATATTTGATTATTTATCAGTTCAGTAGAAGTATCTACGTTGCGTTTACCCAATATTCCATTCAATACCATCACCCCCCTTTTAGTGTTCCCCAATATTCCACATCTTCCTTCTGCTATTTCCCTTCTCATCGTTTAAAATCCCCGACAAATATATTAGCTGTCACCTTAAGAGGTAAAAAAAAAATAAAACGTTGCCCCCAAAAAGCGAGAATATCAGCTAATAATATAATATGTAAATGAATTGAATTTATATGTAATAAATAACACGGTATCGAAGAAAGATACAATCTAAGTCGGTCGATTGAAAAAGGTTTCAAGGACTAACGAGTTTTTACCAGTCTATACTCTGTGGTTTATTGACAGCTTTTTTATCTGTATTTTTAGGATTAACTTTAATCAGTTTTTTGTTTGTAATCATTTGATATTTTTTAATTTTATGGTTTAAATCTCCCAGTTTCTTACTAGTTTTATAAATCAAACTCAGTGTCAGCTCAAATACATGTTTATTCCATACATTATATGATTATACAATGCTCTTCTATTGGAACTCGATATTATCAATCATCACATTCTTTATCACTTTATTTTCAAAGGACATCTGAATTCCCATTTTTTATTTTTTTCATTCCATTTATTTTAATGTTATGTCACAATTATTAAATGTAAATTATATTTATAATATCTCTTTGATCATTAAATTCTTTTATATATTTGCGCACAAAATCGTAAAAATTCACGTAAGAATCAATTGCGGGCTGCTTCTTAAGTAAGTCTTTTGTGATGAATTCCGTGGTTTGTGCTGTGGTGTCATTTTAAAACGAATACTCAATTTGAATACAGAGTATGCACGAATAGACGAATGAGTGTGTAAGGGAGTCAACGGTTTGAATCTCAGCGAAGCGAGAGCAGGTTGACTAGTTAGTACTACAAAAAATCATACAAAGCAATAGGTATCTGTATTGTTGTCTCGCGGTAATTTTTGCGCGATTTCGGAAACCGGACAGTTTGACGTCACGAAGCTTACTTTCGTGACACCGGGACAGACAACCGAATAACGGGACGTATGGTCACATTATATATGTCAGAACAGAGAGACGATTTGAATGAATGAATTAATCGAATATCACGATTCCGTAGTTTTTGAACAGGATCCCAGGCAGTGCCTTGGACTTGTAACAAAGGTGTGGCTTAAGGAGCTCCTTTAAATGATCATAACACTCACCTCCACTGCCTGGTCTCACTGTTTGTCTGAGGTTAGGTTATCATAAACCTAACCTAAGGTTGTGTTAACACATCTAAATACAATGTGGGGACTCATAAAGGGACTCAATAATCGTAAGAACTCACATGATCCTTAGTCCGATGTCCAATATCCGTGATGCGACACTATTTGTTACACTTCAACTCTAGGTGATGTTTACTCAAAGAGACAGTCGGGGAATATAAAGGGACTAGACAATGGTAGCAATGCTCCTCCACTAGTGGGGAGAAGTAAATCAACAAAACGGAATTAGGGCGCTGGCATCCCGATTGATCCCGATAATCTTTTACTCGTTTGAGACTGTTAAAAATCGTTGAATATTAAAATGACGTTACTAAAGTGATGATTAATTTTCTTTATCATTATCCTACTCTAATTATAGCCCGACACGGCCTTCACTATTATTTTACCCCCACCTATACCCTGACATATATAAACAATCCTATCCCTTAAATTGTATCTCGATCGGTGTCAATAGTTTTAGAGTGTATCCTAGACAAACATTTATTTTATTTTTGAAGTGAAACTTCTTTAGAATCGTTGTGATTTCAAACCGGATGCAACGGAAAAAACGACAGGTAAGAGACACAAATACAAAAATGTGTAGGAAAGAATGAGACAGAAATATACATACTATTTTATATTATTATATATTTTCATCTCATTCTTTTGTCGATTTACTGAAGTTTCACTTCTATCGTGTGTGAATCGCACACACACCTTTTTTTTTTATTTTTATTTTTAAGGGTCTCTATCAAGGAATACAATTTACAATTCATAGCCTAAAATTAACATGCATCAATCATCATCAATCAATGTGTTTCCTTACTTATAAGGGAACACAAAGTAACAAAATTAAAAAAAGCACAGATTGTAGTAAAATTTGTATAAACTTAATCTTTAAAATAACAAAAATAAAACAGTAATAAACAAAACTATGGAGTAACATCAATTTTAAATAAGAGATACAATTCTTTCTTAAACAATTTCAGTGATTAGTATAAATAGTATTAGGTAAAAGTACATAAATTCCGTATAGCAGCAGTTAGCACATATTTGTACAAATGTGACAGTAGCCAGTTACGTAAGGGAACGGTATCGACACTGGATTTGCGAAATTACAAGCGAACCAATCGTGACTATTCAATACTATTACTGTACTGTTTGTCTGTACTTGCTTTACACAGATGCTTAACCCACAAACAAAAAAGATCAATTATTAATATATATTTCATCTCATCTAATCATCACATCATATAATATAATAAATGAAATAAAATAACAACATTTGGAACTTCCTAGGACGAGCCACTTTTTGGACCACTTATGGTATTTCTTTTAATATTTTCCATTAAATTTAAAGACACTATTGGGAGATGTCGTTAAATAGAAATTAGGGTAAATAATAATTGTCTGGAAGAGATTCCTAATAAATATTAATGTATATTCAGACTAGTAGACCCGCGTGACTTCGTCCGCGTGCTGCTCCGCTCCTATTGGTCTTAGCGTGATGATATATAGTCTATAGCCTTCCTTGATAAATGACCTATCTAATACTGAAAGAATTTTTCAAATCGGACCAGTACTTCCTGAGATTAACGCGTTCAAACAAACAAACAAAGTTATTAAAAATAAATAATATATGTCTGTATAAAACTCGTCTGGTAACCATTATAACTATGCAGTGGTGTGGTGTCGTGATGCTGGGTCTCAATTACTAAGGTTTTAAGTAATCAGTCTCATGTAGGTAACATAACTAAAACAGATTTCATATTTCTCATTGATCTTACTGAACTTACTGATAATGATCACGTAATTCACGCTTTCAGAGTAATCGTACGAACAAAAAATAATAAAATTCTTCCCATTCAAAGTCGGTTAACAAAAAGCGTATTGTATTTATGTCAATACAAGCTGTGTCAAAATAATATTACATAACCCACAATTACTCCCAACCGGTATTTAAACACTTGCGTTGCTTAAGTTTTACATGCTCGGGTTTTGTCGCTGTTTTGAATTATACTATTGACATCGTAGCCTCCAAGATAATAGACCTATTGTGATGCAGTTGTATTGGTTTGAAAGGTAATTTAATCGAGATGGTTCTTATGTATGTATTGTGAAGATCTGTTCACCCGTTTGAAGACTATCAGCTCATTGCTAACAAGAGATCTGCGTGAGATTTTATATCTTGCGAAATTTAATTGATTTAAATTTTTTAAAGAAATGATTGCATGATTGAAAAAATATTTAAGAAACTTCAATATGGAAGTTCTTTATCAAACAATAAAAGCCAAAACAATTACATATTTTGTTTGTCTCTTTGTTTGCTTTTAAAAACTTCTGCACTGCATTGGATTCGGAGCATCTTTTAACAATCAATCTTAATCCGAAATTACAGATTGAGAATATATATTCCAAATCCGTAATCCAAAGATTTTAGATTTTGTTTGGTTATTAATTTCGACCGTAATTTGAATGTTAGGTCGACTAGTATCACTACATACTTAGTATAAAACAAAGTTGCTGCCCGCTGTCTGTCCTTATGTATGCTTAAATATTTAAAACTACGCAACGGATTTTGATGCGGTTTTTTTTAATAGATAGAGTGATTCAAGAGAAAGGTTTATATGTATAATACATGTATAATATAGTAGAGATACATTGATAATTTTATAGGTTTCTAATGTGATGTCGTAAATAAACACATTTATTTGCGCTTACATTGCAAATGCTGGCTGAACCATACGAGATAGATCAATATAATGTACTATAGTATTGTACACCTTAACAAGGTCTACAAAGTAGTCCGTGATCGTATATGTCTATCTCTTAGGGATAACCCACAATAACAATTTTTTATCCTTTACTTCTTACGAGAAACAATGGCTTATTTACTAAGTGATTTTAAGCAAATATAACATTAATTCTTATCCAATTAAGTACCTTAAATACATTGTGCATTTAATATAGATCAATATGGCCCTTTACAGCATGTAATTTAAACGAATATTTTCGAATATATTACAGATTTAAAATGCAGTGACATATTAGTCAGTATTTTAACTTAAGTAAGGATCTAAATACCTTATCTAATAATACGGAACTAATTAATATAACATCGATGTCACGAATTTTATGGATTTAATAAATGCATATTTATTATTTTTATATTAATTATTAATATTTATATAACAATGTTTTAGGAATTGGTTCCACTTAATCACTCATTAAGTATTCATCGAATTATGTAACTGAGTTTTTCCGTGTTTTAAATGTTAAAAAATAGGTTAATTTGACAGTTAAACATAATTTTAAAATAAATAACAATCCATCATATTTTACTTTACGAAATCACTTGTCAAACTAACAGTAACAGAGCTTATATATTGTCTATTCGTTATAGGTATATAGTAAAGAGTACTAGTCTTTCTACCGATATTAATAAAAAAAATCAATTTGGTATAAATTTTTTTGTAGTATTGCCTAAATTATGTAATCATCGTAACGCCAAAGATAATGGATCGATTTTGATGCGGTTTTATTTATTTGAAAGGTAATTTAATCTAGATGGTTCTTAGCTATGCATTGTGAAGATCTGTTCACCCGTTTGAAGCTCAGCTCATTGCTAACTTGAGAGCTGTGTGCCTTAACTTATATTATTATAATAAGTTTATTGTCTGTCCAATTGATCCCTAAAACCTTAAAAGATTGTGTAGGTCGAGCTCCGCAAAAGGATTCGGATGAGTGTACCGACATTGACCTGTGACTGTGTGCCCGTTTGTGGTCATCTTACGAAAGTTTCACTTTGATCTGCACCTTGATACAACCATATTAATTTATAAGTGTACACTTGTTTTTCAATTGTTCTGCTAGACGACCAGCTCTAGCTTTATATACTTACTAGGGGTCCGTCCCGGCTTCGCACGGGTGAATAATTTTTTTTTAACATTTTGGCTCCCGCATTCTGTCGCTCCCTCTATCGCCGCGTTACTCGCTGCGCTGCGAGGCACTCACACCGCGCCGGCGGCCCGTCTGGGATTATTTTTTATTTATCTTGATATTTTTATTTCGTAATATCTTTTGACTGGAATGTCCGATTTCAATAATTCAAAAAGTAATTAACAGGTATTGAAACAGTCTTCATTACGAAACAATTTATTTGGATAAGAATGAATACAAAGTTATGGAAAACATGGTCTGATTTTGATAGGCATTTTTATCAACTTTTAAAATGTAAAAAAGTAGTTATAGTGACTTAACTACAATAGTTGGACATATGGTCTCGCGGAGTTTTTTGTAGATATTGATACGTTCTATAATATTGTACAAAATTTTTTTGTTCTATCATCAATACTTTTCGCAGCGCATGCGATGAAAGATATTTTATGGCTAATTTTTTTGCACCTTGTGTTGGTTTTAGTGAGAATTTCTGGGGATCTCTAATTTTTTCTTGTAATAAATATAGCCTATGTTACTCAGGGATAATGTAGCTTTTTAATGGTGAATGAATTTTTGAAATCGGTCCAGTAGTTTTTATGTTTATTCGTTACATACAAAAATCCAAAAATACAAAAATACAAATCTTTCCTCTTTATAATATTAGTATAGAAAACTATTACTTAATATTATTATACCTTGCAACCATGGTAACACACTCACATCCAGCCCTCGGTTTTGCCCTTTAGTGGTCTAAAGTTCCATCATTCTTTTCAATTTCTCTTCCGATATAAGCTATTACAAGATGGTGTCGCATGATGTTGAATATCACAAAATGATACTCAACTCTTTATTGCACACCACGTACAGGATTACACACAATAAAATTTCCAAAAAAAAATAGTGGCATACAAAAGGCGGCCTTATGGCTTATTAGCCATCTCTTCCAGACTTCCTTTAGGTTGATAAAATTATTATGAGATGAACTAAATACAAATCTACTTGTTAGTAAACAATTTCTTTGTAATCGATGGCTTTTGAGAGTAATGGAACATAATATTATATCTCCTGTCATCAGTTGCAGTAATGACCATCTATACACTTGGTCGAATATAAGTCGAGTAGAGTTCATTATAGCGCTAAAAAAAACCAGACAAGTGGGAGTCAGACTCGCGCACGAAGGATTCCGTACAAAAAATATTTGGAAAAAAAAAATCACGTTTATTGTATGGCAGCCCCCTTTAAATATTTATTTAATTCTGTTTTTAGCTTTTGTTGTTATAGGGGAAACAGAAATACATCATTTGTGAACATTTCAACTGTCTAGCTATCACGGTTTATGACAACCTAGTGACAGACAGACGGAAACAAGTTAAATTTAAATGATTTCTGCAATAGGCTGGTCGTGGTCGTGAGTGACGTGATGACCGTCCTTGTCACATCATTGTGTTTCTACAGTTGTCCACTATGCAAATTTTGCTTAAATATTCTTAATGGCTGCTACACACGCTTATGTTTACACTATTCGTTTTACAGCTTGAAGAAGGTCGAATCTTTTGTTAATGAAGCTTGTACTAAGATGTGATTCTTAACAAATACAACCCTCGCTACGCATCCACATACATCTCTGGTGGAAACTCACCCTTAAAGTTGTCGCTATAATTATATATATCGCATACAATCAATAAACTATACAAATAAAAAGTTTTAAATTAATATTAAACATATTAATAACTAGTCGACCCGCCCGACTTTGTCCGCGTGTAGCTCCGCTCCTATTGTTCTTTGCGTGATGATATATAGCCTATAGCCTTCCTCGATAAATGGGCTATCTAACACTGAAAGAATTTTTCGAATCGGACCAGTAGTTCCTGAGATTAGCGCGTTCAAGTATACAAACAAATAAACTCTTCAATTTAAAAAATAACATTTATGAATTTGTCTTGAGAAGTTTTTTTATAAATTCTCAAGTTATTTAATAAAATAGGTTTAAGTATATTGCCATTATATATAATAGAACTAGTAACAAGGAGATATATTAGTGTCTAATTTACATGAAGTTCACATAAGTTAGCCAAAAACAGATTTCTATCAAGTTTTTCGTAACAGTGTAGGCTGAATTAATTTATTGTGCAATTTGTTTAGAATTGATTTCATGCTATTTACGGTTAATCACTACATAGTATAAAACAAAGTCGCTTTCTCTGTCCCTATATCCCTATGTATGCTTAAATCTTTAAAACTACGCAACGGATTTTGATGCAGTTTTTTTAAATAGATAGAGTGATTCAGGAGGCAGGTTTATATGTATAATACATATATAATATAGTAGAGAAACACTGATAATTGTAGAGGTTTCTAATGTGATGTCGTAAATAAACACATTTTTTTGCGCTTACATTGCAAACGCTGGCTAAACCCTAAGAGATAGATCAAAATAATGTACTACAGTATTGTACACCTTATAAAGGTCTACAAAAAGTCCGCGATGGTATATGTCTACCTCTTAGGGATAACCCACAATAACCATTTATTATCCTTATTTTTTTTACCTCTAAAACAAGGCTGTACGGTGTAATACCTTTGCCTTTTTAATTAAATAAAAACAGAGTAATAACATGTGGCCAATGTATGTACGTTACCATTACACACATTTTCTTATCTCTATGACAAGGCTGTACGGTGTAATACCTTTGCCTTAAGATTAAATAAAAACAGAGAAATAACATGTGGCCAATGTATGTACGTTACCATTACACACATTTTTTATCTTTATGACAAGGCTGTACGGTGTAATATCTTTGCCTTTCCGTTATGGAATAAAAATAGAATTAATGTGTCTAATATACGTAACATTACACAATTTTCTTTTATCTCTATGACAAGGCTGTACAGTGTAATACCTTTGCCTTTTCGATTAAATAAAAACAGAGAAATAGCATGTGGCCAATGTATGTACGTTACCATTACACACATTTTTTATCTTTATGACAAGGCTGTACGGTGTAATATCTTTGCCTTTCCGTTATGGAATAAAAATAGAATTAATGTGTCTAATATACGTAACATTACACAATTTTCTTTTATCTCTATGACAAGGCTGTACAGTGTAATACCTTTGCCTTTTCGATTAAATAAAAACAGAGAAATAGCATGTGGCCAATGTATGTACGTTACCATTACACACATTTTATTATCTTTATGACAAGGCTGTACGGTGTAATACCTTTGCCTTTCCGTTATGGAATAAAAATAGAATTAATGTGTCTAATATACTTAACATTACACAATTTTCTTTTATCTCTATGACAAGGCTGTACGGTGTAATACCTTTGCCTTTCCGTTATGAAATAAAAATAGAAATAATGTGTCTAATATACGTAACATTACACAATTTTCTTGTATCTCTAAGACAAGGCTGTACGGAGTAATACCTTTGCCTTTCCGTTATGAAATAAAAATAGAAATAATGTGTCTAATATACGTAACATTACACAATTTTCTTTTATCTCTAAGACAAGGCTGTACGGTGTAATACCTTTGCCTTTTTAATTAAATAAATACAGAGTAATAACATGTGGCCAATGTATGTACGTTACCATTACACACATTTTTTATCTTTATGACAAGGCTGTACGGTGTAATACCTTTGCCTTTTTGATTAAATAAAAACAGAGAAATAACATGTGGCCAATGTACGTTGCCATTACACACATTTTTTTATCTTTATGACAAGGCTGTACGGTGTAATACCTTTGCCTTTTCGATTAAATAAAAACAGAGAAATAACATGTGGCCAATGTACGTTACCATTACTCACATTTTATTATCTCTGTGACAAGGCTGTACGGTGTAATACCTTTGCCTATTCGATTAAATAATAAAAGTGTTGCCATTGTTGTTGTTTAAAATCTACCATTTGTTTAGGGTGAAGCTTGTTTTTCATAATCAAAGTTGAAATGTCCAATAACTACGTCACGTCCTCATCGTCCCATAAGGAACTTCGTTCCAATATTTATATATAACATAGTTATGACGTATGACGTGTGACGTAGATACCATTGAGATATAATGCAAAAAAATACATAAGATTATGGGTTTCCTATTAGATGACTAGCCCACGTGGCTTTTATAATTAATGGTTTGTTTGCTACCCACACAAACAAACAATATATTTTTTGTTATTACCATTCATATTGAAATAACAGAAAACATAGAAATAAATCTTAATACTGCGCCTTCTATTGGTTACTTACCAAAACAAACATTCATTAATTTTGCAATTAGGAATATTGAGGTAAAATTCCATTATAAAAATATACTTAGTCTGATTTTAAGTGTAGATAGAAATAAATTTCAAAAACGTGGGCAAATAGGGGTCATTACTGCACCAGGCGTGGCAGTTGAAAGGTTAAGGCAATTTGCGATATTACAATACAATCGCCATTAGTCAATTTCAAATATTTAATATATACGAAATATATATTATAGTATGTGTTTGTTTATGATAAATTATTATGCATACTCGTATGTGTGTATCATGAACTATAGACTAGTTGGGCAGTGCCTTCACTGCTCGTCCTCTCCATCTTTAACTAAACTGCTAAGTAATACAATTTTTTTTTATTTAAATTTTTCTTTGAGTTTTTATGCGTCTATTTTGAACTGACGCAGTTTGACTAGTGATTTTAAAAAGTGAGCATTCTCTAAATTACTACAAGTAGTGTAGTAGTTCTAATATTTTCTTATTTAGGATTAGTTTGGTTTAATAATTAGAGGCGGGATCTAACTAAAGGAACTCGGTAAACTTGCACCTGGATAGCAAGCCCCAGGTACTACTATGCTTAACAGTAGCATCGCAAACAGAGAAGTGTTAATTTTTGATACAAAGCTTCCTTACACCAACACAGACATTGTGTTGTGTCTACTGGGCCTTCACTGCTTCCGTTTACTATATTTATATACTAAATCAAATTATTTTTAATCAATTGAGATTGTACTATAACATAACCTGCGGCTTTGCTTGCGTTATACGCGTTCTTTAGTTGACGTCTCCTCCATGACGTCTGTAAAGTTTTTTCTCTGACCTTAGAAGTTTAATTTTCTATAAAAAAAGATGCCGCGCGCTTTAAACAATATAGATCCCAAAAAATGAGAACGGAAAAAATGTTTATTAAATAAAAACTACTGGGCCAAACTATGTTACATTTTTATGGGACCAAATGGTAACTATTCCGCATCAAACTAAAGAAGAATCACGTAAATCGGATCATAAATCTCAGCGTAATTGATATAGATACATAAAAAATATATACCAATTCAATTGAGAACCTACTCTTTTTTTGGGTCGGTTAAAAGTGTCTGTGATTGCGTTTGCAGTAACCTTAGAGTTAAAATATGTCCAAGGCGAAACAGTATTGCCAATGTATGGATAATTACTAAATGGAACACATGGGTAACACCGTGGATGATATTAAAGGGAAAAAAGATGAACTCTCGGGTAATTTATAATCCATTCATCGGCATTGTCAGTCAGTTTATATCCTTACCTGTTTAAACATACTCGTATGTATTTACCCGAGAAGTGGACGGAAAAACGATTGATAATAATGAAGTTCATCAATAACTTCTAAACAAATAGATTTATATATCTTTGATTACAAGAAATAAATATTTTTGGCCATCATACTATAAAAACTGATTTATGGAAATACAAAGAAATTATCACTGTCTAAATTAGGAAGGTATTGTTAACAATAACTAGATATTATATATAACAACTTAAAGGTTACTCATAGGTATACCTATGAACCTCAAGGGTAGTCTTTGAGGATCACTTGGCAAGTCCTGCAAGCTGCTAGTGACCCAGAGAGTAAAAAAACACAGAGATCAGGAAACGAACGAGGCTTGCCGGCATTCCCAAGAGGATAGCTCGGTTGCCTAAAAGGTAACCGTTTACTCTTGATTTGAAGACACTAACGTTGTACCTATCAGGAAACAGACTCCGGCAGATAGTTCCACAAAAAACGACACCAGATGGAGCAAAAAGGTGGTAGAGTGGAGCACCAGAACTGGTCACAAAAACGCGGGGAGGCAACCAGTGGCGATGGACGGATATTAGCTGGTGAAGAAGAAGAAGATATATTAAAACTATTTCATTACTATAGCTATACTTAGTAGGCCTTTATTTACCATTACTATTCAAGTGCAAGACACTTTGAATAGTTGTAATTCCCTATCCGACAAAGTTCCGAGTTTTTCTGTCTTCTAGACAGATTTGTACTTTAAAAAAATATTATTAATATTATGTTTAAACACGTTAACAATTTCACGGCAGATTAGTAATATCGTAAAGGTCGTGTAAAGTATTTTCTTTGTAGGACCTTGTAACCACTTGTGCATACAAAACTTGTTAGTTACGTCACTTCACATTATTTATATTTATATTTTAAATACAAAACTTCTTTCTCTTCTCTTCTTCGTTACATAGCAACAGATCGACGAATTTATTATCCCGGAAAATGCATAATTTTTTTTCACACTTCTCTTAGAGGTCCCATCCACGCAAAGTCAAGGAAGGTAATCTATATTGTACAGAAACATATAAAATACAATTATTTTATAAACTTAAAATAATGAGCAGAGTAGTGCTAAGGGTTTGTGATGTAGGTGCGGTATTTCTTTACGTGATTAATCTATAAATTATTTGTCAAACTGCCTCCAATGTATCGTAGGAGTTTAATAAAATAAGAAATGTTGCACTATAATGCATCCTATACAAAGATTTATACTGCAAGACTGTACCTTTACTCTTTAGCCATATTTAATTAAAGTCCCAAGGTCATTACAAGTATTTTTGGACCTTCGATTACGTTACACGGGCGTTTACCTTTTTATTTTATCGGAAACTGGTACTTGCATTACAAAGTGATAATGGAATACATTTTAATAACTATAAATTGAAATTAACGACTTGTCCGAGAAATAATTTAGTAAGTAAAAGATAATAATTCAATGGATTTTTGTCACAAAGAGGTTTATCATCACAACCCATTAATGACCCACTGCTGAGCTGGATCTTCTCCTCAGAATAAGGAGAGGATCAGGCCACAGTCCACCACGCTGGCCCAGTGCGGGTTGGTAGACTTCACACACCTTTGAGAACTTTTAGGGACCTCTCAGGAGTGCAGGTTTCCTCACGATGCTTCCTTCACCGTTAAAGCAAGTGATATTTAATTGCTTAAAACACACATAACTCATTCGAAGGTGTGGGTCTGTGTGTGTGGACCACAAGGTTATCACTGCAGTATTACTAACTTCAGAACGGCTGCACAATATCAGATAATTTATAGAAAAAAAAAAAGGACGAAAAAGTTTTTAAAATTTATGGTGAGTAGGAGAATGAGTTATGTCAACTTTTTTATATTTAAGTTACAAAAAGTAGTTTTTTATATTTAAATAATAATTTAAATCAGAGAAGTGACAGGGGACAGACATTTTATTTTTATTTCTTTGTTTTTAATGTTTTAATTTTGCAAATATTGATGTTTTGAATAAAAGAAGATTATACTAAAGACGATCTTTTATCTCCTTAATTTATTGATAAAAACATATACATAACATTATTATTTGACAACTCAGTTCTACATGAATTAAACACACGAGTTTATAGAGCTTTCCAACATATTTTGTGCCATAACCTCAAGTATAGTAAAGTGTCACATGCTGTATGTCACGGATATAAAAATAACGCTATATCAAACAAATATATGCCAATAACTCGTCTTTACTGTTAAAATTCCAGTTTTTTGACGTAAACAGACACCGTAACGTAAATACTATGAATTGTGCTGTAAAATAGGATTTTGAGGCAAACTTAACTTTGCAGTTGGTAAACTGTGGTCCTCATACATAGACATACGTCGCGTTCAGTTTACCAACTGCAAACTTAAAATTTTTGGATATTTCAATTTTTTTTATTTTATTAACTTATTAAAACATATTCAACTATTAAAAAATATTGGTGTACTATTCTACTATATGTGCCAGTAATATATGTTATATATTACATATGAAATAAAATATATAAACAGTTATTATCAGTGTAGTCACTGACGCCCACTGGAGTCAATACTCTCAACAAAAAAGGATTCATATAAAGATGAAGTCACTCGCTTATCTAACTTTTAAGGTTTCATATACTTGGTATGTATGTTGGAAAGTAAAAAAAGATCGTCTCTCATCTTTCCTCTTTCACTCATCCATTCTTACTATTAAATTTAAATATAACTACAATAATATAAACCTAATATGTCTTAACTACACGTGTACACTGGGCGTCTCTAGCTCATGTAGCGCCCGTGTGCAATCATCACTCTAGTGCCCTGTTATTAAAAAAAGCGTCCAAAAAACATTTCGAACATATTGACCTCTTTGCTCTTTACTTTAGAAATCGATCTTTTTCAAAATGAATGAACATTCAACAAAGACGACCTGCACCTGGGTCTCACTCCCCAGGCTGCACGGGTTCTATCTATATCACATAATATCGCAGTTTGAGTGCTACTGCGCAGTATAGCTTAAATACTCTTTATTATTTAAATACTAGCTGCACCCCGCGGTTTCCCTCTATATTTTGGATAATTCACACTTTATCATTGTAAATTATAGCCTATGTGTTATTTTGATGTCTAAGCTATATTATTGTAAAGTTTCATTAAATTCCATTCAGTAGTTTTTGCGTGGAAGAGTAACAAACATCCATACATCCACAAATTCATACAAACTTTCGCGTTTGTAATATTAGTAGGATACGAGTTAATAAAAATTTTGGTTAATAAATAATCCTTACTAATATTATAAATGCGAAAATAACTTTATCTGTCTGTCGTGCTTTTACGTCAAAACTGCTGAATTGATTTAAATAAAATTTGGTATACAGATGGTCTAGAGGGTGAGAAAGAACATAGGCTATTTTTAATGCGAAAAAAGGGTTGTAATTGGTTGAAAGGGGGAGATGAAAAGTTGTATGAAAGTATCGTCATTTTTAGAGTTAGAAGCTTGAAACTTATTGTTTAGGCTGTTGATTCGATATAAATAAACATGACATACAACTATTCCACGCCGACGAAGTTGCGGACATAGCAAGTAAATATATATGTTCATTAACGTTCAATCATCTGTTATGACGAAATTCAAAGTTGCCAAGAGTCAAAAAACTCACCAAAAAGTTGTTTTCGCAGAAAGTCAGAGCTAAAAATAATCATGATCAGCAACGTGACGCACACACGACACGACACTCAGTCTTATACATATTCATATTAAGCTTCTCAATGTGGACTATATTATAGTGGTTTTTAAGTATATCAATAGTTTAATGTGTCTGCTTTATTCTACTTTAACGGTAACATATTACTTTACGACTCGACAATATTAATATGTAATCCAGATGGAAGTTGCGCAGTACCTGGGGCTTGAGACACAGAGAATATTAAAGTAATAAAGTACATTAATCACGTGGTCTTCAATATCGCAGGGGTAACACCACGTCACCAAACAACATGACATTATTAGTCTCACTATTTTAGTATGTACAACGCAATATCACTTGATTAACTCAATCCTATTGGAACATACATTACATATTGTCTACTCGAAATATGAAGTACCCGCGAATAAATTTTCATGAGTTTTTTTACGAATAAATAAATTGTTGCTGCATGTCGGCTGCAGTCGCAGGCGCACCGCCTAGGAGCTACTGCCTAAAGTTGTAATGTTGTTGGTTATTTTCATTGTTTTATTCCCAAAACTAAACATCATATATTCGTAATTTGGCATTTAATTGGAATTTTTACAACTTGTATATATTTAAATCTTTTTTGGACAGCTTTATGCGCGTTGAAGTCTTTAATAGGCGTCAAATTATTATGCGGCTTAAACTTCTTATTAGTGAATCAGTTTATTAAACTGAAAAATATTTATAGTTATTTTGTTAAATTCTAAAAGTATTAATTTAAATTGCAACGCAATATGATAAATATTAAAAAAAATAAACATTTTTGTTAATTATGTGTTAAAAAAATGTAAACATGTTATGCATCGAGATAAATTAATAAGTGTCACTGTGTTTATAATTTGGATGTTTTGGACCGACGCGATGAGTAAAATATAAGTATGTTCTGTAAGCTGTAACCACTTAAGTGCGTTTGTAGAATTCAATTGTCCACACAACCATTTGTTTTGTCTTGAAAGTGAAACTTAAAGTAGCTTTCACTAGTGCTTATGTATTACTGACATTAAACTGTTTACTGATTATCTTCAATGGCTTTTGGAGCTGATAAGAAATGCGGGAGAAACTTAAATATATATATACATATATTGCGTCCTAGTGACAGACAGACTGGATATATTTATTAGTCCCGTTGGTGTGTCTTGTGTAACTTAAGATACTATACTACGGATTCTGGAATAATTTACCGAAAAATAATGTTGCAACTAATATTTTTATGCTGTTTTGTAAAAGAATAGCTCAACGGATCCCTAGGGCCTGGTGCTTGCGACCCACGTATTGAAGGTTCATAACATTTATGCGTCAACATGTTTACATAGGAATTTTTACTAAATTATGTATTTATACATATTCCATATTTTAAGTCGAAATATTATTCTAAAAAAAAAACAAATATATGATTCGGATAAGTTTTTAAATCGATTCGTTTCGAATTATTCGCTCACTCCTAATAAACACCTTCTACACAATTATGACAATAATATCTGAGCTCAAACAAAAAATCATGATCATTTTAATTAGATAGGCTTGATGCTCAAATGTTGAAGATGAGCAAAAAATAAATACTTTTATGTAGTCGCTGGTTTATATAATTTTGCTTACGATACCGGTTTTTAATTGAATAATGACCACTGACGCGAAAAGGCCGTTGTTCGTCCTGATTTATGTTCACACAAACCGTCTCTAATTCTCTAATATATTTGTGCAATTTGATATTTTATGCTGAGAAAACGTATTTGTTAACTTGTTGATTAGTTACGAACGTTCAGGCACTGTAAACGACTTGGTTGTTAGTAAATTTTGAAATTTATGCATAAAGGATTGTTTTTTGGTGGATCGTATTCACGTGTTTTGTAAAAGAAAAGAAGAGAAGTGAAATATGGCTGGTTTAGTAGTCCTCAAAACAAAAAGACAAAACTCAAGGCAGGAGAAAACACGAGCTAATATGTATTATATCTATTATACCACTTATGTGCATACTAAATAGATTTTCTGTGAATGTTTGTCTGTGTGTAATAACAGCTTCTTCATCTAATATAAATGTTTTCTTAACTATTCCATCATAATAAAAAGCTAAACAATAATTACACTTATATGTTCTGAAGTTTGTAACGAAGTGCATTACTTACACACTTTATTGTGTTACTAAATTACTAAATATTTTATATTAATACTTCTAACAATTTCCAATAAATAACTTTCTTAAAAATATTATTTATCTTCTTTTTTTCAGGTAAACCGCGTGAGCGGGGCACCTCTGAGCAGCCGCCAACGATACGAAAAGAACCTTTTACTCATCTATCCGAACAAGAATTAATCGAAGAAGCTAACAAAGTCATTGCTCAAGCGCAAAGTGTCACCTGCACTGCTGATCATCCGCCAGAAAAATTCTTTTCATTGCCACACAGGAGAAAATTAAAAGAGGATAAATCTGGGAGAAGAAATAGCGACGACGCTGGTTCTCCTGAAGATAACGGAAAAACTCCACTAGGAAGGTCTACGAGTGATGTAAATCCTAAAAGAAAGAAAGAAAGAACATCTCTATCAACCATTTTTAGAAGAACCCAAAGAACTAAAAGTCCTAATGCACCAGTAGTAGTAACAACTAAACCTACGGTTATTGTGAAAAGAAGCAAGAGTGACGTATCTGACCTTAAATCGAATACTAATCTTAATAAAACTAAACCTATACGAAAAAGATCTGGAAGTGAAACCGAAGAGTTCCTGAAATCGTTGCGAAATAAAAAGTCTCAATTGTCTCCCATAATAGAAAGTTCGCCAAGGGAAGATTATTTTAAGAAAACTTCTCCGTTAGATTTGCTTCAAAAAGAAAAACTTTCCGAAAAGGAAAGTGGCAAATCGGATGAAGCACAAGCTATAGATAATAAGAAAGTAAACCCTATCGAAAAGCCTCCTAGGTTTAAAACTCCCGAAAAACTCGATCCAAAACCACCAACGCGTAGTAAAAGAGAAAAATCATCTGAAAAAGAACAGTCACCTCCAATTACAGAAACACCAAAACGTAAAACAGACGTTAAAAAAACAACACTAGTTGATGAAATACACTCGATACAGTCAAAAGAAAATTCTAAAGGAGTTAACGATAAAATTAAAGAAAGTATTCGAAAAATTGAGGAAAACGTTTATGGTGACAAGGAGATGAGGCACAGTAGTCAGCAACCACCTGAGAAGCCGCCGCTTACAAGGGGCCATACGGTTGGCCATATTGTACGGATACTCAAAGAGGACCAACAATTAACTCCACCTAAATCTCATATTATTTCGCCTTCAAACGGCACTAATATCAACCAACCCTTTTCATATACAAAGCCAAGTACTAGTCCTGATCCAAACTTGTTTGCAAGGAGCACGAGCCCAGATAGAGTCCCTACACCGGTCAATAAAATGAATGATAAAGGAGTTGTATACGCTCAAGTTATAAGAGATAACGGTGATCTTCGTCCTCATTTTCCTAAACAAACTATGCACAAAACCTTTTCACCATCTAAAGAGAAATATTCTAATTTTTCTGATGAAGATGAGGGACTAGGATATGAGGAACGACATAAATACTCTTCGGAACGAATTTCAGATTTTGGTTATAAAAATAATGATACTAATTACAATTTCAATGAAGGATTTAATATTAAAGAATCTCCTATAAGGCCAAGGTACAGAGAATATAAACTGATGAGTTTTGAAGACAATGAGCCCACCTATGCCAATGGTTATGCTGATAAAAATATTGATAATCGTAAACCGATTGAAACTTTTAGAGGCAGAGCAGATGGAATGGATACTAAGAAAAAGACATATGAATCCAGTAATAAGGTTGACCTAGACTTTAATGAACTTAGTCATAGAAGACAGCTACTCGAGTCTCGTTTAAACGCTAGAAGATTTGATCGTGATCGCGATAGAATTAATTTTGATGAACCTATATCAAAATATCTCGCTGAAAACGATCCAATATATGAAGCAGAAAAGCGTATGAAACAAACAGAAAAATATGTAAATGACACAGTAAAATATTACCGTCATACATTAGAAAGGGATGGTGTAGAAAGTACAATAACGGAAGATTATAAATATGACTCCGACAACCATAAGATAAAATACAATACGGAGTCGAGGACTTTTCAGAGAGCGTCTAAAGATGAATTAGATAGGCGTGAGTTTATAGATAATATAGCACCTGGAAGGTATAAGGAAGAGAGGAAAATATTTCCACCTGAGCCCGAATACGAACCTCCTAGCTTAGAATCTAACCCGGGAAAATTAATTGCGTCACCCGATGAGTATAAAGAAAAAAAATACAAAGTGAAAAAGCAATTTGTATCTAGTCATGATCTTTTACAGAGCGGTCAAAAGTACAAAATAAGAGATGATTATTTTGGTAAAAGAAAAGGACATTATGCATCTAATCCCGAAATAGCCCATGAAAGAGAAGAAGAATACGCAAACCTTGGTTATAATAATAAGCATGAAACCTACCATAACTCTTTACGTCGAGTAAAAAGCAGAGAAAGAGATCTAAAGAATCACTCTAGTATTCGTCGTCACGATTCAGGTGATAGTAGGGATTATTATCGGGAACAAATGTCACCACGTCGTTTTGATTTTGATAGTCGTTTAGTTGATTCTGGAATTGAGAATGATTTCAGACACAACTCAAATGGTGATATCCCTAGATCAAGACATAGAAGACATGAAAGCGACGATGATGTACGTAACACTTCTTTGTTATTAGCTAGTGAAAGACAGCATACAGAAGATAACTACCCAAGTGAACAAATTTATGCAAATGGAGATTATTTGGCGAACAGTAAGAACTATCCTGGAAACAGGAAAGATTATATTCCAAGAGACAGAAGTATTGACGATGGTTCACTCTTAGATCCGAAAATGCATCGTTACGATAAAAGTCCGAGTAGACACGATGATAAAGTCAGTGCGAAACCGCCGAAAGCTACGAAGAAGCTTTCTGGACTAGAAAAGGTAGGATAATGTTTTCATATTGAAATTATCATTATAGATATTTAATATTTCCTGTATAAATGTTTTAATGTTTAATAGATGAAACAGCTATTCTCTCGCGACTCTTCTAAGAAGAGCAAGAAAGAGAAGGAGGTCCAGCCCAAGACTCGCACCCGGGTGCTCAAGAGCCCAGAACATCTTGCCAGAGACGATCCTGAGTACAGAAGGTATTTTATTATTATATCTGTATATTTACATAGATGCCATAAAGTTTACAACCATAAATATTAAATCTAGGTATACAGACCCAGAGCCAAGCGACATAGAAGTGAAAAAAAGGGATGATAAAGAAGAAAGGAAATACAGACGGTCAAGAGAAGATTTAGACTACAGGAGCCCTGATCCCCGGGAGAGCATTGATAACAGAAGAGAGGACAAATATAGAGATTCTGATTTTGAAGGAAGGTAAGATGACGAAGGCAAATTTTCAAGTGATTAGTTTAATGTAATGATTCAAAACAGTTTTATTTTACAGATCATTATTTATTTTGCAGATTCGAAAGAACTAAAAAAGAAGAAAGAAGATACAAAGATCGTCGCGAGGATAGAAGACGGTATAACTCATCAGAAAGAGAGAGTGATCGGCCATCTGATGTCGAGAGTGATCGACGACGGACCAGATCTAATACCGCTGGACCGTTGGATTCCCCTGCTCTGGTAAGTTCCTAAATTATAAGTTGATTTGTACCGCAATCAATGATATCAATACTCATCAAGCTCGGACTCCGATAACGCTCCATAATCAACTCCTCACTCCTCTATAAAAAACAATCTACATGTCTTTATCACTCGTAAGAATAAGAAGACGTGAATAAAACACAATAAAAAAATTAGGCTGTGTTTCTACCAAAGGTGTGCGAGGATGTCTAGCGAGAGATGTGTGTATTAAGAACCAATAGAATCACTTTTTTAAGACACAGTGTTAGGGTAGGTAGATGAAGCGATTCTAGATTCTATTCTGACTAAGTTTCAGTTGAAAACATATCTCATTCAAATAGTACAAGACAAAAACGACTGGTACGCCATCTATTGTATAAAGTAGTTTTATAAACAGGAGTAGCAATGGAGGCAAATTAACTTTCATAGTTATAAATAAAGGCACATGATATCGGACATAAATTTTCATCGTGCTCTGAACACAACACGTTGACCTATCTTAAAAGTCAGGGTTCAAATTACTCATCGCTTTTTGTCAACCCGTCTGTCTGTTCGTATTTCCTTATTTGATATATAGTGCTTTATATACAATTGTTAAAAGTACAATAAGATAAGTTAAAAGAGATTGTAAGTTGTCTGGAAAAATATATTTGACTAACTTGACACTTTTCGTTATGCCAAATTAACTCTGTTTGTCTGATACGCTTTCACGCTTAAACCACTGAACCGTTTTTAATGGAATTTGGTACAGAGATAAACTAGAACTTAGGAAAGGACATAGGTCACGTTTTATCGCGAAAAAAAGTCTTTAAGTAGTTGAAATAAAGGATGAAGTGCATGTTGATCTGTGTGACCTTTTAAGTCTTTAAAAATTAAACTGTATAATTGAATCTAAGTACACGTGGGAAGTTGCACCCGGGCGAAGCCGGAACGGGTCGAATACTGTCTTTATGAACTATAGCTTAAGTGTTGCTACAAGGTATAAGCAATATCATTAAAAAAATATGAAAAATAGACGAAATAGGTATAACTTATACTTTGAAATTGATACTCAATATGTAATGTTCATAAAAATATTTTAATATCTATAAAGATTATCTGCATATAGTTTCTGAGAATCGCAATTCAGTAAACTTCATGTGTATACTTCACTACTTCACTCGTAATATAACGTACATATCAAATTACTATAAACTTTTATAAATATCATGTACTCACTAAGCAATATATTTCATCAACTAATAAAATAACTGATAATTTATCAATATTGTGTGAAAATGAGCTTTGTGTTTTATTTAAGAGGAAATCAGTCGACACTTATTACAAACGTAGTCCCCTGTTTCCTCCTAGGACAATGAAGTTACAGAAGAAAAAAAATACCATGCGATATATACGTACCTCTGCCATGACTGTACGTTTTGTTTTTTTATTATTTGATTAATATAATAGAAAAAAAAAACTTTGCAAAATTAAAAAAAACGACTTTTTTATTATATTTGCAAACATCCAGCAAACTAATTATTACTAACATAAACCAAAAAAGCAAAACGTACGGGCACAGCTTAGACCCTGTACTGCATTTTAACGAAATAAATATTAAATTCGGTCCAGATTTCGAGGAGGAAACAGGGGATTATGAAAGGACGATTATCTTAATGTTACGTAGGTATAATCAGTTCGAGCTGTAGCTCTCTCTATCACACGGTAAGGGGTAAGCGCGACACCAATATTTTTGGTAAAAAATCTATTTTTCAAAAGTGTCGTTCGTACGAAGTCCTCTTAGCGCTGGTTTTCGTGACATACGCGGATATTCTCAAGAATTATCGACAAATTCTAGGTAATTTACATAAAATTTTAATTAATTGTATATCAAAACCTTCTTCATGATTACTCCTCCTATTAGTGAAAACTTCATAAAAATCGGTTTAATAGCTCTAGAGTATATCCCGTTCAAACATATAGACGTAACAGGAGAATTATTTTATAATTTGTAAAGATTATCGCCATCTATTGAGTATATAAGTACAAATAACTCTTAATAATTTTATGATTTCAGAGATTATGTTTGTCTGTATGTATGTGTCAGTATTGTCAGCTGTCACAGCCTCTCAAACTGTAATGAAGCGCACGTCACCTCTGAATATGTGAGACTATTGTTCAATGTTATTGACCTTAGTTAAATATTTTTATATTTACCACTTTATAGAAATTATGAAATACTATTTTTTAATGATGTTAGGACTCGAAGTAAAGAATTACTTTTATAGATTTCAAGTAAAATAATTCCGTATCAGAATATAATATATGTATTAATATTTTAGTTTTATTGATGTTTTTTTGGGATTATGGAAAATACCTATCTTATATTTTGTCTGGCTTTATTACAATTACAAAATATATACAAGTTTTTTTTTAAATGCTTCCTGAACTTCCTAATATTCTATCAAATTAGAATTATTTATTTTATCTTATTCTAATTGCATATAGCAGTGATGGCCCAGTGGTTGAGACTTCAAGTCTTACTCGGGAGGTCTGAGGTTCGATCCTGGACACTCACCTCTGACTCTGAGTTATGTGTGTTTTAAGTAATTAAATATCACTTGTTTTGACGGTGAAGGTAAACATCGTGAGGAAACCTCCACTCCTGAGAGTTCTCGAAAAGTTCTCAAAGGTGTGTGAAGTCTGCCAAGCCGCACTGAGCCAGCGTGGTGGACTATGGCCTAATACCCTCCTTAGTCTGAGGAGGAGACCCGGCTCAGCAGTGGGCCATTGACGGGTCGTGATGATGATAATTGCATAATTTTTTAAATTTGATAATTTAGTTTTATTATCTATACTAATATTATATAGAAGAAAGTTCTGTATTTTGGTATGCGAATAACTCAAAAACTACTGGACAGATTTCAAAAATTCTTTCACCATTATCACGCTACATTATCCCTGAGTAACATAGGCTATATTCATTACTGGAAAATATTAGGTATCCCTACTAAAATTTCATTAACCGAGGCGAACGAAGTGTGGGGGTGGCGTGCACAACTATTGAGATATAACAAAACAACGCATTGTGGGATACATACAGGCATAACATGCTCTGCTACACTAGCTCTTTATATGTTTCAAAAATATTCGTAGTATACTAAAATTAAATTAGATAAAATAAGTGCTAAACGTGCAAATAAACAGCAATTAACATAATCGTGAGATCTAAAACATTTCATTAAAGTCTACTTACTAACAATCGCTGTGAGAAAACATTTAAGTCTAATTAATTTAATAATAGCAATATACTTTTATCTACAGATCTATCTTACATATTTCTTATTAAAAGTACGTTAGTTTATTGAATAGCATTGAAGTTAGTGATAATTTTTTTTAATATTGTCTTTTTTAATTAAAACCAAACTCAGCATTATTTATACGTAAAACTGATTTAAAAAAGGTTCTGTTATTCAGGAGATTGATTCTAATTATCGCTTTGGGAAACCTCAACACAGCGCCATCTATTGCAAGCTAATACTACCTAGAAAAAAATATGTTTTCCCGTGAGGGGACACGATAGAATACAATTCCCCTCTGCTGCTGGGAGAGCTTCTCGTAAAAGCCGAGTAACACAGCACCCTCTTGGTGGTAGGGGATCTGTTCCCACCACCAGCATGCGAATCAGACAGCCAAGTGTCATAGACGCGTTCCGGTCGAGCCGCATGTGGGCCAGACTTACCCCTTCCCCACTCCCATCCCATTAATGCTGCGGGTCTAGTGTACTCTGGAATCTAACTCTGGGTCCGTTGAGACCGCAGCATTTTTTCAGGATGCAACGCATCAACAAAACGAGGGTATCTTTTGTTTTGTCGATGGTGACCACTTACCATCAGGTGGACCATCTGCTCGTTTGCACCTTATCCACCATAAAAAAAAATATGATGAAGTGATGTGTCAATAAACTAACTTACACCGCCATCTGTTAGTAACTTACGAAACTAATAATAACAATAACATTTGTCTTATAATAAACTACCCGTTTTCACACTGTGTTGCATTTCATCTTGATCGGTTTCAGTAGTTTCGAAGTTTTCGCGGACAAACATCTTAACGCAGAATATATATATATTTAGGATATAAATGATTTCTTAGTAAACAGATAATTTATCCAGTGAATGACATTAGCACCTTACTTAAAGTGCGATTGGTGTGTTCACTCAGTTCAAGGAATAAACGTGAGTGGACTGTTCTGTACACTGCGTTACAAATTGAACTGACAATCAATGTTTATCATTCACTCATCTCTGGCTACGTTTAAGTATAAATTAGTGATTCCTCCCGACTTTGCACAGGTAATAGAGTACATCATCCCAAAATATAATATTTTGTTAAATCTCAAATTGGTGTTCAAGATAAACGCTCTCAGGCATTTTTAAGAATTATTGTCATATTTCAACCGGTTTACGCAAAATCGTAGTAAATTATACACTTAAATCTTCCTCATTAAACACTCTGTTTATTAGTGAAAACTGCATAAAAATCCATTCAGCATTTCATTGTGTTTGTCGCGAACAAATAGAAAGACTCAGCGTTAAACTTTGTGTAATATGTAATAAATGATCCAGTCCAGTAATTTGGTAGTTTTATCCAGAAATATTTTCGAAAAATTAGTCTTAACTTTTCCGCACGTACCCTCATTTTGAAAAAGCTTTTAAGTAGCTTTCATTGTAATTTTAAAAGAGTACATCAAAGTCCATAAAATTGACCAATATTCAAAACCTTTGGAAAACTTTCCAGGTATCCTAATTTTTCAGCAACAAGTGACTGATGAGATCATTCTCTTCAGTTCTCATGAATCATGTTTTTCATGCAATACCATCTGGTGCTATTGGTTAAATGGATAGTATATGTACCTATATCCATGTTCCAAGCGTCAAGTGGGTGTCCAGAGATAGAGCAGTACCTGGGCTATCCGAATCACCCCCATGTATGTTCCGCCACTTTTCAACTTTACAAGCTATGGTCTTCTCAATTCTCATATTCTTCCAATTTTCATGTAATTCGGTCAATTTGGATATATCAACATTAAATTACAATTTTTCGAGACACTTTTACGAAATTCAAAGGCAAACATGGATTTTATGTATTACCCATTTACAACTCAAAATATTTCGAATTTTAATAAAATTATTTAATACAAGATTAGTGTATTTGACTGTACCGATAATAAATTCTAGTGTCGTTTCGTTGAACATCGATAACTTAAGTATTACCAATACAATGACCGATAATTTGTAGGTGGGGCTCGATAAAACAATATCTTACATGTATTTATCTCTTTTATGTATTTAGCCATAAAACTGAAAATATATACTTATTTTTATACAAAAGTTTTATTTAACTGAGACGCTAGAAAAACCCTAAAACATCCGCTTGAAGCTTTTTACAACGATTAGATATACATATTGATTATTTTACAAAACTCAAAAATGTTATCTTAATCTGTGAATTCAATGGTTTTTACTTTTCGATATTTATGAGAATATGATGAGAGTACTTAAATATGACTAGTCCGCCATCTTGGGCTGACCGCCATATTGGATTTAGAATGACGTCAATTAGCTAATCATGCATTTCCATGAATATGTAATAAAACTAAATCATTTTAGTAACTTTTTGAATGTTAATATAAAGTGCTTTCCCTGTAAGGGCCGAGTAACCCAGCACCCCCTTGGTGGTAGGACCCCCAAGTGTCTCTGACGCATTCCCTCTCCCATCCTTACTGCTGCTGTTCCAATGAACACCGGGTTCTTGCTGGGGGTCCATTGAAACCGCAGCAGTCTTCTCTTTGCTCCTCCTCCTCACTCTATCTTCGAGGCGACAACGCAATGACAAAACAAGAGATACCCTCTAGTTTTGTTGATGTCCATGGGCGACGGTGGCCACTTTCCATCAGATGGACCGTCTGCTCGTTTGTCCCTTATCTATCATAAAAAAAAACTAAAAGCACAAGCAAGTTAAGCTGAAAGTTTAAATAAATATATAAATAACGATTATATCCTATAGTATGCTAGACTGTGTTATTAAAAGGTTTCTTCTCAATCCCTCAACAGACAAAAAGGGTCATATACCACATGAGAAGTAGCAAAAAATTGATTAAAAAATTCCAAAATACATGTAAGTTGTAAGTAACAAGATGGTGGCAACGCTAATATGATGTCATTGTGACGTTGACCCCTGAGGCTGTTGAACTGTGAATTTACACTACACACTATACTCATCACTCAGCCAAATGTTTACACGAGATTAAATTGATTTTGATACTTGGAAGGAATTAAAAAAGCCACAAAACTCATGAAAGCTGTCCTTGATCGATGTATTGTCCATCTACGAAAGTGGGAAGGGAGAGGAAGATAAGAATGGCCTGGCTTATATATATATTTGTACTATATACACAAATATATCTATACACGAATTTGAATATGGAATCTATTTTTAATACATCATCCAAATTTAATTTTAATTTTCTATACACAAATTTGTATTTAGATTGTATTTTTAATTCATAATTCAAAATCTATGAATTACAGATCTAAAATAAATTCCAAATTTAAATTTTCTATACACAAATTTGAATTTAGATTGTATTTTTAATTCATAATTCAAAATCTATGAATTACAAATCGAAAATAAATTCCATATTTAAAATTTCCATACACGAATTTGAATATAGAATCTATTTTTAACCCATTATCCAAGTTCTGTGGACTGATCCAAAATAGATTGAAATTTTAATTTTCCATACACAAATTTGAATATGGAATCTATTTTTGATCCATATTCCAAATTCTGTGGATTACACATCCAAAAATAGATTGAAATTTTAATTTTCCTTACACAAATTTGAATATGGAATCTATTTTTGATCCATATTCCAAATTCTGTGGATTACACATCCAAAAATAGATTGAAATTTTAATTTTCCTTACACAAATTTGAATATGGAATCTATTTTTGATCCATATTCCAAATTCTGTGGATTACACATCCAAAAATAGATTGAAATTTTAATTTTCCTTACACAAATTTGAATATGGAATCTATTTTTGATCCATATTCCAAATTCTGTGGATTACACATCCAAAAATAGATTGAAATTTTAATTTTCCTTACACAAATTTGAATATGGAATCTATTTTTGATCCATATTCCAAATTCTGTGGATTACACATCCAAAAATAGATTGAAATTTTAATTTTCCTTACACAAATTTGAATATGGAATCTATTTTTGATCCATATTCCAAATTCTGTGGATTACACATCCAAAAATTGATTGAAATTTTAATTTTCCTTACACAAATTTGAATATGGAATCTATTTTTGATCCATATTCCAAATTCTGTGGATTACACATCCAAAAATAGATTGAAATTTTAATTTTCCTTACACAAATTTGAATATGGAATCTAAATTTAATCCATTATCCAAATTTTGTGGTTTACAGATCCAAAATAGATTGAAATTTTAATTTTAATTTTTAATTCATAATCCAAAATCGATGAATTACAGATCGAAAATAAATTCCAAATTTAAATTTTTCATACACAAATTTTAATTTAGATTGTATTTTTAATTCATAATCAAAAATCAATGAATTACAGATCGAAAATAAATTCCAAATTTAAAATTTCCATATACAAATTTGAATATGGAATCTATTTTCAATGCGATATATTATTAATTTTTGCCGTTAAACCATATAGAAAATACTAAATGAAGTACCCTCCTTATTATTTGCAATTACAGAGATAGTTGTATGGAATTAACACAAAAATCATATCAAAACGTCTGGCTTATATACAGCAAGACCCACATATATTAGATATTCGCTTGGATCGTACAGAATTTATATGTTATTTTATTTACCATGCAACAGATACAAAAAAAAATAGTTTCATCACTTCTTTTATATGAGATCAAGACAGGAGGATCTCTGACTAACATGCGGCACGACCAATCGTTTAAGGATGCTCGACTACACAGATTTTCTTAGCTGTGTGTGTGATATCATAGAACCAATACAAAAAGCGTATCAAAATCAAATAAAAAATCCTAAATGAAATGCCGTTGTCATCACTTCTTATTGAAGTGTAAAAACTGTCTTACTTTAATTAAATTAAATCTTTCAACTTGTCACAAAAACTACAAAGTCATTATTCTATTATATGTTGTTGTTAATGAGCTTCTATATAACTTATTATTGTGAAGCAATCGTTTTTTGTTCAGGCAATACAGACTTACAAAAACAATTGTCGATGAATTTAGTAAAGAGCTATCTTCGTCCGCGTCTCTTTCTTTGTTCATTTCTTCTAAACTGCGTAATAGATTTTGATACAGTTTACACTAATAAATAGAGCGATAAATGAAGATAGTTTGTATATATAATATGTAGGTTTTTCACATAAAATGGCTGAACTACGAACAAAGTAAGAGCAGGTCACTTACAAGAGTGTAAAATGAAGTCGTTATCTGTTTCTCTATTTATTTCTTAAAATTAAATCATGAAATAGATTTTGATGCTGTTTTCACTAATCGAAAAAGTAGTAAATGAGTAAGATTTAATGTATTTTATTTGTAGGTGTTTTGTGGGAAATGGCTGATATATATGCAAAAGAAAACATACACTACGTTGCAATCTATTTTGCGTCGTGCGTATACCTAAGACCGCTCTGTTATTCGATGGTTATAAACGAAAAATAAGTAATTTTCAGTTACTATACTAATCATAATATTAGCATACACATATGTGTCAAATCAATCAATTAGATACCATCCGCTAATATCAACAACAACGAGGATCACACATGTAAACACTTATGTTTCATTCTTCATAAATTTAACTCTGGTTCATCAGTGTTAATATTAGAAACGGATTTAAAAAAAAATATATGCGGTGAAACTATTATTCCGATTTTGAAAAGTAGACTATACTGAAAGCTACCGGTGCGGTACAGTCAGGAGATAACCGATCGAGTAATAGCTAGCCATCATAATTATATCCTAAGAATCCTTGGAGTTTAATCTTGAAGCAATTTTAGGTAACTTCAATACAACCCTTTAAATATAGCATAGTATAATAGCAAATATATCTATTTGTGTTAATACGGTATATGTATGTATGTTTATTAGTCACTTAGTTCTAAATATCACATTACCATATAAGTAGTTGGTTGAGTCGTCACTGCGCGCGTCTCTATATGGCCTGATATGTTCATTTACTATTAGAGATCTCGTTTAACCGGTATTAAATATTAATTTATTACTATAACAACTATATAAAGACTTGCTGACCCTTTCGTGTCCCTGCAGTGCCATCTGGTGGGGAATAATAAAAAAAATAGATTTTTTTTAATCTTCTCTATCAATCTTGTTTTTGATCAACATTTTATGTTATCAAAATACTGTACTAAATGTTATAGAAATACTATACTGTAGCTTTTAGGTTCACAAACAGGCTCCTTAATCCAAAATCGGGGTCGCAAGCCCCAGGCACTGCACAAGCCTCGTTTAATTACTTACTTATCACACATATTACAGAGTACAACGTTGTTTCATATATTAACAAATAGTCTGAATAGTATCTGAGAGACTTGAGACCTAGCTATCAGCTTTACAATTGTAAAGTTTCATCAAAATTTGTTCTCTAGTTTTTTATTAAAATAGTCTCACACTTTCGCACTTAAATGCATGAAATGTATTTCATACGTCCGAACCTGGCAAACCTTCAGATAGTTCTTCAGAGATATACAGACGGAATATAATCCTAAAAGCAAGTATAGATAAAGTATAAGTTAAACATATAACCGGAACAGTTCTCATTGATATAGCCAAGCAAGGCCGTGCGCCATATGGCAGGTGACCTTAGCTTGTCACTTGCGAATGGACTTCAAGAACCATTCATTTATATATTAAAACGTAAAGTGTTAGAGTCTGGCATATTACCATTATCGTCTGGACCATTTATTCTGGTCCTTTATACATAATTCCTAAGACTCCTTATTTCTTTACCTATAATAGTAGAAATTGCACTTAGCGTTTTTCCCTCTGGTTCTCTTCTAAATTTAATCCAATAACTGCCACTCTCCAGCAACTATCCAATTGCCGACAGGTCATGGCGCTGGTCCCCAGACATGCAATTGACATGATACATCTAAAACAAACAGCTAACTAGCTATATAATAATCATAGGTTATCTAAAAAACGATAAAAGATTTTTCAGTCTATCTATCTTACTAAAATGGCTATCATCAAATCAAAATAAGTAATTGATTGACTCTCATACATTTGGCGTATCTCAAGGTTCTCCTTTTGGACCTTTACTGTTTTATAAATTAATGACGATGAAAAAAGGTTCACCAATTTGAAACTTTTATATAAAGATAAGCTTTTTAAGATAAAACATTATTAAATCAAACATATAAATTAAAAAAAAATATTGGTGCAATCATTTGCTGCAATGTGATTTTCAAATAGATGTAATAATGATAAATGACAAAATTAACAATTACAATTGCTACACATAAATTTATATCTAGCTTTTACAAAAGCTTTAAACCCAAACAATTTTATTGAAATAAATTGACTTCCTTTTACGTCCAGAGACTTGACAGATAAAATACAGAACAAATAACAATTTTTCGTTTAACTCCAAAGAGGTCATTGCACGAAGTCCTTGAGTTCCGACATAAGTCTATTTATCATGACAGACGTTTGGAGAACACAAAAAATGTATAAATATGTGTAATTTACTTCACTAAAAACTTTTTAGCATCTGTATGATGTGCGCAGTAAAGATGTACGAAAGTGCGCATAAATTTCAAAAGTACTTTTTCTTTTATTAAAAGTATTTAAAATTTAAAAACAAACGATTGCTGATCAACTTTTAAATTGTTAGAGATCAATATTAATTTTTATATAATTCATCAATATTCATTTTTTATATAAATCTGGTTGTCGTCATTTTGAATTTTCATTTTTGTCATATCTTTAGTGACAATTTCAACAGTTGTATGTTTCTATCTAATCATTTTCATGTAAGATTTAACAAAATTATGAACTGTTTGATCTCTAGAATATCAAACATTAGCAGACATACATAAGGATTAAGGAGCTATGTAGATTAACACATTGCCCTTCTTCGCCGCATTGCAGTTGGTTAAAAAAACTTCAATTATTTAAAAACAGTAATCAACCAAAGCTTCGTTTTCTGCCATTATAGACCTGACAATTGACAATTATCAATCAATCGGCTTTTTGTTAATATTCAGAGCACAGCGGATCTATTTTCGATCTGATACTACTATGTATTATAAAAATGCGATTTTAAATACAGCTAGATGATTCTATTAAATATAAAATAGAACAATTGATCTGCAATCAATCAAACTTTAATCTAAATTATCAATTATTAATCTTCAATGCGCAAATGCCTATAAGTTTATAGCGGTAGTACTTGTCTTTACACCTTTCGATATTGAAAAGTTCTTAGAAATCGAAAGCACGACATGAAATCATAACACGCCGCCATCTAGCGGATGTTTACCCGAAATAGACAACAATGCATGTTGAAGTGTTGAGTCAATAAACTATTTTTTTCCGCCATCTGTTGGAACTTACCAGGACCAAACTTATGGAACTTACCAAAAAATATTTAGGACATAAATCGAGATAACTAGTATCCTACCTCTCAATTTGGAACTGACAATGATTTCAAAATAAGTCTAGGCCAGTCTGAACGTTTCACCTATATAATTTTAATATAAAAAATGACAGCGCCACCAGTCAGACATGATCAAACGCTTTAAATATAATATTTTATTTTAATTCTGAAGCCTGCGTACAGTGTCAGCGCGTTAATTGCCGTCAACTCTATTAAAATTATTGCTTTAATTTAATTTAAAATGATTTATTTAATGTAAGATTCGTATCTATGATCCCATGAATCTGTCTACCCTTTGTATCGTAATTTATGGAGCCCTTTACCGCAACTAGGTATTAAATTGCTACTTTAGGGTCCATTTAGTAGAGACACTTTGTGAAAGAAGCAGGAAAGGAGAGCCAAATTTCACCTTGAATGGTGTCCACAGTTGGTTAATTGACTAACGACGACTATACGACATCCGGTAGTCAAAGTAGTAATCGCGGATGTTCACAATTACAATATAATAACCAAAGACGAAACAACATGATTAATGAAGCTTAACTTCAATGTCGATGAACCCGAAACGGTCAGATAGCTTTTGCTTTGTTTAAATAAGATGTTATGACATTTGACGTGACCGCTACTCTGTCTGCGTAGATATTAAATACAGAGATAGTGTTACTGTTATTGTAGATGAGTTTGAACAAATTAAATACCAAAAAGAAAATTAAACCGGCTTGAAAAAAATCTGATTCAGAATCTCATTCCTGAATTCTCTTTCAAAGAATTGAATAAAAGCTTTAAATCTGTTCTAACTAACAAACAAATCGGCGAATATTAAAAAAATATACAATCGACCCTTCTTCTTTTTAAGTCAGTTAACGTTGAAGGGAATCTTTCCGCTGACACTTCTCAGAAGCTTTCTAAGTTAACAATCAGCTCTTCCCAACTAAAAGATGATAGAGGTTTCTATCCTATAGGGAATGTTTTTCTCTTCCACGTGGGCGTCAACGTTAGAGATTTTATATGGTTCACCACGTAATGCTTCTGCGATTCGCGATCTGCTCCGTGCCTTAATATGAGTTTAACTTCATTTTTATTATTTTTCCAGGCTCAACGATACCGTGAGCGTCGACGTTTGGCCACACCAAGTCCAACACCATCACCTCCACGACGTGAACCCTCAACACAGACATCCGGCAACTGGTTCAAGTCCATCGATAGGCTGGCCTCGGGCAGGAAGCGAGAGAAAAACTCTAAGGTTCAGGTGGAGAAAGAAAGTATAATTACTACAGAAGATGAATCGAGCCGTAGACTATGGTCTAAACCATCAAAACCATTAAACTCTCCAGCTAAAAACCTCAGATTTTTTGGAGATACTGACCATGAATCAGATGGACATAAACCACCCAAACCAAAACCTAAAAATCATGGGACATTACGAAAGACTATCTCTAATTCCAGCACAGGGCTGGATGAGGTGGATCACAGTGAATTATCAAATAAAAGTTATTCTCTATCAAATTTACATAGAGAAGGTAAGAGTGAGTCTCCAAAAAATAAAGAATACTACAAGAAGAGTCCAGAGAATGAGAGTCACTTCGGTAAAAAGATGGCGATGAAGCCTCCGATCAGTCCATATGAGAGGTCAAGGAGTCACAGCAGTTCCAAGACGTTGAAAGGTACCAAGAGTGACATGCGGCGGAATGGCAGGATTGATGATAGAGGCAGTTCAACAGAAATGAGGAGTAAGCCGGAACCGTCCAGGGAGTTGAAGTAAGTTAAAACTAAACTCATTTACATTACTTTTGTACTTACTGAAGAACTCGGAAACTACAGAAACCTTGATACAGAAATCTCGATTAAATAACTTAATGTTGAATGAATGAATTTCTAATAGATGGCGGTGTAAGTTAGTTTATGACAATACTGCAACATTTTGTTGTGTGTAAGCATCCAATAGATGGCGCTGTATTAAAGCGTATTTTGCGCGTTTGTAACATTGTTTTTTCCTGGTAGATGGCATGTTATTAACTTAATAACTGTGTCCTGTCTTTCCAGACCTCGTCGTCGTACACCAGTGACCAATTCTGGTGAAAGCAGCACTGAAGGTGACTCCAGTCAACAGTCTCAGCGTAGCGTGGTCTACTTACATGCTACCACAGGTAAGATAAAAATCGATGGCTATTTGTTTGTGATGTTTGGACTTCTTCTTATTGATCGAAGATATAAATGGAAATTAACATTATATTTGTGCATAGAATTTTTCAGTACCGATTTGATATACCGATTTTAATGATACTTGAAAGATAATATTCTGCTTTAAATGTAACACTATCATAAATAACGTTTTTGTTTCTATTCTAGTTGGAGATATCCCAGACCCTGGCAGAATGACACGGAACCGATCCAGAGACGACGTGTCGTCAGTCATGTCATCTAACATTCAAGTGCGGAACAGCACCAAAAGCTTCTCCCTATTCGCACCCTGGACTCCACGACACTACAACGACCAATACGACGTCCATTACGAACAAAAACCGAGAAAAACAAAACAGAAAGAAGTGGAGAGATTTAAGAAGTCGCCATCTTCTAAAATCTCAGAATCAACGCTGCAGAAAAATAAATCATACAGTCAGTCAACTTTAACCAAACGACCAAATAGTCAGAGTAGGTTAACGAGCAGCAGCACGACTTTATACAAGAGAGACAAGAGAGGGAAAGAGAATGAGAGAGAAAGAAATGAATCTCGTAAATCAAGCAAAAGCCAATCAACCGAGATTCTGAACAGAGAAGACCGAGATCGTGTATCTCGTTCAATTTCAATACCGAAAGATAAAAAAGCTGGCTGGTTTAAATTATCTAACAAGAAGAAGCAGGAGAATACTCGTGTACGATAAAACGATTAATACGAATTGTATGTTTGTATAATGGCACAGTACCTTTAGAATTGTCTGTTAACAACCGTGCTACAACTTTTTTTATATTTTCACAATAACATATTATAAAAGCAAAATCAAGTCAAATCAGATTGTGAACAGAGACAGCCGATATTGTGTAACTCATTTAATCTCTATACCGAAAGATATAAAAGATAGAAAGAAAGCTCGTGTTAACTGTCGTGAAAAAAAAAGAAAAGTCTGGAAAATACTCCTGTATAATAAAAACGAATTAATGATACATAATTGCCTTAATTTTTTTATATTCATGAATTAACTTATAAGCAAAAGCAAATCGAATGAGATTCAGAACAGAGAAGACCGAGATCGAAAGAAAAAAGCTTGTTGGTTTAATAGATCATGTAATTATATTTTATTTTTTTTAGTTTAATTTTTCATTGTTAATATTTTAATAATAATAACATTATTTACGATACTGTCTATTGTGTCATATGTTTTTATAATTATTTTTTAAAAAGCGTATTGTTTAAAACAGTGCCATGTGCAAAAATGTTACCATTATAGTTTTAATGAATTTTATAAATGCTTATATTTACTAATAAGAGGAATATTTGTTTTTGCTAAGATCTCTGCCTAATGCTTGTTATGCGTTGGGTTGCATAGACAGAATAAATGTAATTAATAAATATAAATAAAAGTCTAATAATATTTTTTGTTTTATTAAGTTGATTAATTGTGGTCGTGATGGCGAATCATGTAAGATCTCAAAATCTATTTTTTTCGAGTTCTATAAAGAGGGACTCGCACGAACAGCACGATGACTCGACTCGCGTCGAAATAGACTCGAGTCCGTTTTATGCAGCGAGTCGCGTTCGAGTCATCTTCCTATGAGTCTCTATTACACTGTTAAAAGTCTGTCTTAAAATTCGGTATTATTTTTGTATACGTGATAAAATTTTAATTTTAGGAAAATATAAATATACTTTTAAAATTAAAATTTACATAGTTTTGTGAAATATAGAATCAGATATATAAAGAATACGAAAAAAGTTCCTCAAGCCTTTTTTATTATTATCGAGAAAACAGAAAATCCCTCGCCCCACTTTGATCAATCACAAAAAAGTGGCCGAAGTCCAGACTTTTTACTGGTTTTTTTAACCTTGAAAGCAGAATTGAATATCTCTTTGTAATCCAAAACCGTTATAAGGGGTATACATCATTAGTAGAGACAAGTTTTACTCTATTTCTTATAATATGATATCTTGGTAACTCACATTATAATTTACACAATAGTATAAGCGGATGTAACGCTTTTTCGTTAAATAACGAAACCAGAAACTATTACCGAAAGCCGCGATAAGTAACTTCGTTGCAACTGCTTTGTCACCTTGTCCCGAAAACTGCTCAGTCTGAATCGCATTGATCTTCGTCTAATAGTGGGAGTAATGTCGGGACACTGCCCACTTAACAAATACTTATTTACCATAGGCTTGACTGACAGTCCTATCTGTAGGGGTTGTCTGCAAGCAGAAGAGACGACTGCCCGTGTTGTCCTTCCTGGAATGCGTGGGCGTCGCCACACAACGGGCACAAATCCTCAAGGACATGAGGTCGCTCCAAGAAGCCTGTGAAGTTCCCAGGAAACTTCTGCGCTTCTGGAAGGAGCTGGGCTGGCTAGTATAGGTAGTCATCCCTGCACGCACAATGGACCGATTTAGAGTCTAAGTGCGGAAAAAGGAGCCCACTCACAATACAACTTCGTTGCAATCATTTGCTTAGGACTCGACTCTTCTCGTTCTTTTTAAGGCTTGAGTCGCTATCAAAGGAGTCCGGTTCGTCTAACTTTTAAACTCCAAGCTCACCGAGTCTCGAATATCGATTCAAATCTTTATTATATATATTTAAAAAAGACTAAAGGACTCGAGTTCTTTGCAACACTAGTCTACAGAATCAAAATTTAAATAAACAAACTCAGATAATGTAAGAAAAACTTCTTTCAGTGTTGAAATAAAACAAGTAATATACGAACAATTTATTTGAAAAATAACATTTCTATCTACATTAATATTTGGTTGTTTACATTTAGAATACATTGGATGGCTGTGGACTCTGGAACTTTTTAAAAAAAAGTTTGCAGAATTTTGTCAGTCTATTGCCAAAAGACATACGTAATAAATATGAGTTTATTATTTTAACCAAAGACATTTATTTTTATTAATTAATATATTAATTTTAACATAGCACCTGTGGGGCCGTTTAAGTATTACGTAAGCAAAAAAGCAGTGATGGCCCAGTGGTTGAGACTTCAAGTCTTACTTGGGAGGTCCGAGTTCGATCCCCCCCACACGCACACACCTCTGACTTTTCTGAGTTATGTGTGTTTTAAGCAATTAAATATCACTTGCTATAACGGTGAAGGAAAACATCGTGATGAAACCTGCACGAGTGAGAGTTCCCTAAAAAAGTTCTCAAAGGTGTGTGAAGTCTACCAACCCGCAATGGGCCAGCGTGGTGGACTATAGCCTAATACCCTCTTCATTCTGAGGAGAACCGGCTCAGCAGTGGGCCATTGACGGGTCGTGATGATGAAGCAGATTTTTTGCAATTATCAACCCTCCATGTCAGCAGAAGAATGCATTTTTCAACCGCCTTATTCTAAGCAGAGATATTGACGTTTCCATGTGCGTGTTTGCAGGTCATCAAAAAATAATCAAAGCAAGGACTCCCCGCCCTTCCTTAATGAATACGAAATACTTAAACAGCCCCCTATTTAGTTACATATATACATAGGTATTTACAGTTTGTACGTTTAAAACATTAGTTAATTTACTATCTACATATTTATTGACATTTTTAATTATTCTCAAAAAAAAAAATATTTTGTAAAGCGAGCCATCTATTGGTAGAATTTTGTACAAGGATTTAAAACTTAAAATTTTATTAAAATTAAAAATAGTAACTAAAGGTTAATATCATATTAATTTATATAATTGATCTATCTAAAACATTAAAGATCTGTCTGATAACGTCCAAGATAACTATCCCATAGTATATCCCATATAACCAAGTTCCAGATTATTATTCGAGAGTTTACCTGGACATTTTGAAACAGACCCTAAAACTTATATCAAAAAAAAGTATTTTATAAAACACAGTACTCAAAACTGCACCCAGATCGATCCAGTCTGACTCTATCATATAATGCTTGTGACAGATGGGAGGAACATTTGAGACATAGAAAGGTAAGCCCTCCATTCACCGAGTCATTAAATTATCATAGGAACCGTATACTTTCCTTGCATTAGAACAAACTAACATTTACATTCATAATACTACTATAACAGCTATTCATTTTCACTACTATGAACGCCGCCATTTTGATTTAATATGAGTGTACTTAAAATGGTGTCCGAAATTTTTTTTATCGTTTTCGGCCAAAAAATGGATACAAAAATAAAGTTCACATATGCGTGATTGGTAAAATTTTCCAAAATATTTTAAAAAAGACATACATCTCTACCTAGCATAAGGGGCCCCTTCAAGGTTTACGTAAGCATCAGCAAAAGTAAGCAAGGCCCTCCCCCCGTGGTTAAGTAAACATTGCATTTTCTCCCTCCTCATTCTGAGCAGGAATATTGACGTTTCGGTGTGAGTGTTTACTTTTTATCGCTGATGTAATCATCATGCAGACTTCCCCCCATCCTCCATGTCATCAAAAATAAACAATGCAAAGAATCCCCCACCTCTTTAAAGCTTACGTAATACTTAAACGGTCCCAAACATAGTCGCCTCCCTAGCGTCGGGTTTTGGTGTGATTTTCACATGTAGTGATTCTAGAGGTTTATATGTATCATACATACACGCGGCGGGTCTTACGTTACGTGTCAGATTATCAAGAAGTTTATCAGTAACTGAAGTAACAACTAATTAGGTTTCGTTTAGCGTCTTTTTAGTAACCTATTAGATTAGGGGAACCTAATGACTGTAGTACCGATGGCGTCATCACTGCACGCATGCGCAAGAGCTGATTCGAAGTCTTGAGGTAGGAATACCTGGAAAAAAACAATATTTTGAGTGACTAGGATCTATATATATCTATCACCGCAGGGCCTAAACTATAAGGGTTAGAAACTTGAAATTTTGCACAGGAGTTCCTTTTATAACGTAGGGGAGCACTAAGAAAGGATTTTTGAAAATTCACCCCCTAAGGGGGTAAAACGGGGGTGCAAAGTTAGTATGAAACTTTGCCTCATAAAAACATGTTAGTATAGATTTCGTCTGTGATTGTTTTTTTTTGCAAAATTGACTATTTTTTATAAAATAGTACTGTTGGCAAACCTAGGCATCAATGTTACCTTATCTAGTACAGGCACTAACTGCCCTGAATCAACAAGCAGTCGCAAACTGTCCAGCCCTTCTCGTAACTGCTGTCTGTCCTCCAACCAGTCTGTGTGTGTGCCACGACCCAGTAACCACTGAAAAAATAACAGTAGATTATAATCTATCGAAATGAAACAGTCAATTTGTGAATCACCATATTAGAATGGATAATAATATTGTCTTAAGGACTTCTGTAATATCTCCGGCGCTATGGGAAGGGCCTTTGCCCTTGCCTCACATCCTATGTCACGATGTTTATCCGCGATTATGATTATTATATGATGGGTTAACTTGCATCGACTCGCTTCACTGAGGTGTATTCAAACTTTTCACTCACTCACACAACTATGAATTATATATCTCTCATCTTTAAGAAATGTTGTCGTTCGAGCGTTTGTTCTCCCACTTACTGCAGCAAATCCGACTACCACCATAAAGTCTTTTCATTTTTCGGGTTAACATATAGCCTATGACAATCACAAATATTGTGGTTTTGTATTGACAAAAAAATTTTCAAATATGTTTCCCCCCTACAACCTCACCAAATTTACCCTTTTATTATCTTAGTGTAGATTAATATTAATAATAAGCAAGGGACGAAAATTGATATTGAGTAAATTATTCATGAATGGCGTAAAAAATATCAAGATTACTAAAAACTGTCGAAAGCATATAAAGGGTCGAGACGACGAGGAAAGTGACTACTGCCCTACTCAAAAGCCATAGATGGCGATAACGATTCTATTATTCGATAATCGTTTACTCGTTCCCGACAAATATTAAAGTATGAATCGATTAAAAAAGAATCGATCTTTAAATGCTTGATTTGATAGAGAGTTCAGACTTTAGATAAAAATTAAAGAGAGATAAATAATGGAGAGAGAGATGAAAGGGTGAAAAGAGACAGAATGAACAGAGATAAAGATAAAAATGCAAGAGAGAAAAAAAATAGAGAATAAAAGTATAAAAGAAGAAGAAAGGCTGGAATACTATAGACTTCTCTCAGTGAAAGATTTTTTAAAATAAGATCAGTAGCATCAAAATGGCATTGGACTTGTTGGTATAAAATTGCGGTTAATACATGGTTTATAATTTAAACAACCCTAGCGGCTTATTAAATCATTTAGAATTTTATCATAACTTACCCTGAAAATTTTAAAAGTATAAAAGGAAGCGCAAAATATAATCCAAAATGGCGTCGGCAGGCGATCTGTCAGCAGCGGTTTCGGTCGCAACTCCACTATTCCGTTACGAGGAGCTGTTGCTCTGGAATATCATTTTAATATTAACAACAATATCTCAAACTGTTCATTATAGCAGAATACGTGACGTCACTTGAGTGACCCGTACTGCACAAAACATACAAGCATATGACGTCACTCCACATTCCAGTGAGTTTGATTTTGAAACCATGTTGGTTAAATTGGTTTAAAAAAATTAATCTATATTTTTTCTATAGTCAATAATAAGTACCTTAAGGTCTACCATTAGTCTATTACCAACAAAAAAATCGCTTTGTAGATAATGTGTACTGACTTGAGTAAAGTTTTTGCAGGTGGTGGATGAGGTGGGGGAGCTCCTTGGCAGCAGAGTGCGCAGTCCCAGGGTCCGGCGCGGCTCGCATGCTGCTCCAGGACTAGCCACGATGGAAACAAATGCGCGTTTGAGCTCTCCGTGTCTATGAACTCGTGACCACCTAAAAAATATATTTTTGACCTGTAACTTCATTGCTTCGTTACTTGACATCAAACACTCATAATATTTTTTTTTAATGATAAACCTAATAGGTAAGATGGCCAATAATCACCTGAAGTGATCACCTTATGAAAATTAATCGCTACTGTTGTCCCAAACACAGAATCTGTTAAAATTATAATTTCAAAAACTTGCATTGTCGAATTTTCTATTCAAATTATAACCAAACTCAATCTAAAATCCCCGATTTACAGATTAAAACTAAATTTCAAATTCAAATAATATGTTGTTTTCAATCAAATGAAAATCCGAAAAAGTTTAACTGTTTATTTATGACTAAGAAAGGTGCTGCTTTCTTATAACGTACCTAAATCTTTCAAAGTGTGATGAGTTTTCCTCGGCGCAGCGACAGTGATCCGCGCCCCCCACGTGCTCAGCAGCTGGACCAGGGTACACCCCTCCCCACTGTTCGCTCCCACCACGCATACTCTGTGGATATTAAATGTTACTCAGACGCTTTGTGTGTACAATTAACACATTTTAATAAAAATTATTTATTGGTAGTTTCATATCTAATAATTTAAATTATATTGTTTTTTCCTAACAATTAAAATAAAAATAGTTCAGTAGTCGTTTGAGCTACTTTTTTTTTTACAATTTTTAAATAATCAAAATTTAATTATCCAATTTCAAAATATTAATCTCGAATAGGAAGCCTAGTAGCCTAGTCTACAACTAAACTAGTCAAAGACTTGATTGTTAAATATGCTCACCGTTTCCCCTTACAATTAGTGGGGTCGAAGCGTACACGTTGCAGCGCAGACAGCGCCAGCGTGCCCGCCCACGGGAGCGACGCTGCTGCGTCGGCGGCGAGGTGGTGCGGGCGTTTGCTTACTCGAGTACTAGAAAATTAAGCAATAATTCTATATCATCCTTTCATTATCCTTCCGTCTCGTCCATAGGCAATCCATTTGATTGGTAACATTGTTAGTTTGCTGGCTTCCGAGCTTAAGGACTTCGTTTAAATAAAAACTGCTTTTCGTGTGAAGATATATTGGAATAAAATTCGTTTACAAAATTCGTATACTACAAAGACAATGGTGTTGCTTGGTATTCGTTTAAAATTTGAATGTACTACTACTACTAAGTTATAAGGCAGAAACTAGATGGCGCTACTACTCGTTAATACGCATAAGGTATTTTTTTTATAAGACGCTTCCTCCGTCGTCCGATAGGTGGCGAGCGCTGCGTGTGAGTGCGCCAACAACCATTTAATTTTCTGAGAGTTTTTTAAACAATTTCATGTGTTATTCCAGAAGTAAATACTTGTACGAATTAAACACCGCCAGGAGCAAGGAATCCGCCAGTGAACGAATATTGTATAATAAAGAAACAAAAAATTATAAGAAGCCAGTACTACCAAAAAAAGGGCAACTTTATCACTTTGAGTGGTCTCTGACGTCACCACTCATCATAGATCGTCTATTTTTTTTTTGAAAATTATGATAACTTGTATTTCTTTATTTATAACTTTATTGTACACCACATAAAAATAATACAGTAAAATAAAAACTAAATATAATGTGAAGTACAGCGGGCGGGCTTATGACTAGTTAGCCATCTCTTCCAGACAACCCTGTCTTTGGAGGAGCAGAGGTTGAAATAAGAAAGATGGTGTAGCTTCAATATACTAATATATTACAACCGAATACATACACACCTACACAATAATATTATATAATATGAATACATACAATTATTACAAACTAATAAATATATTAAATAAATATTGTATTGTGATTTACAAATTTTACCTTCTAATAGCAAGCAGCTCGTTCGCAGCACCACCGCTCCATTCACTGACACACCCCCACACTTCGTCTCCCATTTCCAGATCACTCACACCCTGACCCACGTCCAATACGACACCTAAAGGATAAAATATAACAATACCTTTATCTAACATAATTGAGAACTTTTTTCTTAACATAATAGAAAAGTAGTCTTATAAGGTTTGGAGTTATATATACTTATATTTTGTATTATTTTGTATATTAAAAGTGTATACCAATAAATAAATAAAAAAAAACTTTTTTTCCTTATTTGTCCAAAATAGGGAAAAAAACATCCTTGAGCGTTACGTTTGCAGTCAAATTAAGGCACTTCGATATTTTTAAAATACAATATATTATCTCAAAATGCGGTAAAAAAAAAAGATAATGAATAACGTTTAATGTTAGAGGCCTATGTCCTACAGAAGAAGAAGTAAATAAGACGGTCATGGATTCCACTGTGAATAAATAAAACTTCAACTACTTTTAGTTATATTACTATATATGTTTCTTACCAGCAAACCCCCTCCCAACAGTAACATGAGAGCTGGTCAACAAAGAGCGCAATGCTGACGCTCTTCCTCTCAGCACTCCGCGATCAGCACTGGACACACTGAATGCTTGCACTCGTATTAGAACTTCTCCCGTACCCGCACCTGAAAAACAAACATTTTATCAGAGATCTGCAAAATAGTTTATACTAAGTATTCAAATACTTTTTGTAATTTTTATTTTAAATACAAAATGCAAAATAGGTTTTCATTTTGTATTTAAAATACTAAATGCAAAATACATATTTTCAAAATACTTTATTCAAATAAAATACTTTTATGGGTTTAAGTGAATTTGCCATTATTTTATATAAGGGCAAATTCCTCTAAGTTTTTTTACACATTCACGTTCATTTTACGTACATTATAAACGTAATTAATGGACGCCTCCTAATTAAACAGAATTAGGGGCCCAATAACTTAATTATGAAAATGTTATAAACACTGATATTACTCCTGATTCTACAATTTGTTTCTTCCTAGTCCATCACTGGTTCCACTACTATATTTACGAAAAACAATGATTACTCTTGTTGTCAAACGAACGCACCATAGAAGCGGGTTAATAGATATATTATAAAAGATATAGGATTTTCTATTAGCTGACATCCGTATCAAGCTATTTTAGATGGACTATAAAATATTAAATTAATGGACATTTATTACCATTCAGTTCAGTATTGCCATAGTGAGAAAAGTTTATCATATTCATTTATTGATGATGACATATTATTGTCAAAATGTATTTTACATTTCGCAAATACAAAATGTTTTTAAAACAAAAGTATTTAAATACATAATGGAAATAGGTATTTTGTACCTGCATTTTATACATACAAAATACACCATTTAACAACACTTAATTTAAATACAAACTACTATACAAATTAACTGTCTATATACAAGTATCACAAAGGTGTCTTAAGGTGCTTAAATCTTATTTCTGACTTCTAATTTTTTATAGTTTTTCATAATAATCTAACAAAATGTAAGTCATAATAAATTCTATAAGTCATAATATATATATCCTCTATGATATATATAATCTCATGACGACGTAAGTAAAATAACTGTAATGGAATTTCTTTTCCGTTTCGGAACTCATTGGTTTTGAGATCTGATTGCAGGTCACTACAAAACCTCTAAGTACTGTTTATGCCTTTTCATAAATCTTACCTGGTGAAACAGCATCCTCGACAAGTATTACAGTCTGATCGGTTTGTGTCTGTAGCGCTCTTGCGTGTGGACCAGTTGGAACCCTGGTCCCGGCTCGAAGGCCTATAACCAAGCCAGCACTACCGCCTACTAGAGTTCCGCAGATGAAGATTATCATACTGCGACGCCATACTGGAACACGGAAATTTAACATTATATATTTAAAAATCTGTATCACAATGTTTGTCAGTGCTATAATCCAAAAGTGTTTAAAAATTTTCCATATTTAATGTACTTTCATGCCTCAATATTTTTTCTTGTAAATTAACCGTTTATTAGACTACGTTTTCACCAGTGATGTGCGAGGATGCATAACAAGGGATGTGTTTGTTAAGAAGCAATAGAATCTCTTCATTTACCAACCCTCGCTCAGATTTTGCCAAGTGAAGCTATTGGTTTTTAAAAAAGATATCCCTCACAACCCTCGCACATCTCTGGTAGAAACATAGCCTTAAAGCACAAAGAATTGTTATTATTTAGTTTCATAACAACAATTAAGTAACTAAATATATTTTCTTCATCATGTGTAAATACATTGACCATGTGAATTATTTAAACATATAATCATTTAAATGTTTTATTATAATAACAATTTTCCTCTGACTAAAGTTATAACTATGAATATCGCATTACTTTCTATAGTAAACATTTTAATGTTGTTAAATAAATAATAAAAATATAAAATTACCATGATCTTTAAAAAGGGTGACAAGTTCTTCGTATAAAATAATTGGGGAGAGGGGAGGAGCACCTTCCTGTATCCTTCGGGTCGCTTCCCGCGCCCAGGCCATAGCCCTGGCCCTCCCCTCTGTCACTAGGTCATTGTGCCACAAATCAGCAAAAGCTTCACGGAGCTGGAAAGTAAAGGATGAGTCTGAGTTAAAATCCTATATATCCTCTTCCTCAACTAGCAAAGACCTATAGATCTCTAGCCAGTTGAATTGTTCCTTGTAACCAATCGTATGAAATCCCACTATGTCACTATGTCTTCAACTCATTCAGTTCAAGCACGACTTATTCTATCTTTTATCTCTTATTCAATTATTGCTGCAGTACTGCTGACACTGTATCAATATTCTCTGGACTCCCGCCATCAGATAACTAGTATTGGATTTCTAATGTCCATGAACAGTAGCGACCATTATGTGGACTGTGATAAATTGGAATAAAAAAAACGACTGAAAATTAATAAATTATTATTGTTTTACCTACCCTCGTAAAGACCTCAGAAGTCTGTTGAAACACATCATGAAATCTGTTCTTACTTGAATTAGCAGCTACCACAGCAGCTACCTGTTGAATAAAATAAATTATTTCAAAACAACTGCGGTGTGTTTATTTGAAAGAAACAATAATATTAGACTAATGTTTGTTTTTAAATTATAATTTTAATAAGGAATCCTTATAATATTATAAATGTAAAAGTTTGTAAGAATGTATGTATGAATGTGTGGATGTATGTTTGTTACTCTGTCTTGCAAAAACTACTGAATGGATTTTGATGAAACCTTACAATAATACAGCTAACATGTCAGAATAACACATAGGCTATAATTTATAATGATATAGTGTGAATTATCCAAAATATTGCGAGTGAAGCAACAAGTGTTTTTGTTAAATATATGTAAGTACACATGTTAAATAGCATCCATGCAAAACTGGGGTGGGTGGACTAGTAATCTTATTATTTCCTACTTTCATAGCAAACTTCATAACAAATATATGTACTGTACTTAAAATAGTTTTATTAATTGTAAATAAAACTGATTAATACACAACCATGTACTGCATCAACATTAATAGTATTGTAGATTAATGTAACAAATAACAATTTAAATGTTCTTGGCTTAATAAACTGTTACATAAGTTTCATGGTCACTCTATTATTAGGATGATATACAATTAAATAATGACAATATGCAAATATTACATAAACATGCGAGTAGGAAAACAAACAAAACTTCAGGAGACTTCAGATTAGTTACTTACATGTAAAGCTTCAATTTTTTCACCAGCTCTAAGCTTGAACTCATCCATATCATGAGCGAGGGAGGAGGGCCTGCCTACACCAAGTGCACTGCTACTTCATACCCAAACTCAGATATTTAACCTTTGGCCACAATCCATTTTAAATGTTTTGATCTCAAAATAGAACGTCATAGCGACTTCGCTACACACGCAAGTGTTATGAGATAATAACCACAAGTTGAACTTTACAACAAATTAACATCAAGTTAATTTATTAATGTACAAGAATTTACATGAATTGTATAATTTTTACCTTAAACAAACATAACCCTAATACTTTTGAGTTTTGGCAGTGACAGCGACACACCTGATTTTGACGTTGTCACATACAGCTGACGCTACGTTCGGATACACGTTAATAACATTAAATTATAATTTGATTCCACCATCGCACTGCACGTCATAGACTAAAATATCATCCTCATCATCTGGATGCGTGGCGTTCCTCAACAGTGCGTTTCTCTTAGAACTTTCATTCCACGCACAATCAACTTATGGAATGATCTACCTTCGGCGGTATATCCAGAACACTACGACATGGGGACCTTCAAAGCTCGCGTATATCTCCACCTTAAAGGCCGGCAACGCTTCTGTAACTCCCCAATTGTTGCAGGAGTCCGTGGGCAGCGGTGATTACTTAACACCACGTAACCCGACTGCTCGTTTGCCTTCCTATTCTATAAAAAAAAAATTTGATATGTCAGAAATAAATTTATTAAAACATATTTTTTCATATATTTATTAATTTTAAGGGCTATCTTTAATTTTTATTGTATGTACTAAATTATTTATGTTTGCAATATTTATTACATATTTTAAATATATGGATGTAAAAAGTAATTTATTATATTAAGAAGTTACATAATATATTTTATTTTATTCTCTCTCCATTGGAAAAATATACAATGGAATATTTTTACTCCATAATTTTTTATACTAATACTATCTGTGCCTGTGACTTCTCCGCATTGAATAGTATTTTTCCCATTTTTTATACACCCTTGAAGTTAAAACGTTTACAAAATTTGAATGTCTTATTTAATTATATTGAATGAACAGCCTAAACAATAATTTTTTTTCTCCAATTTCAACCCCTTACAACCATTTTTTGCATTAAAAAGTAGCCTTTATCCTTTCTCGGTCATTGTTTCTCAGACTCTAGACTATCTGTATATCTGTTTCAAATAATCGGTTTAGTAGTTTTGACGTGAAAGTGCGACAGACAGACATACAGACGGAATTACTTTCGCTTATTATCAATATAATATTAGTAAGGATTGATTAAATAGGTTATGTTAGATTAAACTTAATTTAAGTAAGTACTTAGATAGAGGGGTAGGGCAGGCCTCCACCCTTATTTTTAGGATTTATTAGTTTAAAATTCTAGGAATTCAATGCGACTGTATAAACTTTTTTCCAATTTTTCATAATTTTCTAATAACGTTTAAACATGTGAATGAGCTTAACGAATTACCTAAATAAAAAAATATTATCTCTTGTTTGTATTTTATCATTTCCTCTGTCCTCGCGGTAGAGTTCATTGCTCGACATCATGAGTCCTTTGAGAAGGACATTGAGAATAATATATTTTTACCGATTACAATGACTTAAATACTTATAGCTTTTAAAATAGTTTATTTCTAAGATAAATAATAAGGTACAAAAGGCTTGTAAATTTACTGTAATTTATTTATTTTTCGAATAGCGCAATCTTGTTCTTATTTATGTATATTTTAATAGCAGTGTCCTAATAAACGCCGTACTAGGTGTAGTTTAACCTTGAGATAATAATTTCATTTATAAAGTAAGATATATAATAATATCGTTATTACTATGTATCAATTAATGTTTGAAATAATACTTAAAAATTAATAACAAAGATGAAATTTCATATTGGAAAATTGTTTTTACTAGAAGAAATTGAGAAAAATAACTCGAAGAAAATTAAATGAGAAGGAGGAGAAGGGATTATTGAAAACACTACAAGGGATGATGATATTGAATGGACCACTAGGAAAATGGAACGTAGATACTGCTACTGAACCGATACATAACTAAACATTATGATTTCTTACAACCACGATAGGTACCTAAGCAGTGTCTTGGACTTCTGTGCAAGGTGTAGGTTTTGCAAGACTTTTTAACAGAATTCAAACACTCATCTTCATTGCCCAGTTGCACTGTTTAAACCTAAGGTTAAGCTAACCTAAATCTAACTTACACGCCGCCAAAAATCAAAACGAAATACTATTTGTCCTAATAAAAGGAAGATAATAATAGTTTACATTATGATAATGTTCTTTCATTCATGAGATATAAAAAGTACTAGTACATAAAACATTGTTTAAGACTCATAACTTCCGTTTCCCAGAAGAGTTATATCCTTAAAGAATTTTTAACCTGTATATATTGTTATTGTATTTGTGTACCTTCTTTCTTCTTCATAAGAGTTCAACTGTCAGGCAGCTCTTAAGTTAGCAATGAGTTGACAGTCTATAAACGGGTGAGATCCAGATCTTGACAATAAATAACAAACATTTCGATTAAATTACCTTTCAAATAAGTCAAACGTATGAAAATCGGTCCATTATCTTGGGCATTACAATGCCACAGATAAACATACAGATACACACGTTAAAGTTATATTATAAGATCTCGTCGCGTCGCGTTATTTTAGCGTAGTCTGTTAACAATGAATTAAAGCTGAGATGTCCTAATGGTAGTACATTGAATATAAGGTAGATGTTCTGTTTATTTATATATATAACTTTATTGTACACCACATAAAAATAATATGGGGCTGAATGGCGATAAATTTGGATATCTTTTGCATACATATGATAGGGAGAAGAAATACACTAAGAGATCGAATTAATGAAGATTGCAAATAATAAAGGCGACAACACGCCACCTTGAGATACCCCAGCCTTGACATCACTCCATGACGATAAGTCCTCATCAAGACGAACACGTTGACGTCGGCCTTTAAGGTAACTATGAACCTGTTTATGCAGAATATCGTGAGGAAGACTTTTCTTTTGGTTTGGTACGTTCATATATGACATGACAGACATTTGTCACATTACCTTCACCCCTATAATCTTCTTTTATCTTCTTCTTATATATAAAAATGAATCCCTATTTCCCTCGGTCACGGCATCACGCGTAAACGGCTGGACCGATTTCGCTATTTCTTTTTTGTTGTGTTTGTTATTGTCAGGAGAAGGTTCTTATGAAAGACAAAATTAAAAAAGTTGCTCAGAAAATTAGAAAATTTAAGAAAACTTAACGACCATAATAACTTTTCTAATACAAGCTTTTGACCGCCAATTGGAATTCAATACTCATAGTTAAGACAGGACAACGTCTGTCGGGTCAGCTAGTACATATAGTTATACATCAAGGTATATGAAAGACATCATCATTCATTGCACAACTGCACATGCCACGTATCTAAAGTTTTAGTTTACAGCTAATAAAGAGATAACAGGTAAGTATTGTAATTCTGTGTAAATGTCTTTTACTTTATAGTTAATATTTAGTTTGAGATTACATATAAGAAGATGTTTACTTTCTATTTAGTGATTTAGCATTCTATTTTTACCATACATTCTATGTCTACCATAAATTCTATATTCTACTTCGAAGCTATAGTCTAAAATCAAAAGATTTAATTATATTCTAATAAAATCAATTATAGTTTGAGACACGTACGTGGATAAAAAATAACAATAAATACAGCGATTCCGTATACATTGCAATTTGCATACTTGTTTCGTTAAACGCCAAAAAATATGCAACAACAAAACTTGTATATTATTAACAAAAAGCAGGTTCATTGCCCATGGAGTGAAAATAACTGGTCTTCAGGGACTTTAAAATCTGTTTCAGGATAAACAACGTCTAATAAACCTTCTCGGTTTTTTTTCCAACATAACCTTTTCCAGCTTATGCTTTTTTGCCTTTATTCAAGTATACATCGACGACTAGCTGCTTTCATGATAGCTCTGCACGGTTTCTTCTATTCTTTTTTTTTCTCTTAGTCACATATTTTAATTTTGATTTATTATTACGTACGTATTATTTTATTTTATATCATTCCTGTTTGCATGTAAGTCCTTCCCATTTAGCTTTTCTAGCAAAGTACTTCCGAGTACCTTTTTTTCTTCGTATTCTAGTTTATTGAGCTTAAGAGAAAAGATGATTGCATTATTATCGCTGAGTCTGGTATCATACCTGACCTACATCGATCAATTTTATTAAATTCATTTTCCTACCGATCTCCAATACAAGATGTCTATATCTATTAGTTATGTAAATAAATACACCTATATAACAGGTTTAAACATCGAGCGATTTTGATATTACCTCATAGGAACATAAAGTTAAAGCAGTCGTGCCATATTTATAATTATTGAAATATTTTTAAATATGTTTGCTTTAAAATAAAAGTGTTAAAAGTGCAGTGAAAATGAGATACTACGGTATATTTCAAGAAGGAAGCCAAATAAATCAGATATTATGTGCTGTTTTAAGTAAGTATATTTTTTGTAACTAAACCAATTACGAGATTTACGGTATGCGGATGTGAAAAAAGATACATCGGATTACAAGTATAAGATATGAAGGAATATCACTGACTTTAAAGGAAAAAGAGTACTGCAGATTAGAAAGAAATGAGAGATAGTAATAGTTCAGACTTGAGAGTGAAATGAAATACCTGAGATGGAGATTGAGAAAAAGAAGTTACATGAGATGTTACAGACAAAAGAAATATCTTGGACTTGAGAGGGATCCTTATTGTAAAAATCCTAATCCTCCATTAACTATGGGCCATTAACGGGTTGTCATGATGAAATAGAAATAAAAGATGTCCGTTATTCCTTGTTATTTTTTTTCAGTAAACCTGCCAGTCCTGGCATACGGGGCCAGCATAGGATGGATGTCACCAATGACTCTGCTGTTGCAATCGAAAGATTCGCCCAGGCTGGTACCGCTTACAGATGCTGAGGTAGAAGAATACAATTTGATAAATCTACACAAAAAGATAGCTTTGTAGTTAATAAAAATTTGACTTTTAGGTTTCCTGGATGGCATCAGTGCCTTATGTTATATGTGTTCCTTGCAACTGGTTGATGGCGATCATTGCAGACAAAGTGGGGCGGAAGATAGCTCTGCTAATAATATCTTTGGCTAGTGCTGTAAGTAATAGTTTTAAAAAATAGTTAGCTATGAACATCAATCAATCAGAGTTAAACGTCATTTTGTCAAGCGGGACCAGAAATAGCTCATACGCCGAAAATTTTTTAATAGTATAGGGCATAAGCTACCTATTTCTTCTGCTCAAATTGCTATAATTTGTCACCAGGCTAGTTGGATTCTTCTGATCTGCTCTTCTGAAACTTGGGCGCTTGTCCTTGCTCGAGCATTAGTTGGTATTACGATGTCAGGATGTTACGTCACGTGTCCAGTTTATACCAAAGAGATCAGTGATGACAGGATAAGAGGAGCTTTAGGATGTTTGGTAAGAAATGGCAACGATACAGTAGTTAAAAGCTAGATGACATTGACATCTTAATAATTTTTCAGATTATTCTATTTCATACAGTTGGTAACCTCTTTCTCTACGTCATAGGAGATCTATTAAGCTATACAACAATAAATTGGATTTGTCTGGCCATACCTACTATACATTTGGTGGTATTCGTGTTCATGCCAGAGTCACCTTCATATCTTGTTAAGAAAGATAAAATTAAGGTAATAAGTACATTTTTGCTGTAGTATATTTACATGCAGAATAGTAACTAAAAATATTTCTAGGAAGCAACAAAAGCCATCGCCTGGCTAAGATGTAAGTCAGAGGTTGACTTCAAAGTTCAAGAAGAATTGAATTTTATTAGGAAAGAACAGAAAAATGATGAAGAGGCTAATAAATTTATGTTGAAGAATATTTGTAAGTTTTAATTGTGCTTAATTTTTGTTTTTATTAGATCGTTAATTTTGATGTTGTTTAATTTCAGTTACTGACAAGATTTTATTCAAAGCCTTCCAAATCGCATTGATAGCAGCATTAGCCAGGGAAGTATGTGGTGCTATACCAGTTCTGAACTTTGCCGGAGAAATCTTCACCCTCGCATCAAGTGATGGTAGTCTAATATTGAGCCCAAATCAACAAGCTATGTTGCTTGGTGTTGTTCAAGTGTTGGGTTCGACACTTGCTTCTAGTGTTGTGGAGAAGTGTGGGAGAAAGGTACTCACAAAATTAATGTTTATTGTTTAAGAACATTGCTGGCTTCTATATTAGTGTATTATAAATCATCTCTTTTACAGCCGTTACTCTTCTTGTCATCGTTAGTATCAGGTTTAAGCATGTGTACCCTAGGATCATGGTTCCTGTTGCGAGAGTTTGAAATCCTAGCGCCATCTTGGATACCGTTGATGACATTGTGTATTTGCATCTTTTGTGATTCCTCTGGACTTCAACCTATGTCCATAGTAGTTACAGGAGAAATATTTTCCTTTAAGGTAAATTTTGACAATCATTGATTTAATTTAAATTTATATGCGTACTCGACTTAATATGTTCCTTAATTTTTTGGGTCCATAAACTGTAAATTATGAACCCATCTTCTAACCCTTTCCTTCCCACCGTCCTATTTTTAAGACACCACGTAGAAGTTTTCGTTTTATATTTTTATTTCATGTATAAGTTACAAGGAGCGACTCTGTATTCAGTTTAAAATACTTTAAACTTTATTGTTTTTCCCTGCAATAGTATTTGCCTTGATCAATAATTACCAAATTATCGAAACTTATACATTTTTTTCAGTACCGCGGCACTGTGATGGCAATTACAATGTCCTGCGCATCTCTATCTGACTTCCTCCAACTATTATTCTTCAAGCCACTGGCCAACAGCATCGGCATACATGTATCGTTCTACTTCTTCGGTCTAGTTTGCCTCTTAATGGCTGTTTACGTTATCATAGTTATCCCGGAGACTAGAGCAAGACGTCTTGAAGACATATATGGAGATCTGGATAAAAAGCGTGTAAAAGAGAAAGACGAAGAGTGCACGAGGGTATAAGTTTAACATAGGACATAAGGATTTGTATATCAAATAGCGGAAATTTTAACTGATAGTCAGTAAGGTAATTAGAACAGTTTCGAAAAAAAAAGTTTGACTAAAATAGATGTTTTAGGAGAATCTTATAATGAAGTGTACGTAAGAAAATAAAATAATTGTTGAAGGATTTTAATTGAATAAAAGTTTATAGCATTTTTCTTTTTATATTATGTGTTTTACTCTTTCGCGTTTAACTAGGGATTTATTTAATTTAAATCTTAAATTAAGCTGGTTGATTTCTTAATGTGTTTCTATTCTTTAAATACATTTGGGCCTGCTGGTGTAATTTTATTCTTTTTCTCAGGAACGCGTAGAGGTACCAAGTTGAAGTTAATATCAAATATTTAAATCTTAAGTATCTCGGAAGCGTAAAAAAATCAAACCCCTAATTCAAAGTAAAAAAAAAGATACAGCCGGTTATACAAGTATATTATGTATCAGGCACGCGCCAAGCATCTTCTGCGCCGGTGTGCGAAATACTTATGAGCTCCTACACTTGAAGAGAACCAAAAAAAGGAAGTCTGTCTCCTCCGCTGGCCAACAAGCATCAAATACTTATCAGCGCCTATACTTGGAGAGCAAAAAAAGGGAAGTCTGCCTCGCCTACATTTATATGGTTCGTCCTCCGTAGTACTTGTCGTATTCTACAATTATTTGCGTCTAGTTTAAATTAATATTACACATGTAAGCCTATAGTAGAGAATTTAGTAAATATATATAGTAGAGAAGCAGTGATAGCCCAGTGGTTGAGACTTCAAAGACTTACTCGGGAGGTCCGAGTTCGACCCCCCACACACCTCTGACTCTGAGTTATGTGTGTTTTAAGCAATTAAATATCACTTGCTTTAACGGTGAAGGAAAACATCGTGAGGAAACCTGCACTCCTGAGAGTTCCCTAAAAGTTCTCAAAGGTGTGTGAAGTATTTTTATTTTATGTATGTTAGTATGTATGTAACGGAATCTTTGAACATGATTTTGACCCCCTTCAAAACGTCGGATTATCTCGAAATTCGGCATACTTATTAAGGATCGATGACAATTCAATATTTTAAACAGTTTGATCCGTTATCCTTACTAGGATAATCAGCATTAGCGATTTTTTGTTTTCCTGAGACCCGGAGTGTCTGCGTCAAGACACTTTATATTTATGTTTTATACTTTCCCTATCTTATACGTACATCATCCCCCTATATTCTAAAGTAGGTTTCACCCCCGTTTTATAGTAAAATTTATCGAAATTTTCAGTAAAATTGTAAATCAAGTTTTTAGTAGACAATAGTAATATTAGTTTATCCGATTTCGCTCGTTTATATATCGTTGAATAGTGGTTTTTATCACCTATTCAACAACATCACTCTTGTTAAGATATCTTTCAGAACGAACGAAAAATTAAATAATTCATTATAATAAACATACACAAAATTTCAAAATGTAACTTAGTGTCCGTCTCGTTTTTGTTGTCAATTTTTTTATATCGTCTCAAAACATCCCCCTGCATATTGTTAAATATAATTTATCAAATTTTAATTATTTAAAAAATAATAGTTTAAAAAAACTAAAAAAATACGCTTTTATAGAAAATCCAACTAAAAAATAGAAAATAAATTTGAATTAAAAATAGTGTAAGAAAAAATGAAAAAAATTTATTGTAAAAAAAGCGTGGGGTGCTTGTTATCAATAGTTATAAATCTATATCTATACTAATATTATAAAGAGGAAACATTTGTATTTTTGTATGTAACGAATAAACATAAAAACTACTGGACCGATTTCAAAAATTCTTTCACCATTAGAAAGCTACATTATTCCTGAGTAACATAGGCTATATTTATTACAAGAAAAAAATTAGAGATCCCCAGAAATTCTCACTAAAACCAACATAAGGTGCAAAAAAATTAGCCATAAAATATCTTTCATCGCATGCGCTGCGAAAAGTATTGATGATAGAACAAAAAAATGTTCTGCAATATTATAGAACGTATCAATATCTACAAAAACCTCCGCGAGACCATATGTCCAACTATTGTAGTTAAGTCACTATAACTACTTTTTTACATTTTAAAAGTTGATAAAAATGCCTATCAAAATCAGACCATGTTTTCCATAACTTTGTATTAATCCTTATCCAAATAAATTATTTCGTATTCAAGACTATTTCAATACCTGTTAATTACTTTTTGAATTATTGAAATCGGACATTCCAGTCAAAAGATATTACGAAATAAAAATATCAAGATAAATTAAAAATAATTCCAGACGGGCCGCCGGCGCGGTGTGTGTGCCTCGCAGCGTAGCGAGTAACGCGGCGATAAATTATCCACCCGTGCGAAGCCGGGACGGGCCCCTAGTATTTTATAAACAGATATGAGTAGAAGGGTTATTTTGATAATATCCTGAAAAGCACCCCACGCTTTTATACAAAAATTCAAATCTTTATAATATTTATGTAGATGTAGATTACACGACTAATGAATACGACCACGAAATATAATTTCCATTCAATTAATGAATAAAAATGAAATGAATTAAATTGTCAATAATTTGTTGTGAGTTTTATTGTTATTAAAACATCTTACATATCTTTATTGATCTTTTGTATCCCCTCCTTAGAAGACCATCTCTGTTGATTTCATGTCGGGGTAATATTGTCTATCAAACGTATGATCTGGATGTGGCGGAATAATAAATGGGTCGCAGTCTCCAATACCATTCTGCTCCATTAGATCACGGACGTTACTCAACTCAATTAAATGTTCCACGTGTTTTCACGTTCACGTCAAACTGTCCCGTTTTCCGAATTGAGTTGCATTGTTTTTTTTTTTGGTCGTTTCACTTTATCTATACATGTTACCATGAAATTGTGAATACCGTTAGATTATAATCCATCTCGCGATATTTGTGAATCACGATGAATTGAACCATAGAGTTATAAAACTATAACAGTAGACATAATGAAAATTGTTTTACAATCTATCGATTGGTATATTTTTTTTTATTTTTTTTATGTATGTACATTAATTACGCCGAGATTTATGAACCGATTTACGTGATTATTCTTCAGTTTGATGTAGAATAGTTGCCATTTGGTCCCATAAAAATTTAACATAGTTTGACCCAGTAGTTTTCATTTCATAAACATTTTTTCCGTTCCCGCTTTTTGAGTTCTTTATTGTTTAAGGCGCGCGGCACTTTTTTTTATGTATGTACACCGATTACACTGAGATTTATGAACCGATTTACGTGATTATTCTTCAGTTTGATGTAGAATAGTTGCCATTTGGTTAAATAGTTTGGCCCTGTAGTTGTCATTTTATGAACATTCTTTCCGTTTCTGTTTCTTGGGGTCTGTATAGTTTAAGGCGCGCGGCACCTTTCGTAGGCCTACCCATAGCTACTTAAAATAAAATTACTAATCAATACATGATAATAAAAAGCAACGAAATGATGTATTCTACCTGATTTACAGAACAACCTATTATAGACACTAAAAAGTAAAAAATTAAAAAAAACTACGTTTAAAAAAGCCGACTTCAAACTAAAAATGCACTAAAAAGTAAGAAATAATTCCGTTATTTATTATACTCTTTTTATTAGGACAATAATATATAATAATTGTTATTTTTGTAGTCGGTGCCAGCAATAGTATAGTAATAGTAGTAGTTAAATAGATATACCTATTATTATTCTATCTCACTACACGTCTGTTCACCTGGCTGGCACGGACTTCAAAAATAACAATTATTATATATGTATTATTGTCTTAATAAAGAGAGAATAATAAATAACGGAATTATTTCTTACTTTTTAGTGCATTTTTAATTTGAAGTCGGTTTTTTTTAAATAATGGTACGAAAATTTTTTTTTCCTGAATATACAAAGTAGTAAATATTGTTGATAATTTCTTTAAATTTACTGTTTAGTTAACAAAGAATTTAACCTCCTATTTCAATATAATTAGAGTTGAATTTCGTGTATCAAAACTTTTATGGTTATACTGAACCTTATTCCTGACCGATAAGTTTTAAATTACTTTGCAAGGTTTTGTAAAAAGCAGTGTATTTTTAGTTAAAGTAAATACAACCTTATAGTATTGTGTTAAGGTTTATTCTTAAATGTATATGAAGTTTATGCTCCGGCGCCGATAACTGGTATGAGTGCGGGGCCGATAAACTACGATAGTTACGTTTATACACTATCGATATTACGAGTGATTAATTGTTTTTTTGTTATTATTACATAATCTAATTGTTTTATTCGTTTGATAAGAGGATATTGTTTATTTGCAGAATATACTTAATAAGCATACAATAGCTTCGAATAAAACTTGTCGGAGTCTTAGAGGGAAGACAATAAACTTAATTAATACACCGAAATGATAGTTTCCGTTCTTCGGGCATATACCAGATTAGTCTCAATAGCTTCCAATAAATTTATCGTTAGCAAAGAGAGGGTAATACATATTTTTATCATCATAATATAATATGTTACCGATGCAACAGTTTCTGTCATTGTGACATGTCAGATATTAGTCGCAGTACATTCTTATAAAACTTGTCGCAACCGTGACAGTTTCTATAATGTCCCAAACAAGTTTTACTTAACCACCAGCAAACGTAGCTTATCTGTAATAAAAAATTACATAATGAATACAAAATAATAAGCATTTATCTAGAACTGTCATACAAAGTGGATTCCACTCTATGATTATCCAGATAAAAGCTAATGAAATGATAACAGTTATTTTTATATTGTACTTTCGTATTTGTAGATAGTGTATAGATTAAGATAAAATAAAAAATAATTAACAAATAAACAATTAATGTTATGGTAATCAAAATAATTATTATGTCTGTCTGTGAAAGAAAGTGTGATATTAAATATTATTGTTTTAATAACAACAGTATAGTAGTAAATATTAATAATATAGTATCTGGCCAATTATTAAGTGCTCAGTGTTTTGATTTTTAAATCAACATTTGCTCCAAATGGACCTCAAAGGTCTACACGATGGCATAATTTCTGGAATGATATCTATTCTCACAAAGACATGTATGTACGAGTATATGTGACGACATCTACACAACGACACAAATGGAGAGTAACGCCTCGGTCTTCCAATCTATATCACATTTTCTGGTCAGAGAATCCTCCCTTTTCGTTGGAGGGATGAGAGCGGAGAGCCATCTATCTCCACATACAATATATGACAGATCTAAATCATTAATGCCGTTTTTTATTATCTTTAATTTTTTGGCAGTTTTCTATAACTTCAAAACTTCAAAAAGGAGGAGGTTCTCAATTCGATTGGTATATTTTTTATGTATACATACCGATTACGCTAAGATTTATAATCCGATTTACGTGATTCTTCTTTTGTTTGATGCGGAATTGGTTCAATTTGGTCCCATAAAAATTTAACATAGTTTGGCCCAGTAGTTTTCAATTTTTTTTTTATGGTACATAAGAGGCAAACGAGCAAATGGTCCACCTGCTGGTAAGTGGCCACCATCGCCATGCGTTGCATCCTCGAAGATACAGTGGGGAGGGGGAGTGAAGAAAACAATGCATGCACAGCATTAATGGGATGGGAGAGGGAGGGGGTAAGTCTGGCCTACAAGCGGCTCAACCGGAACGTATTCTAAGCCGTCCCCTCACGGATAAAAAATTTATAAACATTTTTTTCGTTACCGTTTCTTGGGATTTATATTGTTTAAGGCACGCGGCACCTTTTTATGTAGGTACGTACCGGCTTCAAAAATAACAATTAGAGAGAATAATAAATAACGGAATTATTTTTAGTGCATTTAGTTTGAAGTCGTTTTTTTTAATTTTCATTTCCCATTTCAATTTCTTTCAATCAATAACCCATACAAAATTTGTTGACGATAAACTTGATGGGCTGTACTAATCAGAATAAGGCGATAACATTTTATATCGATACTTTACATCACTACAGCTCTAAGTGTCACTCCACATCAGTACTAATTCAACTCTCAGAGAACAAACTATTTTATCGTGTGTTTACAGTGATTATATTTGAGGTAAATATTATTATTATCTTATTTCTTCTAACAGAATAAACACATATGCAGATAATTTATGATCTATCTATCATAGCTTTGATTCAAAATATTATTATAATATATTTACTAACTGATCTATAAGGCCTACAAAAATAAACATAAAAAGTATCATAAAAATCTGTCAAGCCGTTTCGGAGAAATTCGATAACAAACACTGTGACACGATTTTTATATTTAATTTAAAACGTTATAGTTTGTCAAACGATTAGCTCGAAGACAAAAAAACATATTATTTAATGTATAATACAAACTATATGTTACGAACAAACAAAATAACAAGCTCTCGAATATTTTTGTTATATTTTTGAAGTTCAGAAGAATTTTGTGATTATTATATATTTTTTTTTACATAATCTCTACTCTCTCTAATTAACTACCTGAAAACAACTAATAGAGCGAATTTGTTTACGTGTTGCTCCGCTCCTATGGGTCGTAGCGAGATGTTAAATAGCTTAAGTTACTCCTTGTTATATCAGCTATCTGCCAGTGAAAGTCCCGTCAAAATCGGTCCAACCATTTCAGAGATTTGCTGGTAAATAGACAGACAGACCGGTACCGTGTATATCATCCATCCAAACGAACACTCCAATTTTATTTATTTGTATGGACTAGCCGACTAGCGCGGGTTTGTCTGCGTCACATGAGAGAGAGAGAGAGAGAGAGTATATATATATTATAAAGTAAATGAATATCTGTGTAAGTAAAATATTATTGGTATCGTCTGAGTTTCGTAACAATAATTAATTAATTATTTTTATAGCGTTTGTCTTTTAGTATTCATTGATAGGTTTGTATCTTGTTAAAGAGTTTGTGATTGGATTTGATTAAACTACTAAAAGGATTGTTTGACTGTACTTAACAGCCTTAATCACTTTCTGCATTGTTTTTTTAAATAACTAAATATTTTATTGTGATTTTGTAATGACCATGGTAAAGCAAGTATCGGCAATTCGCCAATGTTAATTAACACAAGAAACTTTTTTAAATTTATTTTCGCAATTTCAAACACGGATTAGATAGTCTATCAATGTATAGAGGTTATTGTGACAGTTAAACTAACCTAGAGTAAACATCATTTAGTGTATACGACCTAAGCTAAACTAGACATAACGTTGTTCAGTGTCGCGTCGACAGACATATATTTGATAATATTAACTAATTAGAATTATAAAAATTACACTTATATTTTTATTATTTATTTTTTTGAGCTTAACATAATGTTAATTTTTTCTCTCTGAGTCAGAGAATGTGGCGTAACCACCTATAATACAAGATTTTGCAACATTATTTCATTTATATAGCCTATAACCTTTATCAATAAGTGGGCTATCGAACATAATATTTAGTAGTTAGTTTTAGTAGAGTCTGAGATTAAAAAAAAAAGTAATCTCTAAAATGAGATGACAAAACGATGTAGGCTTAAAATTAGATTTTTGACCTTGGTTTAGTCCTAAACGTCAACATGAGGAAACTAACAATCGCTAATTTAATATTAGAGTCGTTTCTAACCTTAACGCAACATACATACAAACAACCTTTTGTATTAGATATCATTTTCTTATTTTTTTATTGTAAAAGCAATGTAAACTCTATATTATAGCGATTCTTCGCTAGATAGTATAAAACAGTCGCTTCCCGCTGTCCCCTTATCCTTATGTATGCTTAGATCTTTAAAACTACGCAACGGATTTTGATGCGGTTTTTTTTAATAGATAGAGTGATTCAAGAGGAAGGTTTATATGTATAATGCTTGCACCCGTGCGAAGCCGGGGCGGGTAGCTAGTAGTTAATAAAACATAACTGGCGATTCAAAAAAACATACAATGGTCACGCAGCTCTCAAGTGAGCAATGAGGTGATAGTCTTCAAACGGGTGACCAGACCTTCACAATATATATGTCGGGGATTTTAAAACGATGTGAAAGGAAATGGAAGGAGGAAAATGGGGAATATTGGGGAACACTAAAAGGGGTGATGGTATTGAATGGAATATTGGGTAAACGCGACGCAGATACTTCTACTGAACCGATAAATTATCAAATATGATCTCTAACAATTACGAAAGAAACCTAAGCAGTGCCTTGGACTTGTGACCAAGGTGTAGGCTTAAGGACGTCCTTTAAGTGATCACGACACTCGACTCCACTGCTAGGCTCTCTGTTTAAACCCAAGGTTAAACGCACATAAACCTTTTTTTTTTTTTTTTTAATGTGGGAAATGCATTTACGCATACCCCTTGAAGGGGTTATGTGGGACTCCCAGCGATAAGCGCTGGACTACCGCACTAAAACCCACCACCGTCCATGCCGTATGTTAGGCGCCGCAGGAACGCGTTAGCATACTACTGCGGACGCCTCGGCACAACCACCCGTCTGCGGGTACAAGTACCCGCAGTTCAAACCCGCCCATGGGCTCGCTTTACCAAGCACCTAACCGAGGAGGGATGCCAGGACATGTCTACTGAAACACCCAGCCCCCGGAGGAGTCAGAAGCGGCCCATATCCCTCGAGATCAGGTCGCTCACAAGTCATCTCTGCTAACAGAGGAGTACCCGGAGCGACCCGTACCTCCGGCCACCGGACCCCCCTGGACTTAACCGCCGTCTGCGACGCCCAGGGTACGAACGTTGGAGTTTAAGGCCCGCGCCCGTCACGCCGGCGCTCCGCGACCTCCGCGCCCAACCTTGGCGCAAACCTCTGCGCCGGCTGGCCGACCGCTCCCCCCATCCCGGATACGCTACTACACCGAGACAGGCGTCGACGGCGAAACATCCAGCGCAAGAGACACTCGCGCTTACGCGCCCCACCATGACGCTTTCACGCCCACGCATCAGATATGTCCAACTGCCCCCCCGATCATGGAGTACGGTTGCGCCACTGAGTGGCTACCCCACGAACGGAGGCGCAGCGGGACACACAGAACTAGACGCTGCAACGCAGCCACCGCCCACTGCGCTTACGCGCCCCTCTTCTGCGGATATTGGCCTCCGGATAGTAATAGTGGAAAATTACTATCCGTAGTTGCCCAGGGTGCACCGGCCCACAAAATGGTGGGCTCTCGAGGAGGTTTCCGCAGCTAGCACCCCAAACGCACATAAACCTAATCTAACACAAGGCTAACCTAACCTAACATTGTGTTTACTTAACCACGTGGCAATTACATTGTAAGGACTTACGTGACCTTAGTTGGACAGCACTTCCACACTATCACTATCACTAGCACTACTTAGATGATGTTCACTTCTTGAGAGACCACGCACGACTAAGACTTCAGTTAGACTGTCGATCGTATATAAAGGGTCGAGGGTAGAGACTGTCAAAACAACGGAAGTGACTACTACCCCACTCCAACGCCATAGGCAACGATAACGATTCGATTAATCGATAATCTTTTACTATGCTCCGACATATAGCTAAGAACCATCTACATTAAATTACCTATCAAATAAATAAAACTTCATCAAAATCGGTCCATTACCTTAAGAGCTATCATGCTACAGACACAACATCTAGTAATTTTGACTAAAATAGAATTTTTAATAGTAATTATTATAATACCTATGATCATAGCGTCATATATAAATGACGGTATCTTTCGAATTATCTAAAAGGAGGTGACTTCAAACATATGCCTGGGCGACCGAATTTGAGGGGGTACCAATATTTCAACTATTTTTTTTATCTAAAGCTAAACGCGGGTAGCTTAACTGCAAAATTACACTCAGAAGAATACACAATCCATGCGGAATTCGAGGAGTGCCTGGGGCTTGCGACCCAAGTGCAGGATTAAAGGGCCCTTCTACTACGAGCAAAGGCTCTCCTTCACCGACCCACTGACTTCGGGAAACTGTCTTTAAATACACAACACAGTGAAGTCACACGAGTTCCGAGAACTACCATACCTTATTGCGCAAAAGTCATCCTATGTATAATACAAAAAAACCCCCCCTCATCTATTCCCACGTTATATGACAAGTGGGGTTAATATAATTATATTTAATATCGATATTTTATAGTATTAATATTTTAATAAAATCTAACAATAATAAGTCATTACAGACGTTTCCGAGAGACAAGATTCTCTCTTATTAGTAGGGGAGGTTGTGATGATAAATGGGGGTTCACTGGACCATCTTGGGGGTTTATTAGATTTTGTAGATTAGATCATAGGAAGAATAAAATGTAGTATAAATATCCTCATTTTGTGGCATATACAGCTTTCCAAAACTGTAAAAAAATATATGTCGGAGAATAGTAAAATATTATCGAGTAATCGAATCGAATTGAAGTCTTAGTCGTGCGTGGTCAAGAAGTGAAGTAATCTCTGAATAGTGAGTGTTGTGCAGTGCAGTGTTAGTGCTAGGAGCGCTGTCCGATCAAGGTTACGTGAGTACCTTACAATCTGATTGCCACGTCTTATGTTAGGTTAGGTTTATATGAGATTAACCTTAGATTTAAACAGAGAGCCTGAGCAGTGGATTCTCTCGTAATAGTTAGAGATCATATTTGATTATTTATCGGTTCAGCAGAGGTGTCTGCGTAGCGTTTACCCAATAATCCATTCAATACCATCCCCCCGTTAGTGTTCCCCAATATTCCCCATCTTCCTCCTTCCATCTCCTGCTCATAAATTATTCATACATAATTTTCTGACTACCCGTGGCGATGTCCAATCCATCAAAAATGTCCCCCTCTATAAAAGTGATTAGATGATGAGATGTGGGTTCCTTTTATCCAAATAAGTGACCTATAGGAGTGGTACAAACACAGCATTTATAGTGTTAATCTCGAACACAACAAATAGGTCAATGAATCCAATAAAACAATGCACGCAACTAAATACTCTCATATTACTTACTAGCTGAGCAGCTCTCGCTTCGCTCAGGTATAGCTTAATTACGCCCTCATTCGATAACTCTATTGCCTACCTACTCGCTTGCACACTTATTCCCTTACTCGTTCATTTATTCACTCTCTTACTAGAGAGTTAAGAGATTTAACTTAAAGTTAAATCTCTTAACTCTCTAGTAAGAGAGTGATAGAGAAGAGATAAAATTTAAAAGATAAACAACGGAAGTGACTACTACCCCACTCCAACACCATAGACAACCGATAACGATTCGATTAATCGATAATCTTTTACTTATTCTCCGACATATATATCTCCTTCTGCCTTTCTCTCCAGATACCTAAAGGATTATCCCAAAAATTGTATTTAGGATTTTCAAGTTATCCTGGCTCCGCAAGGTTTTTTTTACTACAAACCTTTCTCTTGAATCACTCTGTGTATTGGTTAAAAGGGCATTAAAATCTGTTGTGTGACTTAGGCTATTCAACATCTCGCTACGATCCATAGGAGCGTAGCAACACAAGAACGAAGTCGCGCGGGTCGGCTAGTTATAAGATAAGATTTGAAAGTAGCAGCTGGAAATGTGAAAATTTCACAAAGTATTATAATATTTTAGAATTAACAAATTATTTTATTAAATTTCTCCCTAAATGAAATCAGACAATCACATAGATAGACAATTTCCTGTTAAGTAAAAAAAATAATAAAAAAAAAACTTTTTGTTGAGCAGTGTAATTTTTGTGTGTAACATAGTCTAAATCTCATCTAATCTCATGAGAGATAGGTAAGTCATCAAATTTAAAAATAATTGTAATTTTCAAAAGTAAAGTAAATTCCAAAATTTGAAGTAACTAAACAGTCTAGACGGAGCTTAGCAGTGCCTGGGGCTTGAGACCCAGGAGCAGATTTAAAGAGCTCTTTCATAATATATCAACTCTCACCTCCACCACTCGACCTCGCTAACGACAATAGATAATAAAGTAAACTTACGTGGACCTCATGAAGAGTGACTTTAACCACGACACTATAACTTCTTCCATGTACATGTAGTAACACCAGAGAGACTGAAACTAATCTATCGCATTAAAAGTTACATATTGTCTACACGTCGGTATACTGGACGTAATATAAAATGACCTACCCGCTACTACTACTTTATAAACAGTGTTGCTAACAAGATGTTTTTTGAATTAAAATACAAATCATCTCGTAAGAGCCGAGTAACCCAGCACCCCCTTGGTGGTAGAGGATCTCTTCCCCGACTGGCTTGCGACCACCAGCATGCGAATTCGACCGCCGAGTGTCATAGACGAGTTCCGGTCGAGCCGCATGTGGGCCAGACATACCCCCTCCCTCCCAATCCCATTAATACTACGGATCCAGTGGACTCTGGGCTCTTGCTCAGGTTCCGTTGTTACCGCAGCATTTTTTTCTTCACTCCCCCTCCCCATTTTGTCTTCGAGGATGCAACGCATCGACAACCCTTGATGTCCATGGGCGATGGTGGCCACTTACCATCAGGTGGACCATCTGCTCATTTGCATCTTATCTACCATAAAAAAAAAGAAGTATAAAATTGACAAACAACAATAGTCTGTAGTACTGTATAGAGTTCGCTTTAGTGTTCTTTCATTTCAGATTATTGAACTATGTCAACCAAGTGAACCATCATGTCAGAGAAACCTGAAGTGAAGTTTGAAGAGGCCGATAAGCAGAAGAGCCTCATCCTGGCCACGATAGCCTGTGTATTCCTACCGATACTATGGATGCTGCGCAATTACGCCTTCCTGGGTCCTCTGATGACCGTCTTCACGATATACCTGATGACTGGTGATAGATACCAATGGGTTTATATATGGAGGAAAACGTTTTACAGGGATATGATGTAAGTACCTATTACAGCAGATATTTAAACTGTTATTAATATTATAAATGCGAATGTAACGCTGTCTGTCTTTTACACTTAAACCATTGAACTGTTTTTAATAAAATTTGGTACATAGATAGACTAGAGCTTGTGTATATAGGCTACGTTTGATCGCGAAAAAAGGCTTGAGCGGGTTGAAATAGGGGATGAATGGGGACCTCAGCGCCAAGCCTTATGATCGACAATTGGCGGGGACCTCTCATTGTCGAGTGTGGTTCGGGCCATCCTCGAAGATGAAAGGAGCTGGTTCGCAGTGGCCTCCTTTTATCCTCTCGCTGAACCGATCCGCGGACGTCAACCGGGGGGTAGGAGGCGCAGATACGCGCATCTTCTTCCTCCCCCGGAGCACAGAGGGTATCGCAGTACGTTTAGTGGGTAGGACGGCGCTTAACGCTGGCGAGTCCCACATAATCATTCGATCCCCAAAAGGATCGGGTGGTATGCGTTTTAAATTCTCCTGCGACAAAAAAAAAAGGCAAAATAAGGTCAGCTGACCATAACACGTCCATAATAAAAATACCTAGGTATAAAAGATAGAGTAAGAAAGATAGACCATCGAAAGTCTAAAAGCTAGGATACCATTTTCAAATGGTATAAACTTTAATTACAGGTATAAATTTACTATATAAATCAAATAAATGTTGTGGTGAATTTAGAACTGTGGCGGCAGGGAGTAATTGTAATCTAACCAGTCTTCTCACTGGCAGAAAATCGGTAACCTCGCTTAGACTCTTGGGCTATAAGAGTTATTATTTGCGTCTTTGTACCTATTTCCCATAATATAATATCAAGTGTTAAGTTTATAAACAGAAAGCAGCCAACTCTTCGTTTCCTAGTCTGTATACAAAACCGCAAAGTGGTCAAAGGTCGCGCAGTCTTACATTTCGCACTATATAGCAATATACTGTATTACCTAGGGTTGCCACTTCCTGAAATTTAAATAATATAAGTAGAGTTTTATCCGTGAGGGGACGGGTTAGAATACAATTCCCCTCTGCCGCTGGGAGAGCATCTCGTAAGAGCCGAGTAACCTTGCACCCCCTTGGTGGTAGAAGATCTGTTCCCCGACTGGCTTGCGACCACCAGCATGCGAATCCGACCGCCACGTGTCCTAGACGCGTTCCGGTTGAGCCGCATGTGGGCCAGACTTACCCCCTCCCTCTCCCATCCCATTAATGCTGTGGGTCTAGTGGACTCTGGGCTCTTGCCTAGGGTCCGCTGAATCCGCATCATTTTTCTTCTTCATTCCCCCTTCCCACTCTAACTTCGAGGATGCACGATGTCCATGGGCGATGGTTGCCACTTACCATCAGGTGGACCATCTGCTCGTTTGCACCTTATCTATTATAAAAAAAAAGTTAAACATACAAAGATTTTTCTTTTAGTCAGTTAAACTTTGATTCGACCTCAGCGCCATCATAAAATTATTTAATAATAGTTTTTGTTTACTAAACTAGATGGCGCCGACATTAATTGTATTGCCCTGTATGTTCATGCCCGATGCTATAGGTTAGTTTAAATTTGAGGTCAGTAGGGCTCACAGCACACAGTCCTTAATAGGTTGTCGTTGTAGTCTGAGGTTTTATCGTTGATTGGTCGTTGTCGTGTCGTTGTCGTTGTCTTTGGATGTTTGTGTTACATGTAGTGATATGTGAGATAGTGAGTCTCTCTTTTATTATATAAAAATATTTTCACCATATTATTAATCGGTTGTATGTATATTTTAACATATTATTTATATGTTACAATGGTTCTATAACAATAAAAAAGATTTTTGTTTAACTTTTATTAGTTTAATGGCAACCCTGGCGGGGTGTTTGTAGGCCAAAGTCCGTCATTGTTCTTTATTAAAACAAGCTTAACGCTTTCGTGGTTATCATTCTTGGACTGTAATAACATTATAATATTTACATCTGTAATTATTATCTTATACATTTACCTATTGGCATACAATTTTCAGCATATTTTTCATGTTTTAGCTTTGATTACCAAGTTAAATATTAATTAGCTATAATCACAAAATAGTATAAAACAAAGTCGCTTTTTCTGTCCCTATATCCCTATGTATGCTTAAATCTTTAAAACTACCCAACGGATTTTGATGCGGTTTTTTTAAATAGATAGAGTGATTCAAGAGGAAGGTTTATATGTATAATACATACATAGTATAGTAGAGAAACACTGATAATTGTAGAGGTTTCTAATGTGATGTCGTAAATAAACACATTTTTGCGCTTACATTGCAAACGCTGGCTGAAACCTTCGAGATAGATCAAAATAATGTACTACAGTATTGTACACCTTAAAAAGATTTACAAAAAAGTCCGCGATGGTATATGTCTACCTCTTAGGGATAACTCACAATAACCATTTATTATCCTTTACTTTTTACAAAAAATAAATTTACGAAGCGATTTTAAACAATACAGCATTAATCCTCATCCAATTAGGTACCTTAAATACATTGTGCATTTAATATAGATCAATATGGCCCTTTATAGCATGAAAATTAAACGAATATTTTTGAAGATATTACAGATTCAAAATGCAGGGACATAACGGTTACGGCTAAGTACACGTGTTAAATTGCACCCGGGCGAAGCCGGACGCGTCGACTAGTAATATATATAGCTATATAATATAATGTAGATTTACTGTTTTCTAGTTCTTTTTTAAAGCATATCTATAATTTTTTTTTATGTTGAATTGGCAACTCTGTTCTTGATGAAAGTATATAACTATGTTATATAATCTTTAGCTCTTAAGTATTTGTGTTGCACAGCGACATCCACAGCTTCAGAAAGGCTTTTTTCCAAAGCAGGCCAGCTACTGTACCTGCAACGGAACAGACTAAAGGGAAAACACCTGTCAAAGTTAATTTTTTTACAGTGTTCCCAAAAAATACTGAGAATTTTAATTTTTTATAATATTTGTAATTTTAATAATAATACACATTTTTTAAATATAGTAGACAGTTTTATTTGTAACCAATGTTTTTGGATATCGATGTGTTTCAATCGATATATATCGAGCATCGATACGATAGTTGGATTTTAACATCGATGTTTTTCTAATATCGATCATCCCTTCTATGTTGCATGTATGGATTCATATGTAACGAAGAATCATATATGTATCTCTCGTCGTTAAGGCAGCGTTTGTTACTTCGCAAATCCTGACTTCCACGAAAATGTACACTTTAATATAACGTGGCTTTTTATTGGCAAAAGAGATTTCAAAATCGGTTCAGTAGATCCAGAGATTACCCCCCTACAACCTCACAAACATTACCTCTTTATACACTTATCTTATATGAATACTAGTCGACCCGCGCGAATTCGTCCGCGTGTATTTCGGCTCCTATTGGTTGTAGCGTGATGTTATATAGCCTATAGCCTTCCTTGATAAATGGGCTATATAACACTGAAAGAATTCGGTCCAGTAGTTCCTGAGATTAGCGCCTTCAAGCAAACAAACTCTTCAGTTTTATATATGTCGGGGATTTTAAAACGATGAGAAGGGAGATGGAAGGAGGAAGATGGGGAATATTGGGGAACACTAAAAGGAGTGATGGTATTGAATGGAATATTGGGTAAACGCAACGTAGATACTCCTATTGAACCGATAAACGATCAAATATGATCTCTAACAATTACGAGAGAAACCTAAGCAGTGCCTTGGACTTGTGACCAAGGTGTAGGCTTAAGGAATTCCTTTAAGTAATTACGACACTCACCTCCACTGCTCAGCCTCTCTGTTTAAACCTAAGGTTAAACGCGCATAGACCGAATCTAACACAAGGCTAACCTAACCTAAGGCTAACCTAACCTAACATTGTGTTTACTTAACCACGTGGCAATTACATTGTAAGGACTTACGTGACCTTAGTTGGACAGCACTTCCACACTATCACTATCACTAGCACTACTTAGATGATGTTCACTTCTTGAGAGACCGCGCACGACTAAGACTTCAGTTAGACTGTCGATCGCATATAAAGGGTTGAGGGTAGAGACTGTCAAAACAACGGTAGTGACTACTACCCCACTCCAACGCCATAGAAAACGATAACGATTCGATTAATCGATAATCTTTTACTATGCTCCGACATATATTAGTATAAGATAAAACAATGTCGGGTTTGTTTGAACACTTATAACTCGAGAAAGGCTGGACTGATTTTCATAATTTTTGATTTGATATATTTGTCTCCATCCCTAGTAGCAAAATAACTATTAAAGTAATAGAATAAAAGAAAGAACATTTTCCCACAAAAAATGTGGATGGGTTTCGTAAATGTCAAACATTTAATGCTCATCCCGTCGATACGGTAAACTCTCCCCTCAAATTAACAACGTATTTAATTAAAGGTTTTGAATCGACACGTTATATCTACAATATTCGGATAATGGCGTATTTTAGATTTTGAAAATGTAGAATAATGTGAGTAATTGTGAACTGGTTGTGAACAGTTCAGCTAATCTGTAACACGACGTTCATTGACTGTTAGGCGGTACGAAAGTTCGCCGGGTCACGTTAGAGTGCTCATATAAAATCCTAAAATATCAAAGACGCAAAAATTTTGTAGACAAAAAAAAGATTTAGTTTAAAAATATATATACTAACACACATAGATATGCGTGTGCGCCCTTCAATTTTCATACGTGTATGAAAGCTAGACGTCCATATAGTTATAGGTCAATAGGTGAACAGTTAATATCATTATAAGCATGTATACACAATTCAAATATTATGATGTTTCGTCCTCCATCGCTTCAATTATACAAATGAAAAGCAATTTACATTCAAGATGTTATGTAACCCAATCATCCAATGACACCTCTCCGGTGCCACCACAATGGGCATCATCCGGTGATGTTCATATACATGAAAGGGGAAAGAGGGGTCTACGTCTAAATCAGTAATTTTTAAACTTCTTTGACCTATAGTTCACTTAGCATGAAAATAGTCTGTATAAAATATTTAAGACCTTGCTTTACCTCAAATCTTTTCCCTTTCGAATAACGACATTAATAACCACATCTTTTGATTTCGTTAATCTTCAAGACTGCAGACCTGAGTATTCATTTGTCTCCCCCCACCCAGGCAATCGGCTCTTGATATAACATTTTATTTTAAACTAGTCGAGCCGTCCCGCCTTCGCCCGGGTGCAAGTTAACACGTCTATTTATCCGTAACCGCTATGTCCCTGCATATTAAATCTCTAATATCTTCGAAAATATTCATTTAAATTTCATGCTGTAAAGGGCCATATTGATCTATATTAAATGCACAATGTATTTAAGGTACCTAATTGGATAAGGATTAATGCTGTATTGCTTAAAATCGTTTCGAAAATAAGCCATTATTTCTCGTAAAATTTAAAGGATAAATAATGGTTATTGTGGGTTATCCCTAAGAGGTAGACATATACCATGGCGGACTTTTTTGTAGACCTTTTTAAGGTGTACAATACTGTAGTACATTATTTTGATGTATCTCGTAGGGTTCAGCCAGCGTTTGCAATGTAACCTGTATCAAAAAATCTGTTGCTTAGTTTTAAAGATCTAAGCATATATATGGACAGACAGCGGGAAGCGACTTTGTTTTATACTATGTAGTGATTTGTGTAAGAAAAAAATATCATCCAATAGAGAACTAGCTATTTTGAATGCATTTAAATAGGTTATTTTTGTGGACTTTGTGCTGTCCCACACCTCGTAAAGGTGTTGTGAAGAAATTGTCAATTTTTCCATCGGCCGCCGGATGGAGCTGATTACTTGATTGAGAGAGGTGTCCGCTTGGACCTTGGCCTCGTGTCATTGCTGTTGTTATTCGAATGTCAAGATGAAATGTTATATTGTTGCTTTAACGATGATTTATTTAGTTATGATGAGATAAAGTTCGCAAACCAATACGGAAGAAAAAGGGTCACACTTTTTGGTTCATGAGTCTTTGTTTTTATCCATCATTGGAATAATAAACTGCTACTCAATGGCTTTAAATATTTATAACAGTCTTTTCTGTCAAGATAATCTAAGAAACAGCTATGATAGCCTAGTTTGACTTCGTGTTCTAGAGGGAGGACACCTTTGACTTTTCTAAGTTGTGTGTTTTAAGCTTTTAAATATCAGTTGCGTTAATAGTGAAGGTAAACATGCTTGGTATGTGAGGAATTCTGCACTCCGGAGAGTTCTCCAAAGTTCTCTGTCGGTGTGTTAAATCTGCCAACCTGCACTGGGCAGCGTGGTGGACTATAGCCTAACACTCCTCCTCATTCTGAGAAGACTGAGAGATTTTATTAAAGCGATAGTTCTCATGGCGGCGACGCCTATTGATGCGCTGTGTACGCGAAGTTCACCAAATTTTTCAATAATTTGCTGACAAAGTTTGTAGTTAAAAAACATAAAGGTTCATTATTTGTTTTAATTATTTATTAGATACTTATTTGTATTAGACAATTTTACAGTTTAGGATTATAATTTCGGACTATCGAGTACTATATTTTTTAATATTCGAATTTAATGACTCGAACGCGATTTAAACTATAGGAATATTTTATGATTATCATAGTAGTCCCCCCGTGAGGGTACGGGATAGAATACTATTCCCCTCTGCCGCTCGGAGAGCATCTAGTAAAAGCCGAGTAACCCAGCACCCCCTTGGTGGTAGGGGATCTGTTCCCCGACTGGCTTGCGATCACCAGCATGCGAATCCGACCGCCAAGTGTCATTGACGCGTTCCAGTTGAGCCGCACGTGAGCCAGACTAACCCCTTCCCCTCCCATCCCGTTGCTGCAGATCAGCACTCCTTGCTGGGTTATTCACCTCTTACGAGATGTTCTCCCAGAGGCAGAGGGGAATTGTATTCTAACCCGTCCCTTCACAAGTAGCAAAATATATTACAGCATTTATCTATTAACGACATTACGTAGAGTAGAAAAGAAAACACCGTTTTTAATTTAATTATTTTTGTTTTTAGAGGTCTACGAGTTTTGCTGAGAACAATGTTTACAATATGGATCTGGGAGCAAACAGGCACCACTGTTGTTAGTAGATGGGCTAAAGTCGCGAAGAAAACACCAGATAAAAAAGCTTTTGTAATGGACAATAGATCACTGACTTTTAAGGAGGTAAGATTCAAGATTACTTTATTCATCTTGCTGTATAATTAAGGCATAATAAAATAAGCGTTTATTCCTTGCAAAAAGAACCACCTTTACCTGAACGTATACTTTTATGAGCCAGACAAATTTCTTCTTCTTCTTTTACTTCTGCTTTTTCCATTACTATTATTTCGTTAATTTTGATTTCGTCTTGCCTTCACTTCCTCCCATTCTCAATAAGTGGTAAATGGTGGTGAATTGTTTATTTAAAGACAATTCGCGTCATTGTAATAACTTATCTAAACCTTTAAATTCTAGGGTGACGAATTTAGTAATAAAATAGCTTGGTATTTCAAACGACAAGGCTTCAAAACTGGAGAAGTGATTGCCTTATTCATGGAAACTCAGCCTGAGTACGTGTTCCTGTGGCTAGGACTTGCGAAGCTGAGGGTCACCACTGCGTTAGTGAACACAAATCTACGAGGAGCCCAATTGGTATATTGTATAAGGATAGCTGGATGTAAGGCTGTGGTCTTTGGAGATGAAATGTCTGACGGTAAGTTTATTTTTTTTAAGACTCTAGAAGCTCACATGAGGTGTAAAAGATTATATTTTACAATTTCAGCAATAAAAGCAATACAAAGCAAGATACCTGATATACCACTTTTCCAATTTAATAGTCCTGAAAGAGTAACCGCTCCTATAGTGCAAGATACAACACCATTAGCAACTGAATTAAATGACATGACTAGCGAACCATTCACTGATGTAGAGCCAGCTAAACCTAGAGATACACTGTTGTATATTTACACTAGTGGGACAACTGGATTTCCAAAGGCAGCGATTATCACCAACATCAGGTGAGATATTATATAATTTACAAACCACTTAACTTTCATGTCATTATCATCGATTTTACCTTGTCATACAAATTCCAAAGATGGTATTGAAATAAATATTTCTTGCCATACTTACTAAAATATTTCAGGTATCTACTTATTCCTCTGGGAGTACACGCGTCGGCCCGTCTGACATCATCAGATATTCTTTATGATCCGTTGCCTCTTCATCACACTGCTGGAGGTGTTCTTGGAGCTGGTCAATGTCTTGCACTAGGTTGTACTGTAGTTTTACGCAAAAAATTCTCGGCCAGTAATTATTGGAAGGATGTGGCTAAACACGGATGTACGGTTAGTACTACAAAAGTCTTGTCTTTTTCATTGCTATAGCAAATAGCTCTTTATATCACGGCAAAAATTATACTATTTTTTCAGGCAGCTCAATACATAGGCGAAATTTGTAGGTATCTCCTGACAGTACCACCAGGACCAAGTGATAAAGCTCACAATGTCAGAATTATTATCGGTAACGGATTGAGACCACAAATATGGGAAGAATTTGTTGAGAGATTTGGAGTTAAACGGGTTTTGGAATTTTATGGAGCGACTGAAGGGAATAGCAATCTGGGTAAGCAGAAAGTCCAGCTTCATCCAAGTGTTTATGTCAAAAACAATGCTTAAGTTTTTATTCTGTTATTGTTTTTTAGTAAATCTGGATTCTAAGGTCGGTGCTATTGGATTTCTTAGTCGACTAGTATCTTCTATTTATCCCCTAACCTTAGTCAAGTAAGTTCACGAAAAATATTTTGATCTATTATTTAATATTATACTTATTATAATAATAAATGTTTCAATTTCAGATGCGATGAAGTATCTGGTGAAATTTTGAGAGATGAATATGGAAGGTGCATCAGTTGTGGTCCATTTGAACCAGGTATAAACTTTAGGCAATCAAGTAACAATATTTCCTGGACATTCAAAAATCTTAATTATGAAAGAATTATTTCATCTTATAATTAATGAAATTAACGTTACAGGTCTTCTTCTTGGTAAAATTGATGCTAAAAAGGCTATCCTAACGTTTGCTGGTTACGCTGATAAAACTGCATCTGAGAAGAAAATGGTTCGAAATGTTAGAGTGAAGGGTGATTGTTATTTTAATACTGGAGATATTTTAGTTATGGATTATTACGGGTATTTTTACTTTAGGGATCGTACTGGAGATACTTTTAGGTAAGATGTAGAAATTATTGCACCGATTGATCATGCTAATGACAAATTGTTTGAAGGTTACTAATTAAGGTAAAATTTTAGATGGCGAGGTGAAAACGTATCTACAGCAGAAGTAGAAGGAGTGATTAGTAATTTAGTAGGACTGAAAGATGCTGTTGTGTATGGAGTTCCTGTAAGTATTGATTTTTCAATTTCATTCATTCATTCATCATTTCTTGCACTTAACAGACTTTACCTTTATGGCATTTCTCTTTTTCCAGATTCCAAATGTTGAAGGCAAAGCAGGTATGGCGGCTATAGCGGATCCTGAGAAGAAGTTGGATCTTCAAGCACTTGCCAAGGGGCTAATCCAATCTCTTCCTGCATATGCCAGACCTCTTTTCGTGAGGATTATACCTCAACCTCCAATTACAGCTACGTTCAAGCTAAAAAAGAGAGAGCTAATGGAACAAGGGTTTAATGTTAATCTCCATGATGACCCTATTTTCTTTCTAGACCCAAAAAGTGGTGAATATGTACCTCTGACTCAGAAATTATATGATGATCTGATGCAAGGAATAGTTAGACTGTGATTTTGACTGATATAAACGTAATGTATGTGTGTAAAATGCCAAAAATATAAATTATGTTATGGCTTCTAACTAATTCCATAAAGAGTTCGAAGGTCTAAGAAAAGCTGGATTTAAGATATTTTGTAGACTTATGAATAACGATTATTTTGACTTCATTCGTAGGTAATAAATATTAAGATCTGGATATTTTTAGAAGTGAGTTAACAGACACTAAGATGAGATTAAATTAAAAGATTTTAAAATATATTTTACAACACATAATATTTTTGGATTGATATTTCACAAATTATTCTGCAATGTAGACAAAATATAAAATAGAATGAGACTTGATTTCCAATAAGACTGTTTAAACCTTGGCACCTATTAGTATATAAGTAAACATAACACTAAAGATAACAATAATATAAACATTGTTATTTTTTAAATAAGTAGAATGTAAAATAAATATTATTAATTATATTAAAACATTACATTTGACTGAAAAAGATTTTTTTTATTTCTACCTATATCATTATCAATTTAAATTTAATAGGAATAAATTATATTTAACTATTCGACCCACCCCGGCTTCGCCCGGGTGCAATTTAACTCGTGTATTTGGCCATAACCGTTATGTCACTGCATTTTAAATCTGTAATATCTTCGAAAATATTCATTTAAATTTCATGCTGTAAAGGGCCATATTGATCTATATTAAATGCACAATGTATTTAAGGTACCTAAATGGATAAGGATTAATGCTGTATTGTTTAAAATAGCTTCGTAAATAAGCCATTATTTCTCGTAAAAAGTAAGGGATAAAAAATGGTTATTGTGGGTTATCTCTATGAGATAGACATACCATCGCAGACGTTTTTGTAGATCTTTTTAAGGTGTACAATACTGTAGTACATTATTTTGATTTATCTCGTAAGATTCAACCAGCGTTTGCAAAGTAAGCGTAAAAAAATGTGTTTATTTACGACATCACGTTAGAAACCTCTAAAATTATCAGTGTTTCTCTACTATATTATGTATGTTATATACATATAAACCTTCCTCTTGAATTAATTCTGTATCTATTAAAAAAAACCGCATCAAAATCCGTTGCGTAGTTTTAAAGATCTAAGCATACATAGGAAACGACAAACGGGTAGCGACTTTGATTTATACTATGTAGTGATAAAAAGATTGATTTGGTTATATTCTATACTTAAACCAAAAGTATGACGGCTTGACTATAATATACTCCCGGGGGTACTTATACTCGGAGCATTTTTAGCATTACAGCTAGAATACTTGAGTTGTAATCATAATTATTCATTCATATCGTATTTTGCAATCCCTACTTATTCGATTTTTTTTTTTTTTTATGGTATATAGGTCAACGTTTGACCATGACTTGCCTGAAAGCACGACACGGTCTAAGATGGAGCACGCTTTCCTAGAAGGTACCTATTCACTCTGCATTTGAAAGCACCAACATTATACTTTTCAGGAAATACAGACTCCGGCAGATCGTTCCACATCTTCGCAGTGCGAATAACAAACGTGGACTCAAAGCGCTTGGTACGTATCCGAGGAATGTCCACCATGTACCGATGGCGCTTCGGTCGGGTTTGTCTGGGAGTCCTGTAAAAAAAAGGGGCGGCAGGAATAAGATTATGTAATTCCCGGGCACACTCACCGAAATGCATCCGATAAAAAACCGATAGGGAGGCAACCCTGCGTCGATGCTCGAGGCTATGCAGCCGAGACTTGAGCAGGGTGTCATCTCCTATTATTCTTCTGGCGCGCCTCTCAATCAGCTCCAGTGCCTCAAGTTGATATTTGGCAGAGCCGTCCCAAAGATGAGAACAATACTCCATGCACGGCCTGATTTGCGCTTTGTACAAGCTGAGCAGGTGTTCTGGAGTGAAATAATGTCTCATCTTTGAGAGGATACCAAGTTTCTTGGCTGATAGCTGGGCTTTTGACTCAATATATGAGCCAAAGTTCATAGCCGGAGTGAGAGTAACGCTTAAAAGCCAGGTGGTCGGTTATCGGCACGGATACGTCTCGGAAAGATGGTGTCAGATGAAATGGCCTCTTTTTTGTGGAAAATAAACACGCTTGCGTTTTGGTGGTGTTGAACTTGACAAGATTGGCATCACCCCAATCGGAGACCGCCTTAAGGGCAAGATTCAAACGCTCAACCATGGTCTCTCTTTGAGTCCGGATTTCGGTCTCGCTAGCTCTTGCGCTGGATGTGTAACTCTCAACAACGGTGCTGTCATCTGCGTACCCAAAAATACCGGGTTTCATCAGATCGTTGATGTGCAGCAAAAATAGCGTTGCAGAGAGTACTGACCCCTGAGGAACTCCGGCATTGATGGCCCTTTCATCAGATGTGTGGCCATCAACTAGCACTCGTAATGATCGGTTTCTCAGAAAGTCCGATATCCACGCACAGAGACTAGCGGGCAGGCCATAAGATGGAAGTTTGCTTATAAGGCTGTCATGCCAAACCCTGTCGAAGGCCTTCGAGATATCCAGGGAAACGGCCAGCGCTTCCCCGTGTCTCTCAATGGCCTCACTTAAGATGTGCGTGACGTACGCCAGTAGATCACCAGTAGACCGGTTTCGGCGAAATCCGTATTGTCGGTCACTGAGAAGATCGTTGTCTTCTAGGTACGTCAAACGTCACGTCTCGTGTTAAGAATACGTTCCATTGTTTTACACAGTATGGACGTTAATGAAATAGGCCTGTAGTTGGCAGGGTCGGCACGGCTACCTTTCTTGGGCACAGGCTGCACGTTAGCTAGCTTCCACGACTTAGGCACTTGACCACAGTCTCAAATGAGAAGCGAAACAAGCGTGTTAATATGGGAGACAGTTCAGGCGCACATTTCCTTAGAACAATAGCTGGAATACCATCAGGTCCGCTAGCCTTGTTCACATCCAGATTGCATAGCACTTTGCGTACCTCCTTTTGCCGAATATGAATATTACTCATATGAGTATCGGCACTCGACGAGTTTGGAGGCGTAGCGCTACCAGCATCAAGACGCGAAGACTCCGCAAATAGAGAGGTAAAGAGATTTGCTTTCTCCTCTGCGGTGTGAGCTAGTGTACCATCAGGTTTTAGCAGGGGAGGCAGCGAGGGGCGACAGAAATTCGCTTCGACGGATTTGGATAGGGACCAAAACGCTTTACTACCAGGAGGGTACGACGCCAGTTTGTTCCCTATACGACTTATGTGGTTGAAGCGTGATTTCTGCATAGTCTTCTTGCAGGATTTGGCGACTCTGTTAAAGGCTCTCTTCTTTTCGTGAATATCACTTGCTTTATGATTCCTAGCATCAACCCAAGCTAGGTAAACCTGATGTTTTAACGCTTCAGCGCGTACACATTCAGGACCCAACCACGGGCGAGCTTTGCTGGACAGTGGCATGTCGGCAAACGGGATAAAGTATTCCATCGCCTGACGTAGCACATCTGTCACAGCATCAGTGCAAATTGAGGGATCACAAGAAGAGAAGCATACAGGTCGCCATGGATAGGAAGCAAGAAAAGTCCGCATTCCATCCCAATCTGCTGATTTGTATCGCCATACCCGCCTGGTACCTGTGGGACTGGCGTTAGGCGGGGAGTAGACTGATACAGATTTCACCAGACAGTGGTCGGAATTACCTATTGGTGAAGAAATCGACACTGAGTAACGGTCCGGATCAGTTGTCAGCAGGATATCCAAGCAATAGGCTGTATGCGAATCAACGTCAGGTACCCGAGTTGCACCTTGGACCAGCTGGGTTAGATCTAACGCTAACGCAAGCTTACGCGTCTCTAATCCAGCATAGTCAGTGTCCCGGTATGGGTATAGCCAATCCTTGTGGTGGCTATTGAAGTCCCCCAGAAGCACTAATTGAGCAGTCGGGTACTTGTGTTGAGCCGCATCGGCCGCCTCGCTGAGATATTCAGTAAGTCTGGTTGCCTCTTGGTTTCCAGTGTGCGAACGGTAGACACAGGCATAAAGAATTTTTTCTATTCCTGTATCTACCAGGCCCCAAAGTACAGAGAACGTGGTGCTTTCAAATTGGCGGAGACGCCGAAAGCAGATGTCGTCCCGAGTGTAAACGCATACACCCGCACGTGATTTAAAATTTGTTCTCCAGGGTGTACCCTGGGTAATTAAGGTACGACACGTCGGACGGACAACCAATCTGCGTCTCTGTGAGAAACAAGAGGTGGGGTTTCTCAGTCTCCAGATGGTAGTGGACTGGTGTGATATTAGAGTGCAACCCTCTGATATTAATGAGGTGCACTTTAAGTGAGAGGGAGTGCAACGGCTGTGATGCTTTCCTCTTCTTTGTTTTTCTCATATCATTGGCGAGTAAAATAAGGTAGAGGGTCAGAAGTAGAACGAGGTGATTGCTGCGTGGACACAGAGAAGCAAACATGGGATCAAACACAAAATGGGGTACTAGACTGGAGACTGCGGGGACGCCCGAGCCCCCCCAAAGATGTCCATCGGGCCCTCTCATCCGGTCGCCAACCGGCACGATGGCGCATCTTCGGGATTTTTCGTCAGTTGGCGGGGCAGCCTTTCGTGAGAGGCTAGATCACTAATTGGGCCCCCAACTACCTGCGGTCGGCCAGCGGTGCACCGTGCCTCGGATCCCGCTACCCTCCACGTCTAGTCTCCCGATGTGATAATTCCAGCATGCATCGTATTCGTTCCACTGCAGACACGCGACTGTTCTGACCTGACTCTCTAAACGGTGTCACCGGTTAACGTACCGGAACACAACAGAGTCGCTTGGCGGTACGATTTTCTCCGGTGGGTGGTCACTAACCACGGCCGAAGCCTACCACCAGTAGATTGTCACCTGATTGGCACCACCCAGGGACCACGTGTGGGGTTTCAGAAATCGGGGTTTTCTCCCACGGACGAAGGCGACTCAGTCCCCAAGTCGATTGATGTTTATCAGTTTTTTTCTTTTATGGTAGATAAGGTGCAAAAAGAGCTAATGGTCCACCTGATGGTAAGTGGCCACCATCGTTGTATCCTCGAAGATCGAGTGGGGATAGGGAGAGAAGAAAAAAAATGCTGCGCGAGCAAGGGTCTAGACTCCACTAGATCCGCAGCATTAATGGGATAGGAGAGGTAAGGGGTAAGTCTGGCCCACGTGCAGCTCGGCCAAAACGCGTTAATGACACTTGGCAGTCGGATTCACATGCTTGTGGTCGCGAGCCAGTCGGGGAACAGATCCCCTACCACCAAGGGGTGCTGCGGAAAAGGGGAATAGTATTCTAACCCGTCCCCTCACGGGTAGACCAACATTCAAGAAAGTAGAAATGCTATTTACATCAATCCTACCAACAACATAAATAACAAGACTCAAATTAGTGTGCCAACATCATAATTAACCATATTTAGGCTGATGCAGCGAGAAAGGATGAACTATATTTTTAACATATTTAAGAATTAAATAAAACATTGAATAAAAATCCAAATTGCTTGAGTAATTCCAAACTAATGGGTTAGTTATAGAGTGAAATAAAAAGATGATGATGAAAATATGACACTACACTTAAAAATAATTCAGAGGGTTAAAACATTAGAATACTATCATTACTTTTATTCACAAACAGAACATGTACTTACTATTTGATAGACATCCAAATACTTTTATTTTATAGCAAAAATATTTCGTGGTCACCTTTTACCCAAGAAGCTTCAAAACTTTATAATTTAAAATTCACAGCAAAATATTCTATTTGTAAGTATTGAGTTTATCTATGAGTTTTGAGTGTAAGTTAAAAAATATTGTAGTATCTGTTAGCGAAACATCTAAGAAATATAGAACGAAATTTAGATTAGTAATTTCCTATTTTACACATATTAGTATCTACACTACCACATAACAATAAAGACTAAATACTTAGAGCATTGACAATAATAAATTAGCAGGATGGCTATTTTCCTCCATGTGATGTGTAGCGAGGGATGTGTTTGTTAAGAAGCAATGGAATCGCTTCAGTTGCCTCAGGGAGCGTTCAAGTATTACGTAACGCAATTTTTGAAGATTTTAGACCTTCCCTCCCCCCTATGTAACGCACCGTAACGTTTTTCTGTACACCCTCCCTCCCCATCCCTCAACGTTACGTAACATTTTAAATTATGTTTTTATTTCTCCATAAATCAAATTCATAGTCAACAGCAATGTGCTTCTGTGTAAACACTAATATTTTTTTAAATAAAAAAAAATGTTACGTAACGCGTTGTTTCAATAATCCCCCTCCCGCCCTTGTAACGCACCGTAACGTTTTACAAGACCCTCCCCTCCACCCAAATTGCGTTACGTAATACTTGTATGCTCCCTTACTCAGTGTGTCAAATGACACGCATCCACGAACATCTCTGGTAGAAACGCAGCCTAATACAGAACGAACAAGAAAGTTGCTAAGTGATTTAGATTTGAGAAAGACTGAGAATAATTAACTAGATCTAAAATATGATATATCGAAAAATAATGTAACATGTATAAAAAAAACTAACATCGGTGTATAATAAACAATTATTTTCTTATCAAAATTACTTTTACAATACTATAAAAATACTTATGTATACCATCAATTGATAAAATATTACAATTTTTATAATTCTGTTGTTTTAAGAAAGGTCTGATTGTGTTTGTGTCTTTAATATTTGCTTCTCTCGATGCTCCTAAAGATTTTGTTGCCCTTAAGTATATTTTGGTGCATGCATTTCTATCAGAAGTGGGATCATCTTTTAAAAGTTGATATTATCAACTAATTCTTTTATTATCATCTCCTTTATTTTTTTTTGTAACCATAAATAAAAGCAAATTTGGCTTGATCCCTTATCAAAATATCATCCATGGTACTATCACTATTTTACAATTCATTTTCATTATCATTTCCAAAATATCCTGGATCACAGTTCACCATGGTGCATCAAAATCTTAGTAATCAAACCAAACACAGCCAGATCAATAATCTATATATGTATACTATATATACAAAAATCTTTAACAATTACAACATCAATGATTTTTAAACGGACAACACCAAATACTGAACTACTGCATTAATCAGGAATGGAATCTATATCTTTATATATAGGCACAGTGATAAAGTCTCTTAGCTAATATCAATTGACGCAAAAGTCCTTGCAGATATTCAATTCCTTCCTCTCATCTTCGAATGCAAATCCTATTCAAAATCTTTTAGATATTAGCTAAGCGACAATTTTTACGAACATCTATAACACTGGAATTAAAATCTTTTTTCAATCTTGAACTAAACGATTTGTTGAAAGCCTTACTGTAATTGACACATTTATTATTAGACATATACTTATCGTTAGGAAAATATCTGTTACTTCTTCGCTATACTCATTTAGGAACACAAAATCCATATGGCTATTTGCTGATACTCTACATTCTAGATAACTAATCATCTTACCTTCCATCTCTACAGTAAAAAATACTATTGAAATCAACATGTCTTGAGCATTTGGAAACATCTTTGCCACAAAAATCATCTCAAAAGAAACCTCTTCCTCAATTTTGCTCAAAATTTCTTTCCGTCAGAGTGAAAACTCCGGGTCTTAAATGTCATCGCTCATTTTTCTTTGCTTTAAGCAAAATCCAGGGCCCTTGTAAAGCTTCATCGATTTGGGTCTGGCTTTTACCTTTAGTTTCTGGAATGATGAAGTAAATATATGCAGCGCCTAATACTGTAATAGTTGCACAGATGTAGTATGTTGCGTGAAGTCCTAGTGCCATGGCAATGGATCCGAAGTACCGGAGGAGGAGGAAGTTGCTGAACCACATCCAGGTTATAAGAAAACTGGAGGCTAAGCTTCGAACCTACGAAAAAAAATGTTATTTACAAAATATTCTTCATAATTAAGCAAAATCTATTTCAATTAAAATACTTACATTAACAGCAAATAGCTCGGATATTAGGACAAAAGGTACAGAACCCAAACCAATATTATACAAGAAGAGAACCAATGAGAGAATTATCACTGGCAGCCAAATTCCAACTTCATCTTTCTCCTTATTCTGCTCAAACTTGACTGACCAATCAGCATCTGTAGTGTAGTTATGGTCTTCTATACTAACTCTGTACCAGGGCTTACCAGTATCATTGACATATGGACCGATAGTATGATTATATATTGTATAGTTTTCATAAAATTCTATTCGTTCTCGAATATTCTTTTCCTTATAGTTAAATCGTCGCAAAGGCCATAGACGGTGGAAGTACCAAGAATGCATACGTAAATTTGGATCGCAGTATACACCTAATATTGTCAACCCCAACGCTATTCCAGAACAGGAACAAATCAACAGAGTCTGAAAATATAAAATTAATGGCGTCAAATATACGCATAACAAGAATACAGCTTGCCTGGGACAACTCCTTTAAGTCTGATGCATATAGAAAAATAAAAAACCCATACTTAAGACAAATACTTTAAACTTTATGTTGAAGGGGAAAGATTGTATAGATAATTATGTCGACATAAAGACTACCTTTCTTCCAATTTTATCGACAGTGACAGTAGCAACAGCAGCACCAAGCACAAGCGCCGTTCCACATAACATCGATCCAGCTTCTGATGATTCAAACAAAGCCCGAGGAAGCGTCCTGAGAAATCAATTATTACATCTGTATTTTATCGCCATCTTATGAGACTTATCTGTCTTCCTATAATATCCATAAACTCAAACTCAATTCAATTTAAAGCAAGTATAATCAGCTTACCCATTATAAATAGTGAAGTTGTATGCAGTAATGTTTAGTATAGGAACATTATGTGTAGAATGTCGAAGCACAGCAGCTGCGAAGCTGTTCACTGCTCCAGCGCCACTACCAGCTGCTGCACACAATACAACAAAGCAGGAGAATAGAGCTCGACGTGTTCCACGATGACGAACTAGAAATTATAATTTAAAAAATATTAATATAATTTAAATAAAATCTAATAGTTTCAAATTGATTAGACTCAGTCAAAATGATTTTCTTATTCTAAAAGTCTCAGTTTTTTCAACGTCTACAAATAGATATTAAAATTATTTATAACGTACATAAATCTTTACACGCTGAATGTTCCGTTCTATCTCTCCCTCCCTCTGAATTAGATTCTAACCCACTACTTCTCTTCAGCATTGGTTGAAATGTGTCAGAATCTTGTCTCCTCATAACTTCCTTCCTTCCATAACCTTCAGATATTCGTATACGCACTTCTTGCTGCTCAATCACATCTGTCAGGTCTTCTCTGAAGTCTGATCCATCGAACCAGCACATTATTTTTGCAGCTTCCTGTTAAAATAGTTTTATAGTCTTTAATTTAACACACAGTACATCTGTTTAAGAAAATAATTTTAGAATACAGAAAACATTTAGAGTTAGTAGCACAAAAGACAAATAACTGATAAAAATATAAGTGTACCTGTATTTTTCCAACTCTGATTAGGAAAGACGGTGTTTCTGGTAACCAAATTAGTGAAAATAGTAGAACTGCTGGTGGTATCGCCATAGATAAAGACAGCGCGTGCGCAGATAATATACCTCCCGCTGAATACGCAAATAGGATTCCACAACTGAAATAATAGCAAAAAATAGTCTTATTACTGATGATAATGTTGGATTTTGTAAAAAAAGAAAATATATAATAGTTGTTAATTTCCATACCTGCAAGCTAAAGCTGGCATAGCTGCAAGACCTCTAGTTCTAGGTGCAATCTCCGCACAGTATAATGGAGCCAATGCTAAAGCTCCTGCACCTCCTGCACCAGCAGCAACACGTGCTGCCCAAACCCCACGAGCTCCACACCAGGCTGCTAATGACCAGCTTATCTGTAAAGAAGGAAATTAACAATATCCCAATGTTGGTAATGTCTAAATTATAAAATGCTCAAATCAACTTACAATAAAACTTAGACACACACAAAATGCACCAGCTTTTCTTCCCTTAACATCAGCTAGAACAGCAAACATTGGTGCCGCTGGTAACGCTACCAGGCATGGGAGAGCAGCCAACCAGGCACCCCCAGTAAGAGCTTCATTACCCAGGACTCCAGAAACCCAGCCTGTACTGCATCCATGGGTGAAACAGGATAAATTGTCTGCAAAAAGTTTTTCGTTTTATGGCATTGCAGAAAATTTGTCTTAAATCCAAAAGAATGTCAAAGATTGCCCAAAATATATATCCAAGACCGTAAAATTGTTAATGCACAATATGATTTCAAAATTTAAACGTAAGCTCGACCCATTTCTCCGCAATTATCCCTAACAAGCTGCCATCAAGCTTTTTGTCCTTTTTCGTGATGAAGTAAAATCTGTAGATTAATACCTTTTTCATTCATGTCATCAACATTCCAAGACCTAATGGATTTTCGCGCATTAGCAAGGATCCGGAGAAAAGGGACGAAAGGCAAATAAATTCAGCTTTATGTACGATGTTATAAATCCCTATTTAAACACGGGGTTCTGAGTAAGTATTTGACTGCATTTTAGAAAAAAATTTCGCACATTCGCGCATTTTTTGCTCGCTCAGCCCCCATTGTGTCACAAATTAAAAAAAATAATTAAGTACCCGCTTTAACATTTTCTGTTTTTTTTTATATATACACTTTTTTTCTATCACGTCCACGGTCCTATTTATGAGGTATGATAGAGGGGTGTGATATCGAATGAACTATTGGGTAAACACTATGTAGATACGAACCGATAAATAATCAAACATTATGATGTCTTACAATTACGACAGGAACTTAAGCAGTGCCTTGAACTTGTGACCAAGGTGTAGGTTTAAGGAATTCCTTTATTCAATTGAAACACTCGCATTTACTGCCCAGGTTCTCTATTTAAACCTAACAGTTAACTTAAGTCTAACTTTCGCGACGACATATGAATTTACTTTAATTTATATGTAACATAAAATATCATAACAGCAATAATTTTTTGGGGCACCAAAATCGTGGTACGTAGTGAGAGAAAGACAAATCTAAATTTATTTGGCTATTATAGCATAACACCCCTCAAACTCGCAAGTAAACAGAAAATAAGCCTCTTAACGATCGCTAAAATAAATAGACGAGCTATGATGACGTAAGCTCAGATAAATTGAGATTCCGGTTGATTAGTTTATTCACAAAGCCATTGCAGCGTTACCCGCAGGGAAATTGGATAGATCTAAATAATGTTATCAGAACCGTCATACTTATAATTTACTAGGTGTCCTCGCTTCGATCAGCCAGTAGAATCTTGTTCATTTCCACTTTCAACCAAATAATGCAGGATTGTCATAATAGTATGGGAGCCCAAGAGGGAATTTTCGGATTTACTCGAGCGCGTCTGATTAAGGTAAGGTGGGTTAATTGCATGATAGAATGCGTGTATTTTGAAAATCTGACGATTTGGGCGTCGCGGACCGCGGACGAGCTCGTACCATCACCACACCGCTTTCCGACGTCATAACATCATCACAAATACTCACAAAACAACGCATTCATGTAATTTTATGTATGTATCACTTAATATCCCCTCTGAGTATCTATGGGCGCTTGAATACATTTTTTTTCTACCCTTCTAGATGGCCACCCCCACAGCTCAAGTCGGTAGATGAACATACCGTCATATCAGTGGTAAGTCAAACCATCTTAACAAACAATATCTGACATCTGGCTAATTATCTTCATGTAATTTTTTAATTTTACAATTTTTGAAAAGCTATAGATGTTTTTCGGAACATTAAAATGGGAAACGTTAAATAACCTTTTATTCTCACTATCATCTAATCTACAAAATGTTATATGTCCCTAAGACGCTCGAGTAAATCCCCATTTAGCATCATGGCCTCCCCTACTATAAGTGTAATTATTATTCTTATAATGATAGATAGCACCATTGCCTATGTGTTGTAACATCGAGGATATAAAGAGGGTATAAGGGGGAATGAAGAGAAAAACGCTGCGGTTTCAGTGAACCCTTACCAGTAGCCCAGGATTCACTAAATCCGCAGCGTTAATGGGATGGGAGAGGGAGGGGTTTAGTCTTGCCCACATTCCGCTCGACCGGAACGCGTCAAAGACAAGCAAGCCAGTCGTGGAACAGATCGGTTACTCGGCTCTTACGAGATGATCTCCCAGCGGTAGAGGGGAATTGTATGCTAACCCGTCCCCTCACGGGTTCAACGGGTATTGCTAGCTTTTGTCCAGGATGGCCTAGATATTATCTACAGTTGTCTAGAAAAAAGAGTTGTTTAATTACACTTCTAATAATTTTTTTTTTATGATAGATAAGGGACAAAGGAGCAGACGGTCTCCCTGATGGAAAGTGGCCACCGTCGCCCAAAGACATCGACAAAACTAAAGGGTATCTCTTGTTTTGTCAATGCGTTGCCGCCTCGAAGTTAGAGTGAGGAGGAGAAGCGAAGAGAAGACTGCTGCGGTTTCAATGGACCCCGGGCAAGAACCCGGTGTTCATTGGAATCGAAGCAGTAATGGGATGGGAGAGGGAGGGGTAGATCTGGCCCACATGCGACTTCGGCCGGAACGCGTCAGAGACAGTTGTAATAAACTAACAAGGAATGTAAGTTTCACATTAAATTATAAGTTTGTATGTATATGTAGTGTGGGTAGACCATATTGTCATCTGATAATGAAGACAGAAAGTGGCTTAAGGAAGGAATATTAAACACTTCTAAACCCTTCTCGTTGATGAACATAAGGAGTCCAATTTATTGAAATAGGATCTGATGGTGAAGACAGGAGCTGAATAGTAGAACTTTTGGCGGGGATAGCTAATATTTTAGTAACGTAGTTAATTCAAAAAACTTACACACAGTAGCTGCTATCAGTCGACGGACGGAGCCACGCCATCGCTTAGAAGCTGTTCTTTCTATGCGATTCCTGTAACAAAAAAGATCCAAGATATTAAACAGACCAGAGTTTCATAAATAGTATTTGTGCTTATCTAAATCACACCAACTTAGCAAGACCGTTGATAACTTTATGTTCGCGGATTCCGGTAGACTTGAGCCAGTTGTCAAACGGAGCTCCTCTGGTTACCATTATGGCTGTACAGTGGTGTGGTGTCGTGACGCTGGGTCTCCATCACAAAGGTTTGGAGTGTTTAATATTGGTTACTCTTTAAGTGCATATTATTATTGTCCTGTACGTATTACTGTGCTGCATCGGCCCCATCTCAGAAAATTTAGAGTAATTCCAGTCCTTGGGTTCCTTTGATCTGTTGTAGGTTCTACTCGGATGAAATACCTTTAAGATCTCTGTGGTTTCAAAGAAACAAGAGGTTGGCAAAGTTTAGCATAAAAACAGTTTTGTTGAAACAGAAAAGCAGGTATTTAGATGAATTTAGCTACACCGTTTATAAATTTGTGTTCGCGTTTAGTCCCTTTATTTTATTTCAATTATACACACATCATCACGCCCCTTCATGGCCCACTGCTGAGCCGGGTCTCCTCCTCAGAATGAGGAGGATATTAGGCCATAGTCCACTACGCTGATCCAGTGTAGGTTGGCAGACTTCACATACCTTTGAGAACTTTTAGGGAACTCTCAGGAGTGCAGGTTTCCTCACGATGTTTTCCTTCACCGTTAAAGCAATTGATATTTAATTGCTTAAATAACACAAAACTCAGAAAAGTCAGAGGTGTGTGCGTGTGGGAGATCGAACTCAGACCTCCCGAGTAAGACATCGAAGTCTCAACCACTGGGCAACACACACACAATACATTACAATATACAGAGTGGATTTTTGAGACGGGTCAGTAAGGTCAGGTACCTTAACCGTTATACTCGTAATTACAGGAAATGGACCTTAAATAATATTTCAATTACAGTAAGAAATCGGATTGTTTGACAATAAAGAATATTACGATTTATCGTTTTTAAGTACAAAATGTGTTTTTTGCCATTTCTGACATTTCTAGAACTCATACCTTAAATGGTCCCATAGAGTCTTTTGATCCCCATACGAAGTGGGATCGATAGACATAAAAATATATTTTTTTTGATTTTATCATTTTTTTCGCTGATCGTACATTTTGTCAAAAATCTGTGAATGTAGTTCAGAATATCTTAAAAGGTTATGGATTGTCTTGTCTCGTCATTAAGTGTTAGAAAGAGACAAATTTAATAAAATTGTTTGTGTACGAACTACGAACATTGTTTCGTTTGACCAAACATACATTTTGTATGAATAAGACAAAATATAACATTACCCACATTTTGACTATGCATTAGAATATTCGAAATTTAAATTTTGAATTCGGTTAAAGTTCGGACACAGGTGCGGCTTCCGATGTGGACATATCATGTTATTATAATGAAACATTATGTTAATTTTATGCAACGCTCCTACAGACCGATGCAGAATTTAGATTATAATTATTTATACTCTGAATTTAGTTTAACATTTCTAGAACTACCAGATGATAGGACTTTTCCTGCTGGCAACACTAGTAATTTTAAAGAGTGATTTAATATGATCATGGCGAAGCGTCACCCTTATTGAGGATCTTTCCTTTTGTTCCATTAGTTAAATGTTAGGTTATGTATATATTTATCAGGAAACATTTATTAAGATCAAATCAATACTATCTAATAATAATGTCTCTGTTTTCTGCTTATAATTAATTTCAAAAAATATATAACTACTTTTAACATCTTTCAGATTTAGGGACTAAAGTGTATTGTAATATTATTTAAATTCCATCACGTTTTTTTTGGGTTCTTTCTTAAGGTTTTAAATTAGTGGTAACTCAAAAAAAAATGCGTTATTTTTATCGTCGTCTAGATTTAGATTTTCTGCATCAAATTAACTTTTTAAATCAGCCATGTACCTATAACATGACCAAAATCCCCAACTAAAATATAAGTCTCCTCAACGTGTCACGAAATCAATTTAAACATTCAATTTAGTCGAAATATTAAAAAATGAGTAACCATTTAAAGCCTTGTGAGGGCAATATAGTCAGTTTAAAATAAAACGCAGAACCCAAAATCTAATCTACTTAATGCTGCTATATAAAAACTCCATTTTGTTTTGCCTATGCTCGTCCAATCTAGCGTGATATGTACACAAATCGGAAACACGAATATTCTAAAATTCTCGTTTTGTTTTACGAATATAAAAGTTTGTACATTTCCAATACAGTGAGCAATTTTATATATTTATTGGTTAGAATAAAATTGTATGCAAATACATCTGATATTGTGACTGATATCGATCATGTGACAATAACAGAAAATGTAACACAATTATAATTATTGTGTTGCCCACCTCTTTGGTTACGACAAGTTTTATTGTGAGTAATGTCGCTCAAGAGAGAAATATCCCATCAGTGTATTTATTGTGTTACCCACCTCTTCGGTTACCACAAGTTTTATTGTGAGTAATTTCGCTCAAGTGAGAAATATCCTATCAGTGTATTTATTGTGTTAACCGCCTCTTCGGTTACCACAAGTTTTATTGTGAGTAATGTCGCTCAAGTGAGAAATATCCCATCAGTGTATTTATTGTGTTAACCACCTATTTGGTTACGACAAGTTTTATTATGAGTAATGTCGCTCAAGTGAGAAATATCCCATTGGTGTATTTATTGTGTTAACCACCTATTTGGTTACGACAAGTTTTATTATGAGTAATGTCGCTCAAGTGAAAAATATCCCATTGGTGTATTTATTGTGTTAACCACCTATTTGGTTACGACAAGTTTTATTATGAGTAATGTCGCTCAAGTGAAAAATATCCCATTGGTGTATTTATTGTGTTAACCACCTATTTGGTTACGACAAGTTTTATTATGAGTAATGTCGCTCAAGTGAGAAATATCCCATTGGTGTATTTATTGTGTTAACCACCTATTTGGTTACGACAAGTTTTATTATGAGTAATGTCGCTCAAGTGAGAAATATCCCATTGGTGTATTTATTGTGTTAACCACCTATTTGGTTACGACAAGTTTTATTATGAGTAATGTCGCTCAAGTGAGAAATATCCCATTGGTGTATTTATTGTGTTACCCACCTCTTCGGTTACCACAAGTTTTATTGTGAGTAATTTCGCTCAAGTGAGAAATATCCCATCAGTGTATTTATTGTGTTAACCACCTATTTGGTTACGACAAGTTTTATTGTGAGTAATGTCGCTCAAGTGAGAAATATACCATCGGTGTATTTATTGTGTTACCCACCTCTTTGGTTACGACAAGTTTTATTGTGAGTAATGTCGCTCAAGTGAGAAATATCCCATCAGTGTATTTATTGTGTTAACCACCTATTTGGTTACGACAAGTTTTATTGTGAGTAATGTCGCTCAAGTGAGAAATATCCCATCAGTGTATTTATTGTGTTAACCACCTATTTGGTTACGACAAGTTTTATTGTGAGTAATGTCGCTCAAGTGAGAAATATCCCATTGGTGTATTTAATGTTTTACCTACCTCTTCGGTTACCACATGTTTTATTGTGAGTAATGTCGCTCAAGTGAGTAATATCCCACCAGTGTATTTATTGTGTTACCCACCTCTTAGGTAGCTATAAGTTTTATTGAAAGTCATTATGTGTGTACTTTCATTATAAAATTCCAATATTTAAGATTCAGCTTAGTCGGTAGCTTTGTTTTCGCTACACAATCTTATGAAGTTTGTGAAAGTTTGGCTGAAGCTTATATAGCATTTATTTCTGTAGAATATTGTAATCTTTAGGGAAAGTGCGGGCTAATTGAAAAAGTTTTTAATTCTTTTACTTTTTACTTTGAAAAGGTCAAAGTATTGTCTGTAGGTACGTAACATTTAAGATTAAGATAATATAAAAGGAATTTTGTTAGCAACACTCAACGACTTTTGACAGACTTTGATTGGATCTACGACATACAAGTTTGTCCCGAGAGGCAGTCATATTATAAATATAACATTTTTGAAAAATTTCGTAAATTTATTATATCTATTACGTATAGGATATTAACGTTAGTTTGAAAGTATCTAACACCATCATCAAATTGAACATAGATTAACCAATTAAAGATTCACGATTGGTAACCACTAAATCATTTTTAGTCCAAGAGCCATGATTATTTTCCAATTTTTAAAGTATTAATTCCATAGAGGTTTAGGAAGATATCAAGTAAAAGAGATTTAGGTCAAATCTGGATCTATATAAACTTATTTTTGGTTCTAATATATGAGGTATCTTTTTAATACACGTTTACTAATTTCAAACGCTTTCCACATCATGACACTCCTCTGTCTTCTGAGTCATCGCAAGATGTGAATTATTATAATATTTTGTATATTATCTTATTAAAAAATTAGGCTTCACTGCAGTATAAAACAAAATCGCTTCTCGTTTGTATGTATATATACGAATAGAATATAGTAGGGAAACCGTACGAAGCCGGGGCGGGTCGCTAGTTATACTATAAAGTCAGCTAACCTACGACTAGTTAATATTTCTTAAATAGAAAACTCTGTTTCAATTGCCAACATTGTTACGATTAAAAATGCGTTTACGAATCCCCGCTGAGGTGAAGGGGTTTTTTAGATCTTTAACGTGGTTTTGGCTAGCCTGGACTCTTAGACTATAGGTATAGCATCAAAGTAGAATCGCGTGCGAGCTATCAGAGCGGCTACTTGTAATGGCTCCGGCCTCACGACTTTGCAGCTAGAAGTGCATACATTTTTGATGCTAATTACTGTTGTTTATTCAAGTAGTATTTAGGCCATATTCTTCGTTTTATATTTTACTAGCATTTACCTTCTACTTAGTTTACATGCACGTTTTTTATACCACCCTAATGCACAAACTCTTACTTCAAGTTTCTACAACCATTCGCTACATGACCCTAAAAAACCTGGAATAAATTTCAGCTTGGATTCTTCTCAAAACTAGGACAAAACCCACGAAGGAAATTAGTACCACGTACTCACTTCCAACAGACATTGAATATAACTTCCTGTGACACATGACAGACAAAAAAAAATTAAAACGAATCGCATAACTTCAGAACGACTGCACCAAATCAGATAATTCCTAAAGTTTGTATAAAAGAAAAAGTGAGTGAGACAGAAGATTGAGCGAGTCAGTGAGATGGTGGTGTCCACTGCAAATCAGTGACATGCAACACATTATAGAATAGAAATTCAAGGGAAATTACATATATATATAAGTCGGAGCATAGTAAAAGATTATCGATTAATCGAATCGTTATCGTTGTCTATGGCGTTGGAGTGGGGTAGTAGTCACTTCCGTTGTTTTGACAGTCTCGACCCTCGACCCTTTATATGCGATCGACAGTCTAACTGAAGTCTTAGTCGTGCGCGGTCTCTCAAGAAGTGAACATCATCTAAGTAGTGCTAGTGATAGTGATAGTGTCAAGTGCAGTGTAGTGTGGAAGTGCTGTCTAACTAAGGTCACGTAAGTCCTTACAATGTAATTGCCACGTGGTTAAGTAAACACAATGTTAGGTTAGGTTAGCCTTGTGTTAGATTCGGTTTATGTGCGTTTAACCTTGGGTTTAAACAGAGAGCCTGAGCAGTGGAGGTGAGTGTTATGATCATTTAAAGGAATTCTTTAAGCCTACACCTTGGTCACAAGTCCAAGGCACTGCTTAGGTTTCTCTCGTAATTGTTAGAGATCATATTTGATCATTTATCGGTTCAATAGGAGTATCTACGTTGCGTTTACCCAATATTCCATTCAATACCAATAACCGCCTTTTAATGTTCCCCAATATTCCCCATCTTCCTCCTTCCATCTCCTTTCACATCGTTTCAAAATCCCCGACATATAGTTAGCGAAGCGAAGGTCTTTCAGATTATGATATTATTTAAATGATCTGGTGTCTACGAATTAGAAAATTAGGTTAAACATCCATAATGATTCTACAACCTTTGTGAAGTGGGCAAAGTAGCTATATCAATGAAGAGAGGGTAGCTGCCAGTTTATAATATATGCAACCTTTGACCCTCAACACAACACAACATTCACTAACACTGACTCGTTGGAGCTGTACCAAGAATTCGTTTTAGCTTTCAAGTTTATTCAAAGCTACTTAGCTGAGTGCATGTCTATGACGTAGATTAGGGTGCTTGCTGTAAAATGGATACATGGAATTAACCCTGCCTTACCTATTTAGGGGATAAGAATTTATAAAACAATATAAACAAATTATAAGTAAATGATAACCTACTTATTATTATTGTCATATCGTAGGACGTAGATGATAGGTAATCCTATCATCTTATGATGGGTGTTATAATGGAACTTCGGACTCATAAAAATCACTATAATAATCCAACGTTGAGAGTATGATGATGGAACAGGTATGATGAAGGCTATGATGGTGATGAATAGTGAAACAGTTCAGTGGCTAATTTTTGGGTTTATTTGACTAATTAAAGCATGTTTTTTAATTTTTTTACTATCTATCTCTCTTCTGATAGATCTTATAAAACCAATGTTTTGAAGGATGAGTTTTAGGTAAAGATATTCAGCGGTTTTTAATGTACCTGTTATCACCAAATGATGCTCCAGAAAATTGTGTATATAGTTTTTTCCAAAAAATTTCTTTTTTTTTAATAATTATATGGCTTTGAATGTGCTTATGCACAAAGCATTCTGCCAGTGTCACGTATAATGAAATAAACGCGGAGGAGACTGCGCGGTAAATCGTGCCAAAAGTTAATGAGATTATAGGTGGTTATGATAAAATGTTGATGGATGCTACGATACAGGAACAACCTAAAACAATAAAATGAAATATAGCAGTTATACACAAGATAAACAATAAGAGACAAAAACGTAGTATTTATGCAAATAGGTACAAACAAACAATTACTTAAACTTTAATTTTATTATCCATAATAAATTTGACCAGGTTCCTAACAAATGGGGTGAAAACTAACATTAATAGGCATTTTAGATTAACCGGCCTTTGGAGGTCATACAACCAAAAAATATTAATATAACACCCAAATTACTAACGTTGTGGTCCATTGCGGTCGCCTCTGACATCGCTGTCGCCTGTCACTCAGTCGCCATTTTAATTAAAATATGACCAGCATCATGATTAAACGAGCTTGTTTGTAATTTTATTGACCCATAATGAAATTAATATGTTTGTCTCAAACTCTAATTAGACTTTTTACAGGTATGTCAGCCAGTTTGTCTGAAGGTACAAACAGCTCGGAGTGCTGTTTTCTCTTGAGAAGAGACGGCTAGGAACTCTTTGTCTATTATAAAAGTTATCTATTTAACAACAATCATATTTACATTGTCATTTAATTTTATATGACATTTCAAATATTATTCAAATCTTTAAAAACGTAGTGTAGGTATATTATAGTATATAGGAAAAACAAGTTAACAGGAAAATTTCTACTTGAATCCTTAACGAAAACGCTTATCATAATAGGCATTTGCTCAACCCTTCGAGCACGTTGTTCCGCCATTTTGTTTATAGAATGGAATTTTAAAATGAAATATAAAATTGAGGAAATCCGATAACCTTTGAATATGTCAATAAGGTATTGCTAATACTTTTACTTTAATCTAGCCTTGTTTAGGGGGATAAGGAGACACCTTGCTTTGCTTATTTTTAATGACATGGGGGATGGGGGGTCTGTATGGTGATTACGTCAGCGATAGTAATGTAATTACGTAGATCGAAACATGAATATCCCTGCTAAGAATAAGGAGGGAGAAAAATGCATGCATAAATGTTTACGTAAGCATAAGGGTTAGAACTTTGCTTACTTTTGCTAACATGGAGGACGGGGGGTTGATAATTGCAAAAAATCTGCTTACGTAACTCTTGAATGGCTCCTTATATATTTTGCGAATGAAGAGATTATCTTATACTAATATATGAAGCTGAAGAGTGTGTTTGCTTGAACGCGCTAATCTCAGGAACTACTGGTCCGATTTGAATAATTCTTTCAGTGTTAGATAGTCCATTTATTGAGGAAGGCTATACGCTATATACCATCACGCTATGACCAATAGGAGCGGAGCATCATGCGGACAAAGTCGCGCGGGTCGTAAGTAATTCATATAAGCTAAATTGTATTAATACAATTATATATTATTCTGCATAGAAATAGATTAAAAAAGAGAAGTGAAAGGTAGTTTAACCTTCTTTCAGAAATTAGAGTACTGGATATTTTTGTACACTGAGCATAAATTTATCTTAGTTGGTTAAAATGAAACGTATTTCCCTAGTAACTAATTAAAAAGAAAGCATTTAAAACTGTAGATAACATCGTTCGTATAAATAAACAGTACCGGGTACTTTATGTGGGGTTAACAAATATCACACGCACACGAGCGAGGTTAAGCTTTTATGTGACTAGAAATAATATGAAGGAAAATATAATTAATAGCATAAATGCGGATGTGTATTTATTTGTTCTCGTAGCAGCAACAGAGAAACAAAAAAATTGCTTGTTTGCTTGAACGCGCTAATCTCAGGAACTACTGGCCCGATTTGAAAATTTCTTTCAGTGTTAGATAGCCCATTTATCGAGAGAGGCTAATATCGACCTTTCAAAACATTTGTCTGTCTTCCAGTCTGATTGTTACACTTACACACATAACCACTTTAATAGCACTTATCACATCAAAAATCAAAGAAATACTGCACTCTGTCATCTTGCATCATCTTTTTATATCCTACCTTAGCCTAAAAAAATAACGGAAACAGTATCGATGCTGACAATTCATCACTAATATGATCTACCTCATAGACAATTCATTTCCTGTACAATATACAATTTATCATAAACATAACATGAATATATATTCAAGCATTGTACGGACATATAACAACTATTTATATAAAATTAAAACGGATGCTAACACAGATAACTAAATAAAGAGGTTTCTCTACTGTATATGTTAAGCGCAGAACATACCGAGTGCGTGTGCATTTAAATTATAACATATAACAACAATTTATATAAAATTAAAACGGATGCTAACATATATGAGATCTGATAACTTTTTGACAGTGCGAAGTATTCATCTTGGCATTATTTTACATGAAAATAGTTTTTGGTGAAAGTTTACTAGCAGGAGAGCATGTTTGCACTAAAATTAACAATATAGAATTTATCCTATACACAACTGAACTAGCCACCCGCCCCAGCTTTGCGTAGAAGAGCTGATATATTATCTCAAAAAAGTATCATTCGGCGTTTATGTTGAAAGCTCCCATTGGGCTTGATTTATACAATTATTTCTTAATAAATTAAATATCTCAACCTCACTCATGAATCACTTTGATTATTGGTGAAAACGACATGAAAATCCGTCCAGTAATATTTGAGTTTATTATTTTTGTACTGATAGTGAAAATGCAATATTCTTGTAATAAAGACAAAAGAATTGAATGTAAGGCGAAGCGAGGGCTATTCACTAAACTTTTCTAAGCTTATAAGCTGTACACACTAACAATAAGTAGATTCACCAGGATCGTTACAGCTGAACGTCCTTGAAACTTCAAAATTACATCTTACACAACACGTGGGTGAGATTTATTGCCATGTTTGTGACTGATATACTTGGGTACACTTCGGTTTCTATTTCCACGTCTGGATACAATGTAGGATTGATATTATTAGTTAAATATATGATCTTTAAAGAAATAATATTCTTTATAACTAGTGACTTTGCCAGCGTGACTTTGTCTGCATTGAATATGTAAAATTAAGTGGATGTTTAAAATTTTCAGCTTCAGTTCTATTTTGTTACGTTCCCACGGGATGAAACCTATATGTGAACAAACCTTTTTAAGTATCCGTGTACTAAATATCATTTCAATTAATTCGGTTCAGCCATTTTAACATGATGTGTGTACAAGCACGGCAATTCTACGATTATATTATACTAGTTGACCCGCGCGACTTCATCCGCGTGTAGCTCCGCTCCTATTGGTCTTAGCGTGATGATATATAGCCTATAGCCTTCCTCGATAAATGGCCTATCTAACACTGAAATAATTTTTCAAATCAGACCAGTAGATCCTGAGATTAGCGCGTTCAAGCAAACAAACTCTTCATGTTTACATATTAGTAATAAGATGTATAGAATAGGTATGGATAATACTAACGATTTCTTTCGGCTTCGCTCGTATATAATACCAATTATAATGTAATTAGGGAAGATTAAAACAGAAGACAAAACTTAATTGAATGAACGTTTTAATATGTTATCATTTCTAGCTATTACAAGCTTAACTAGAGAAAGTTATTTTGAAATTGAAGTCATTCCGTAATTTAGTTTAGTTTATTTCAGATTTAGATACCAAGAAAAGCTGATTGAAAGAGGAAGGGACGAGAGCGAGGGAGGAGAGGGAGGGTGGGATTTAGGAGGTAGGAAAAATTACTGGAACTTAGATGAGACGTAAAAACGTTTCTTAGACATTAGAAAATTCATCGTTATTTTATTTATATATTCTCTTACATATGCTCTGGTTTGTTTATATTATAGGTAAACGTTTCCCATACCTAATCTAACAAATAATGTCGACAACAAATATTTACAGGTTGACTAATTTAATGAATTACGAGTACGACGACGACAAAATTCACCCTAAGGAGCTTAGAATAGGGATGAGACAGATATATATGAAAGTGTATTTAGAACTGAAACGCAGTGAGCATCTCATGTTAGTTTCATGAGGTATTATGTAGATTTATGCAGCGTTTCCTCTATACTCCATAGCCCGTATAATGTATAGCTCGCTGGATTATATTTTCATTACATCGGTCAAGTGGGTACTTTACAACAAAGCTTGTTTTTGAAGTAAGAAAAATGTTAAACTGTAGTGACTTCTACTATGCACAAACTCTCACCTATAAGCTCGACCTCGCTACCGAATATTAAAATAATAAAGTACATTACTCACATGCTGCTATCGAGAGCAGAGACCTAGCACCACGCCACTAAGCAACACTACACTATTGGTCACAATACTTTAATATACTGCGCGATAAAACATAACAGACTGGCTCAATCAAAGTATATATTTTTGAATCTAAAATATTGAGACTAATCGTGTAGTGGTGTTATTTGGTGGCGTGGTGCAAGACCTCCGTTCTAGAGGTGTGAGTTTACAGTTATTAAAGACGTTATGCGGGGCTAGCGCAACTGTCTCTGAAGGAGGCAGCAAGAAACTACCTCTGAAGGAGGTAGCCCGACCCGCTAAACCATCCGGGGTGTTCCTACACAGCGTCTGGAAATGGCAGACCACGGGATCAAAACGCACCGCAACCTACCGACGCTTGTCCTCACCTGGACACTAATCTGGGGGACAAGATGGGTATCCCCCTCAATCCTCCGCAAAGTGCCGCTCCTGAAACACCTAGGGGCGCACAACTGCACTGGTCCTTCCCATGAGCAACAGAAACCCCCGTCTGTTACCCTTGGACCCACGTCACTCAGCGTATTATGCCCCAGGCACAGCTTAGCTTCCATCTAGATTACAAGTCAATATCGTTGAATGTTACTGCGCAATATAGCTCCCATACTCTTAATAATTCTAAGTAGATCCGTGTGTTTAGTACGCAAAGTACCTACCGAAGGTAGTTGTAACAAAATCGATGGTAGGTAGAAACGGTATTATAGTGAAATGTGGAGCGAACGTGCCGCGCATCTATTTGTGAGTGTTGGAGCAAACGTTTCATCTTTACAGAGTATTGCTATTTGTAAATGTATTGAAGAGTTTAGACTGGAGTGTATACGTCAACTGTGGAATCGACAACTCTCTCTAGCTTTGTAAGCATTTCATGTTTGTTTCAAAAGGATTGGTGAGCTCTAATAACAATGTAATCATTATACAGCTCGGTAACAAGTTACTGTTAAATGTAGAAGCAGTGATGGCCCAGTGGTTGAGACTTCAAGTCTTACTCGGGAGGTCCGAGGTTCGATCCTGGGCACACACCTCTGACTCTGAGTTAGGTGTGTTTTAAGCAATTAAATAGGTGTGTGAAGTCTGCCAACCCGCACTAAGCCAGCGTGGTGGACTGTGGCCTAATACTCTCCTCATTCTGAGGAGGAGACCCGGCTCAGCAGTGGGCCATTGAGGGGTCGTGATGATGATGATGATGTAGCTAACGACACGTAAGTATAGGTTTGACCTTGAATGCGCAGAAGATACTATTAGGGGCGAGAGAAGCGCGTCACACGAAATTGGTTCTTTTGCGACGATGGATGGAGCTGCCAATACACTTTCCCCCACTATTTTTTCTCAGACCTAAATTCCCCCACTGGCTCGGTATACATATAAGCCGTGTTAGGATAGCTTCACGGTAGCTAGAAGAGTAATTTCGTGGGGTAAATCATAGTGAATTACAAGTTAGTAAAGTATAATCTTCATAAAGAATCACGTCAATTTTTATATTCCTATTATTATCTTAGAGGTCAAATAGTGTAGGTGAATATCTGAGACATTTAGGAATTTTTTATGTTCAAACCCCGTAATAAGTTGTATAAAGACTTCTCCCATTGGAATTTTGAGCTGTAATCTTTTGGTCTAGGACTATTAGTATCTAAAGAATGGAGAAATATTATTTTTTCCTTAAGTATAGAAATGGTAATTCTTGAGACCTAACTAACTTGGGAAATTATTGAATCTTTTTTTTTTTTTATAATAGATAAGGTGCAAACAAGCAGATGGTCCACTTGATGGTAAGTGGCAACCATCGCCCATGGACATCGGAAAAACAAGAAACACTCTCTCGTTTTGTCGATGCGTTGCATCCCCGAAGATAGAGTGGGAAGGGGGAATGAAGAAGAAAGATGATGCGGATTTAGCGGACCCTAGGCAAGAGCCCAGAGTCCACTAGACCCACAGCATTAATGGGATGGGAGAGGGAGGGGGTAAGTCTGGCCCACATGCGGCTCAACCGGATCGTGTCTATGACACTTGGCTCTTCAAGTATCTTTTCAAAAATTTTAGTCATAAAGTAGATTAAAGTAGCTTAGATTTCTTGGATGAAACTAAAACTAAAAATAACGGATGTTCATAGTAGTGGCTTAAATAAGTTCGGAACACATCTTGATATGTTTTACGACCGACCCGGACGTGAGTGATCGTGAGCCAGCCTAATGTACTGGATTACTTGTCGTTTAGATCCTTGGAAGCTTTTTGATTGAGGGTGATGACGCCTCACTACATAGTATAAAATAAAGTCGCTTCCCGCTGTCTGTATGACCCTATGTATGCTTAGATCTTTTATAATACAAGCATGTTATAGTAGAGAAACCGTGCGAAGCCGAGGCGGGTAGCTAGTCTTCTATATAAGAAAACCTGCCAAGAAGTCTCTACTATGATATCACCATAAATTAGCCTAAATTCGACTGATCTAGAATCTACTACCAAGATTCAGCTTAAGAGAATACTAGTAAGTAAACTAAGTAATTAGTCCGCCATTTTGGGCGTTCCGCCATATTGGATTTAGAGTGAAGTCATTTTATTTTTTGTATTTTTGTCCTCAGACTCAGACGACAAAGTTATCCTTTGAGGGAATCTTTTTTCATTTTGAGGTACAGATCCTTAAAAAACAGGATTTAAACTACTCCATGTGAATTCACTTTGGCGATATCCAGTAAATCGTTCCTACAGCTTTCAGGTAAATTAATTTGAAGGTGGTAACTTCACAGAGATTTATAGGTTAATTTTAAAACCCATTAATATTTTGAGTTAATTTAGTTATTGAAATTAATTCCACTATCCTACTAATATGGTAAATATGAACGTTTGTATGTTAGGGTGTGTAGATGTTTGTATCGAACACACAATAACACGCACAAGACAATAATTACATGCACTTAAAGCGGAACACCGACAAACCAATATTAAACACTTACTACAACTATAATAGTCATTGTTCAATATATTTGAATGCGCGCGCGGCGGGGGGAGAGTGTTAGGTAGTGTTAGTTGCGCCACGGGCAGGGTCCCTCCCCCCCTATAGACCCCTTTGTTGATAAATAATACCCCGAGTCCTGTGTGTGCTATATCTCCTAAACGCTAGTTGGTTAACCTTTCCCTGACGAGAACCGACTGATGGTGAAGTGCGGACTATTTAAAACTGTTTAGTGTTGTTATGTGTTGTGGTGCGAGTGGGTATGCCCCGAAAGAAGATTAGAAAGAAGATTCAAGATTAGAAAGAAGATTCAAGATCATCAAGAACTTCTTTCAAGTAATTTCAAGTTTTTAACGCCTTGACAATAGATAACCCTTAATTTTAAAAGCTGAAGATAAGGGCCCAGCCAGCTTCCACGTGTGTGGGATTTGTTCACCCCAGTCATCAGGCGACCTCCGTTTGACAACTCAAGTTTATTTGGTATAAAATAAAAAGTACTACCCGCAAATATAAATTTATTAACAGTGTTGCTAACTTTTATCACTCAAGAGGATCTTAATGATCTACAAATTGTAAGCGTAAAAAATACATCAAGTACTTTTTATTTCGAAGAAACTTATATAGTCTCCGGAGTATAAAAGTTTTTTTTTACCCTGTCATAATTCCTGGGCAAAAGGTTATATTATTTTAATATTTCATTAAATGAATGTCTAAGAGAGTGTAAGATACTAACACTCTCTTAGACTGGAGACTGGGAGGGAACTTTTCAATTTAGTTTAAATCCAAAGTTTTCGCGAAGTCGAGGGTAGATACAAATAGTAATAGAAAATACGAACAAATCATCTATTGCTGATTTCAATAGAGCTGTATTTTAATAAATTTGCAATCATCTAGTACATTTTAGAAAAAATATACAAAATATAACACACATTTTTTTCACTCTTTTCAGTTCTTTTATAGGAGAAAAGAAAACCATTATTTGTTTCTGTTGTTATGAAAACCATTTGGCATTTCCATCACAATTTTAGATTAAAAAAATAGCTTTCTTTGTATCTTGAAAAAACTACTATATCTGTATACAAGTATTTGTATTTTATATACATTCCAATCACTTCAATATATAGTTAAAAATCGACCCGTCCCGGCTCCTCCCGGGTGCAACTTAAGTGTCTGTCTGTGAATTTAAAAAGTAATCTACAGATATCGAAACAAACGTCTTGAATATGAATGGATTTATTTGGATAAGGATGAATACAAATGTATAGATAATATGCTCTGATTTAGGTCAGCATTCCTGCGACGAAACACATTTTATTGCAAATTTTTTACACCTTGGGTTACATTATAGAAATTTTTGTAGGGATACCTAACCATATCCAGTAATAAATATAGCCTATGTTACCTAGGGATAATGTAGCATTATAATGGTGGAATAATTTTTGAAATCGGTCAAGTACTTTTTGAGTTTATCCTTTACAAACATACAAAATACAAATCATTCCTCTTTATAATATACTAGCGACCCATCCCGGCTTCGCGCGGGTGGAATATTATTTTTTAAAATATATAGGCCCTCCCGCATTTCGGTGCCCCCTCTCTTGCCGCTTTACTCGCTGCGCTGCGTCGCTATACTGGCCCGTCGCGTCGTCGTGTATTTTTTGTTTATATTGATATTTTTAATTTCGTAATATCTTTTGAATGGAAAGTCCGATTTTAATAATTCAAAAAGTAATTTACAGGTATTGAAATAGTCTTGAATACGAAATAATTTATTTGGATAAGGATTAATACAAAGTTATAGAAAACATGGTCTGATTTTGATAGGCATTTTTATCAACTTTTAAAATGTAAAAAAGTAGTTATAGTGACGTAACTATAATAGTTGGACATATGGTCTCGCGGACTTTTTTGTAGATATTGATACGTTCTATAATATTGTAGAACATTTTTTTGTTCTATCATCAATACTTTTTGCAGCGCATGCGATGAAAGATATTTTATGGCTAATTTTTTGGCACCTTGGGTTGGTTTTCGTGAGATTTCCTAAGGATCTCTAATTTTTTGATAATGTAGCTTTCTAATGGTGAAAGAATTTTTGAAATCGGTCCAGTAGTTTTTATGTTTATTCGTTACATACAAAAATACAAAAATACAAATCTTTCCTCTTTATAATATTAGTATAGAAGTATAGAAGTATAGAAGTATAGAAGTATAGAAGTATAGAAGTATAGAAGTATAGAAGTATAGATAAAAAAAGCTTGAAAGTGATACATTATCTAATGCTGACATAAAATAGTCTTTAATTACGAACTATCATTTTGCTTATTTTGGAGTAAAATAATATTTTAGCGAAGGATAGTCATGTCATTTATTATCTCACATCAAGATGGAGTCGTTTCAGAAAAGACTGAGTGAACTATTGTTTTATACTTTGAAAGCAATGCATTAAAGCAACATACGAAGCTAGCAATCTCGTGAAAGCTGGAGGTCAGGAGGGTATTATTTAACCCCTTTTACAAAAAGAGGTAAATTTAATTATCTCGTATTAGTAAAACGATAGAGCTTGGTATCGCTATATTTTATATTTTAATTTTCAACATCAACATAATTTATATATGACTTACTCCCAAAGATATAAGAGACATACACTTCATCCCATTTTTCAACCATTTCAATCCTTTTTTTCGCGATTATTACTTTTGAATTACTATTTGAAAAAAGAGAGTGAGTAAGAACAGTTATTAAAAGAAAAATAATAATAAAAAAAGACAGATAATAAAAGAGGACAGAGCAAAATTAAAATTGAATAGGCAAAGGAGAGAGAGAGAGAGAGAGATGATCGAAAGAAAGAAAATGAAAAGAGAGTGATCATTCTGAACAGATAAAAATTAAAGAGAGAAAAAAGAAAGAGAAAGATTGTATATAAGACGTAAATACCTTTTCTCTCAGTGAAAGAATTTTTAAAATCGGATCAGTAGCAACAAAATGGCCATATTCTATTAATTAAAACATGTATATGGCAACACTAAATCACCTGTGTCACGCACGAATAGTGTAGTTTTCTATCAGTTAAAATTTTTTTTAATTGGATTAGTAGTTCCTGAGAAACTCTTCAATTTACAAAATGGCCACGATATGGCACTCAAATGGCGATATCTTTTTAATTAGTATATAGGAAAGGATGTAGCTTTCTATCGATGAAAGAATTTTCAAAATTGGTTTAGTAGTTCGTATGTAATCTCATTACAGAGAAAAAGAGACTAATAAGGGTATGTAAAGGACACTCGCCACCACTGCTCAGGCTCTCTGTTTAAACCCAAGGTTAAACTCACCTAACCTTACCCAACACAAGAAGTGGCAAATAAATTGTAAGGTACTCACGTGACCTTAATCGGACAGCATTCCCAGTGCTTCCACACCACTGCACTTAACACTTACTGACACTATCTAGAGACTACTTCACTCCGAGAGAACGCGCACGACTTAGACTCCAGACAGACTGTCGATGGCATATAAAAGGTCGAGACTGTCAAACGACGGAAGTGACTACTACCCTACTCCATCGCCATAGATTTCGATGACGATTCGATTATTCGATAATCTTTTATTATTCTCCGACATATAAATGCACGAGTACATATTGAGAAATTACAAGAACTTTTTAAATGCAGAATTGCGAAATTTGCATTTTTTTTGTGTTTAATTGCAAGTCAACAGATTTTTTTTTAAATTTTTGAATAAACATACGATGTTACGAGATAAATAATAAAAATAGTTGTTGTAAGTCTCGAAGTGAAAAAAGTGACCTAATATCTCAATTTCACTAATAGATTAAAAAGAAACGGAAACAATACTAACTTCCTAACTAATATAATAATTTCGAGAAAAACTCTTAAGAAACGTAGGGAATACTTAATAATTCAAACTCAACTAACAACACCGTGATTTAACCTACTACTTACGCCATCTATTGACGGATAGATGGCTTCTGTCTCTCTGTTACTCAATCAGGCTTAAATCACTGAACTAATTTTGGTGAAATATGATACAGAGATGAAGTAGAGGTTGAGGAAGGACATAGGCTATTTTTTATCACAAAAAAACTTAAAAATACAAAATAAACAAATGATTATATTCGTACGCCATCTATCGACGTGGGGATGAATTTCACGTCGATCTGTGTGGTCGTTATGTCCTTGGGACAAATATAAATTAAAATGTAAAATGTAGTGATATAGCGATTAAAACGTCAGTTTTCACAAGTATTACAGCGTCACAAAGGCCATATTTAGTGTAACCGAGAATAACATTGTCTCATAATCTCGAGAAGTGCTCTTTCCATTCAGCATTGAAAGTGCTGCGCTGGTAGGAATCAAGTGTTCAAGGTTAAGGCCAGCTTCACTTTACACTCTCCAAGTTTCAGTAAAATCGATTTTTATACTATTATGTTTACATATTTTAACACCATAAACTCAGAAACTATCAGACATTAAACGAATTAACTATGCTAATATAAAAAGCTGAAGAGTTTCTTTTTTTTTTGCTTGAATGGGCTAATCTCAGGAACTCCTAGTCCGATTTGAAAATTTCTTTCAGTGTTAGATAGGCCATTTATCGAGGAAGGCTATAGGCTATATATCATTACGCTACGACCAATAGGAGCGGTGCATTACAGGCACGAAATCGCGCGGGTAGACTAGTAAAATAATATTTCGATCCCTACCTGTATTGGTTTTAAAGAGAGAGATAATCTTACTTATAAAATGGCAACTTTATGACATTTGAATATCATATTTATTTATGTATATTTTTTTTAGAACCCTACATAGCCTTAGTTACTCAGGAATGATGTACCACTGTATGGATGAAAGAACAAACATATAAAAAAATGAAATCTACTCGCTGAATGTAGAAAATTCATATCTTAAATCAGGATGTTGCTGTTCGACAGTATCCTGACGTGTTGTCTTGCAATTATACCATCCCAGATTTATCTTAGGAGATCGAGAAGTAGGCAGAGTTTAGAGACATCCCTTTATACGAACTTGCTGCTCATAACTAACTGAACTAGACAACGAAACGACTCACAGGATCCTATGTGAGGAAGACCTGCTACAAACGCATTCACTAACACTATTTTAGGTAATGTAAATTTGGAAAAAAATATTTGCTAGACTCAATTTTTCTTAACAATATTATGACTTAGACACGTAATGAACTAGCCACTAGCAATAATGTTTGTAATTTGAATCTAAACAGAATTCTTTATTCCCGGAAAAATTAGAGTTCCTGTGGGATAAGGGTTATTATTCTTACAAGGGATATAATTGAAATAAAAGGGGATTGACCACATTGTTGGGCATTTTGGCCCTTAGCGTGCAAGCAGTAAGGATAAAATAAATATGTAAAATTGTTAGGGCTACTTCTTGTATATTATTTTTTCAATAACTAGTTATTGAAAAAATAATATACTTTAGTAACCAGCAGTTTCCAAAAAAATATATAGAATTTTTTAGAACCTTATTTTTGTAGTATAAATATTGTCTCATAATTCCCGTATGCTAAATGAAATGCGATTTTGACAATTGAAAAAAAGAATAGTCGTCACAGCTCCATAGATTAAATAAGATAATGTATCGACTTAAGAATCGATTCCAAATAAATCGATTGCTTTTTTATAATATTGAACTTAATGTAATTATTATGGTTGTTAATATTGCTTGTTTATTAAAATAATATTTACTTGAAATAATGTTTATTATTGGCATATATTTTTTAAATTATTTATTTATGAATGTTTTTTATTAAACTAATTAAGAATATACGAAATCGACTTTAGGATGATCGAATAGTTTATCTTTTTAACCTAATGTTGGTAAGAAATCATTCTCAAAATGTCAGTTTTAAGCCAAAAATTAATTAACATACTCATTATTTAAATATTTTATTTCTGTAGATTGATACTACGAAAAATCGACTAGGGGCGATATTTATTCAAACATAAGTTTAGGTATAATTGTTTTTAGCTGAGCGTTCTGCACAAAAAGAGCCAGAAAGGGATATTCCCCTTTAGAAACATATAATTATGTAGTTTGTAACATGAATCGACACTTTATCTTAGAACAAATTTAGTTCAACGTGGACGAAGTCACGCGGGTCGCTTAGTGTATAATATGATGTTCTATCATAATTCATAGTAAATAGTGTCGTGAATATTCTTTGAAATGAAGCATAATGGCGTCGGATTTGTTACAATTTTCTTATGATTTATTAGGCCAAATATTCTAGTTATAATATCACATTTATCTACATCTACTTTCTAAATAAAACCGATAATTTCATAACCAATTTTTCCGCTACAATAGTATCAGTATGCTGTCAATAATCTAATCGTTTCAGGGCAGTAGTTCTGAATTAATAATAGAAACAATCGATTTCTACTTGAAAACCCGTTTACAATACAACTTCACGACCACATCTAATCTATACTAATATATAAAGCTGAAGAGTTTGTTTGCTTATCGCAGGAACTACTGGTCGGATTTCCAAAATTCTTCCAGGATGAGATAGCTCATTTACAGAGGAAGGCTATAGGCTATATATCATCACGCTAAGACTAATAGGAGCGGAACATCACGCGGAAGAAGACGCGCGGGTCAACTAGTGATCTATATAATAAAATGTAACTTGCCGAATGTACATAGAAGATATAAAGGAACACCTAATGTGATAAAAAAAATTATACATCTGTCTGAATCACGCCAAAACTACTGCACGAAATTAGATGCAGTTGTTCATATTTGTATTGATCCAGCTATAAATTAAAATATATTCTTTGTTTCATTTAAATCGGATATCAGTAAAAATGTAAAGTAAATTTGCACTTATAAGTTGTTCAATATATACTTATAATTAATGATAAAACGAACTTACTAAATGAAGTTTGATACTTAATAATCGCTAGAATAAAGCTGCGAAGTATAATATCAATGTATCTGAGAGATAGATTCAAAATATGAAAATATTTATGCCAACCCAATTTTTCGAAGGAATCCATATTTCAAAGGAATAAGTAACAAGCACACAGGGGTATCAATTTACAGTCGAAGTGAGAAAATATTCTTTTTGTGACGAAGGGATATACATTTTTTATTATAAATCCATATTCCTTGACCTATACGTCGGAGAATAGTAAACGATTATCGAATAATCGAATCGTCATCGGAGTAGTAGTGGGTAGTAGTCACTTCCGTAATTTTGACAGTCTCGACTTTTTATATGCTATCGACAATCTGAAGTCTTAGTCTTGCGAGGTCTTTCAAGGAGTGAAGTAGTCTCTGGATAGTGTTAGTGTTGTGTGTGCCTTAGGTTTACAGTGATTCTCTTATTTTGTGCCAACATATATAAAACCTTTTAGATAATTCGATCAACTGAGTAACCAATATTAAAAAATAGCTTAACACCTTAGTAATGGAGACTCAGCATCACGACAGGACACCGCAGCATAACCATAATGGTTATTAGGCGAGCTCCGTTTGACAACAACATTCAGTCTTGGACTAAAATATAATGTGCTATCAGCGAATATAAAGTCATCAACGGTGTTGCTAAATCAAATTAATATTGACGAAACTAAGGGTTTTTTTTGAAGGAAGGAAACCCTAAAGAAGTTATTTTAACATCTCCATCAGTTGAACATATCTCTTAGGGAATTGATCTGAATATCTATCAATTCCATGCGATATACAGAATTTATTACACACAGAGTTTGTTCCACATAGCTGAAATATATGCGAAGCAGAAGAAAGTTGGTAAAGTTAGCAATACCATTGATAACTATAAATAGACTAAGATATATTCGTGGGTAGATATTTGCGGGTAGTGCCTTTTATGCTATTACAACAGTATATAACCTCTGTATAAAGCCGAGTCCTAGTCCTACCTAGATTGTCCAAGTGTATTGATTTCCATTAAAAATTCCATTTGTAAACACAACGTTGAAATGTAAACGGCATACGTCGATAATAATAGAGTGTGCATTAACTCCCACTAAAAATAGAGCTTGGAAAATAAAACATTTGTATTGTACGAAGGTTTCTGAGGATAATATAATATGAAATAACGCCCTTGCCCTACCAGCATTAGTAACGCGATATCCGTTATATAAAAAGAAATTGTGGTTTCGTTTTTTCATCTTAGTGAGTTGTGGAAACGCTGAGAAACAAAATGGATGAAGCCAATTTATGTATTTGAATTAATATAATACTAGTCGACACGTCCCAGCTTCGCATGGGTGCAATAATGTTGCTAAATAAAGATAGTAGTATTTTATTATTATCCCGCAGAACCTCTGAATTTTCCGGGATAAAAAGTAGCTTATGTGTCGTCTCTAGCAAATATCATTAAAATCCATTCCACCGTTTTTGCGTGATTTAGTAACAAACTTTTACATTTATAATATTCGTATTTTTAGCGCTGATTGAAATTGAGAAATCTCATAGTATAAAAACTCAATAATTCTGAAAATTTAAAGAATCATAGGAATATAAAAGATGGTACAAAACATTGAAAGCCATTTGGGGCATACAAATCCCACACACGTGGAAGCTGACTGGGCCCGGTTTCAGCTTCTTAAGTTAGGGGTTATCTATAGTCAGTTAGGCGATAAAGACACAGTACATACAAGTTCTTGATGATTTCTTATCTTCTTTCTAATCTTCTTTGAGCATGCCCATTACACATTTCACACAATAACATAAATAGTTTTAAATAGTTCACACTTCACCACCAGTCGGTTTTCATCAGGGAAGGGTCAATTAACTAGCGTTTAGGATATATAGCACACACAGGACTCGGGATATTATTAATCAATAATCACAGGGATGTATATCGCGAGCGTGCGCCGCTCTCTTCAAATAACAAATTTTATTAACAAACGATCTGATAAAAACTCAGTGGTATAAAACTATTCTACATAAATAAAATCCTCCACAGAATAATGTACCTACTAAAACAGAGAAGACTAAACACGACTCCTAAAACTTTTAAAACTCCTAAAAAGTGGTTAAACTTGACACACTTTCAAAAGCTTTAATACAACATTGAAATCCAGGATTAACAGTAACAATAAAATCGTGGTAGGATCTAGTTATTTTTGCTTTTAAAACTTTAGAGTCTATAAAAGTTGTCTCATCCAACTAGTTTTAGTGTTAACCGAGTTAACAATGTGTCGATAAAATTTTAAGTATTATTGTTGGAGTCCACAAAGTATGGTTTTATTTGCCTTTGTGTAATATCCTTATGTAAAATAAGAAAAATAATGTCTCTATTGTAGTTAAAAAAAGGCGCTACAATTGATGACATATCTGAAATATTTGAAACTGTACAAAGGAATTGAAGGAGTTATATGAAAAAAAGAAGAAAATAATTGGTATGACCCTAATATCACTAAAGACTTGTAATATTAGCTTACAAGGCTATATTTTCGCCAGACATGAGCGAGGATGTGTATTTGACATACTATGAGGTAAGTAAGTGAATCGATTCAATTGGTTCTTAACAAACAAAGTCCTCGTTACACAATCTCTGGTGAAACTATGGTGTTGAAACTATAGTACATGTTACCCAAATAATACGTCTCACCGTCTTGTACTACTTAAGTTTCTATAGTAAAATAGAATTTTTAATTATCACAGAAGTCCCCCGTGAGGGGACGGGATAGGATACTATTCCCCTCTGCCGCTGGGAGAGCATCTCGTAAGATCCGAGTAACCCAGCACCCCCTTGGTGGTAGGGGATCTGTTCCCCGACTGGCTTGCGACCACCACCATGCGAATCCGACCGCCAAGTATCATAGACGCCTTCCGGTCGAGCCGCATGTGGGCCAGACTTACCCCCTCCCACTCCCATCCCATTAATGCTGTGGATCTAGTGGACTCTGGGATCTAGCTCAGGGTCCGTTGAGACCACAGCATTTTTTCTTCTTTACTCCCCCTCCCCATTCTATTTTGAGGATGCAACGCATCGACAAAACAAGATCTATTGTTTTGTTGATGTCCATGGGCGATGGTGGCCACTTACCATCAGGTGGACTGTCTGCTCGTTTGCACCTTTTCTACCATAAAAAAAAAGAAAACAAAAACTTGATCCTCTTAGTGAGATGATCATTTTCTCTTTAACCTTATATGTGTAGAAAGTTTACTTTTTAGGATATCCTTAACTTATATATTCTCCGAAATTTAAAATATATTTTTTATGTTCAGGTGTACTAGCTTTACATTGACGCTCCCATGGTTAATGGATATTGCAATTCACTACTGCACAATATTGATCTGTACCTATTAAAAGAAATACAAGAATATAAGTTTGCCATCTCGGTACGCTCTGTATACAAATAAAACTACAACTCAAACTTTTAGATCCAATTTCAGTAAAGTTGGTCTGAATTTAATAAGTGTTAAATGGATTGTGCTCCACTGACAGACAGGTAGTTTATCAAATCAGGGCAGACATTCTTACTTGTTATTTGTCACACAGATAACCTTCTCTAGTAATGATGAAACGTCCTTCGTTTAGAGGATCCATTTTTAGTATTATCTAGGATTTCAGGAGGTTTATAGACAGAGCTATAAACCTCCTGAAATCCAAAAAACAAAATAATGATAATGGTAATGAGCAACGCGAACATGGTCTGGTTGTCGACGTGTACTGACAAATTAAATGACGAAGTAAATGGTGACAACGTATAACTCGATATACGCTTAAATATACAACTTTAAACTCATTGTTAGCTCTTATTGCTCATTTATGCTAAAAAGATAGCGCTGTCATAGCGAATATATATATTATGTCGGAGAATAGTAAAAGATTATCATTTTCATGTCATTTTGACAGTCTCGACCTTTTATGTGCCATCAACAGTCTGGCTGGCTGTCTGTCTTAGTCGTACGCGGTCTCTCAAGGAGTGAAGTAGTCTCTGGATAGTGTTAGTGTTGTGAAGTGCAGCTAGAGTTAGGAGTGCTGTTCGATTAAGGTCAGGTGGGTACCTTACAATTTAGTTGCCACGTCTTGTGTTAGGTTAGGTTTAGGTGAGTTTTACCTTGGGTTTAAACAGAGAGCCTGAGCAGTAAAGGCGAGTGTTATGATCACTTAAAGAAATTCCTTAAGCCTACACCTTAGTCACAAGTCCAAGGCATCATATTTGATCATTTATCGGTTCAGTAGAAGTATCTACGTTGTGTTTACCCAATAGTCCATTCAATATCATCACCCGTGTTAGTGTTTTCCAATATTTCCCTCTCCTTCTTCCTTCTCATTATTAAAATTCCCGACATATATATATATATACTTGTCGCAAACTAAAAGGAACGGAATGGATGGCCTACCATGACAGGACAAGTAACCAAGGTGTAGGCTTATGGACCTCCCTTATGTAATTACAACATTCACCTCCACTGCCCAGGTTCTCTGTTTAAATCTAAGGTTAGGCTAACACAAGACTAACCTAAACCTAACTTACACTTCCGACATGTAATTATGTTTTCTAATTCAGTGACCTGATATTTTGATAAAAATATAGGATTCCATTAGCAGGACAATCAATCATAACAATCCAAAAACATTTTTTTTGTAGACCAGCGCTATTTGTAAGGTCCGTAATAATGCCATCAAGCTGATCTAATGATGTATAAACTAAAACACTATTTGTTAAGTAATTAGTAGGCTAGTCTAATGTGGACTTGTGTATTTTATTATCATGAATACTAAAAGCTCGTATTCAATTACGTCTATAATCCAAGAGTAAAATAAATTCACTTAATCAGCTCCGTAGGTTACCCGTACCCCTTTCATTTTCGTACAAATCGTCTCTCATTCGCGCTCAATTTCCGGGTACGTAGCGGAATTGCAGTCTATTCGTTAGGAAATCCAATCTCATTTAGTTTTCACTACGCTCAGAAAAGCACACATATTTTTAAGGTATGGTTAACACCTAAAATATTGGACATCATTGGGCCTAAGCAATCAGTGACCTTTATAATCTATATATTAATCTTTTTACGAAAATTGCGCGTACGAAAGAGTATTACTCACACTTATCTATATCTATACTATTATATAAAGAGAAAAGATTTGATTGTTTGTATATTTGTATGATCGTTTGTTTGTTGCAAATAGGCTCTAAAAGTACTGAACCGATTTTGAAAATTCTTTCATTCGATAGAAAGCTACATCCTTTCCGGCTAACATTGGCTATGTGGTGTTGCCATACATATTCTAATTAAAAAGATATGGCCATTTAAGTGCCATAACTTTTCGTGAGTGACAAATAATTTAAATACATATGTAAATTAACGTACTCTATTATTCTTTTATGTTATAACCAAATAGTGTTTATATACGTACCATCCTCTACTTTTTTTAATTTATTTATTTAATTTATAAATTATTCGTCGGCTTACACTGACTCTGTATGTGTCGCACAGAGGGCCACTGAAAATCAGCTGAGGGCCATACGGTCTCTTAAGAGTCTGAGTGGTTTTCTTTTGGCAATGCAAATTAGATTGTAGATTAAGTTCTAGATGCTATTTTTTAATTTTTATATATATATATATATTTTTCAAGTTGTTTGTATTTGCAATTTCATTTTATGTTGTGTTTTGCCAATAAAGTTTGTTTCTTTCTTTCTTTCTTCTTTCTTCAAATATGATTTAGTGTTGTCATATACATTTTTTTAATCAATAAAACATGGCTGTTTTGTTGCTACTAATACGATTTTAAAAATTCTTTCACTGAGAGAAGTCTATAGTATTTCCGTCTCTCTTCGTCTTATATGCTATCATTCTCTCTCATCCTCTCTCTTTTTTTTCTCTTTAATATTTATCTTCATCTCTGTTCAGAATGGTCAGTCTCTGTTCGGTTTCTTTCTTTCGATGATATTTAGGTTAGGTTAGATTTTTCTTTTTATCATTTTTCTTTTTATAAGTTTTTCTCACTTTCTCTCTATTTTTGCAAATAATGAAAAACTAAAAAAATTACAGAAAGACAAATTGAGGACATCAATTATAATATTGCTTTAAATACTCGGAGCGAAGCGAGGGCAGCCCGCTCGTAGTTTATATAGAGAAGGAGTGCAGAATGCTATTTTTTTTTAATTATGCATAAAAAATAAATTAAATTAATTAAAAAAAATTCATCATCATTTCCTACTCTTTTGTTTATTGTTAAAGTAATTTAAATTAATTACGGTCGAATTTCGACCACTAGTATAATAAAAATATATGCAGATCCTTTTGTTCTTATTCAAACCTAGCCCATTAGTCTGGGTTCCATTGTAAAGAGTCTATATAGATGTATGGATAATACCAACTGTTCATAACTGACTGAAAGAGTGGTAGAAAACATATTTTGAATTTGTTTGGTATTAATTTTCATTGCTCATACAGACATACAAAATTTGTAGCTTAAGAACCACTCAGTAACTGCTACATAAGCAGTAACTCTTCACTTCCTTATAATCTTTTATTTCATTTAGTTCTTCTACCTCATCTTTGTTAGCTACTGTTAACAAATCGACAGTCTACCCAAGGGATAACATGGTTATCTGACATATATAACAGGTGCTTTTTAGGTTGACGTCATAAAAGTGATAAGCCGACAATTGATCTAATGCTTATCAATATTTCAATACCGATACGATATTGTAGAAGGCTACAATCAAAACATAAAAAATTCAACCGCCGTCCACGCTCGTTAATAGAATACCGCACAGACAACGATTATTATTTGTTATTTATACTTGCTTCTATAACAGAAGGGATTGAGTATATTGAATATTTGAGTATGAAGGATCTTCCAATATTTATGAAATGATTTCTGTGTAGCCATAAACAGTTTACCCATACATACGATCTTCCAAACTCCTTCAATTCTTTAGTCTTATTTATGGTAATGGCGGCGCACCATTTCTATAAAAGCGATTCTCTTCTAGGTCTCTAAAGAAATTATCATAATTTGATCGAATTTCCGTCGGAAGTAGTGTACAAACTTCGAAACCAAAATCAATGCTGCCAAAATTACAACTAACAGTAGTAAATATCTGTTTCAATATTGGAAGGAAGAAAAACAAAGTATATGCTGGTGCTCCAATGATAAACTGTCAAACTCCGTAGCCAATGTGACTAGAATTATTCTCTGTCCAGATTAAATATTCTAGTTTGTCTCAGGAGAATATCTCGGCCACATAAAACTGTACACTTGAAAATATTACATTTTCAGACCATTTCAAAGCTGGAAATTGGAGGAAACAAGTTTACACTAACACAACCAATTTCTAGACCTTATAACGGTAAACATTCTTTGCTTTGTGTTTGTGTCATTCTAGATACCAAGAGCGTCACCAAGGTAAGGGCAAATGCCCCCCTGCTCTTAACAAAAAAAAATTGTAGGCCAAAACGTCAGTATTCGAATATATTTGCTCATCTTTATATGGACTTGTACCAGCCCCCCCCAAATTCGCCCATACTACAGATATGTCTAGTTTATATGAGTTATAGTGCAAAGTAGCATTTAAAAGACAATGGTAACATGGACTGGTAGACCAGTACCTCCTACTAGAAGTTGAGACCAAGGAGTGGGTTTAACGAGCCATATTGACTCATACTCCTCCAATGCTAGTGAATGGAAGAATCAAAACAGAGCTTGTAAATTATCAAGGAGATGGAGATATTTTAAATTTAACCGATAGAAACTACTAGCCATTCAAACGCTCAAACAGTGTTGCTAGTAAAAGCTCCAAGAGTAGCTATTTCGGGATTTTATCCTGGTATTTAGATAGTGAATACGTGGAGCAAAGCGTCTATGGTATTATTATCTTTACGTATTATTATGCAGTATAGATTATATCTAGAACACAAAGTAATTTTCAACAATGTAGTGGAAGGTGTAGAGGTTGTAAAATAAGTATAAAAGCGAAAACGTAGCTATAGTTGCAAAGAACTTAAAATCGACTGTTCAATTCAGATGCATTGTGATTTTTGTACTCAAATTATGTTTACACAATGACTTGACGTTGTGACTATAATTTTGATTGCACAGTTTTCGTTTTACCAAAAAACAGAGAAGATGATGAAGGTCAAAGTAGAGTAACATCGTATGGAATGGAACAATCTTAAGTGAATCCAAAAACTACTACACCTTATTAGAAAATGAAGCATTTAATTCAAAATAAAATCTCAGGATCTACAGGTTCGATTTTAAAAATTATTTCAGTGTTAGATAGCCTATTTATCGAGGAAGGCTATAGGCTATATATCATCACGCTACGACCCATAGGAGCGGAGCTATACGTGGACGAAGTCGTGCGGGTCGGCTAGTAAGTATTCTATTGGATGGTCAGAATTACTTCTACAATTCTCCTAACCTTTACATCTTCTAAATATCGTGTAATTTAAAGAACGAGCTGAGACCTTCAATTTATTTATCGACCCATAATTCTATGGACGCAAAATAAATGCTGATGAATTTCAAAACGCAAAACGAGATCCAATTCCGTTTTAGTGACTTTGCTCTGTTAACGGAAGAAAATATTACATTTATCATACATTTAGGAAATACAAAGAAAAACATATAAAAATCGAAAAAGTTGCGCCTAAGGTACTGAACCGATTTTAATGAATGATGTGGACCGGGTGACATAGGCTTTAGATGGAATTTAAACCTTATTCATGACTCTGACCCTGCCAATTATTACTATAGGTCACAGAGGAATTATTTTCTAATACAAAATGGTGTAGCACTAAAGAAAACAGACCATATAAATAAAAGCAAAGTCACAATCGCGAGTCTCATAATTATTTGTGTCGTATCTGGAGCCAAGTTAATTGTAAAACATTCTACTTCTACTCGTAGGCTCGAGAAACTATTCTGTTTAATGAGACTACAAACTCAAGTTGCAGATTGGTTTTCCAGTTTTCTGATTACACTTTATTTTCTTTTTGTCCTTTGACTATCTGAAAGGGAGGTATTTTATTTTCTCTCCCTCGCTTCTGTTGAAAATAATGATGTCAGGATGAATATTCTTACAAAAGCAATCTTATAAAATTACTAGCGACTTGCCCCGGCTTCACATACTTTCTTTAGTATATCTTGAATCTCATAGTCTATTGGTGAAAACCGCATTCAAATCAACTTTTTATATTATGTTCTAGAAAGCTCAAACTTGCTTTTATCACTTTAAATCTAAATAAATTAAATAATAAAGGGTGGATCCTCAATAATTATACTGTCCTACGTTACACTATGAAATCACTTGTCAAACTACTTACTGCTGCATAACTGCATACATGATTACGTACGACCTTGTTAACCTTCTCCTAGGTCACAAGCCCCTGGCTCTACTCAGTCAGATGCATGTTTATGCGTTTTACTAGACAGTAACAGTTGTAAGTTGCTAACATACCTAAATGTGAGAAATACTTTAAATTTTATTATGATTTTCAACTCAAAACAAGTTGACGAAACTTTTATTTGAAAAGTTTTAATAAATTTAAAAAAAAACAATGAGATGTGGGTCAAGGTGCCTCGTGTTGAGACTTTGGACAAACTATAATAAAATTTAGGAGTCTATCTGTGATTTATAAGACATAAGGTCTTCTGACATTCCTCCGAACTTGTCGACAAAACAGCTCAATCGTTTTCATAGAACTTTTGCTGACGGATAGAAAATTTTTCAGACGTTTATATTGGTTTCACTTTTGCTTCATAAATATTTAGGATTATTCATGAAAAATTGTAAAATCTATAAATATACAAGTCTCGGACACATTTTGCGTGACATTTGTATAAAGACTCGTTGTCCGTATTATTTTATACTAGCTGCGCCCCGCGGTCTCACCCGCTATATTTTGAATAATTCACACTGTATCATTATAAATTATAGCCTATGTGTTATTCTGATGTGTAAGTTATATTATTGTAAAGTTTCATCAAAATCCATTCAGTAGTTTTTGCGTGAAAGTGTAACAAACATACATCCATACATTCTTACAAACTTTCGCGTTTATACTATTAGTAGGATTGACTTAATGTAACTAATTAGAACCAATAGAATCATTTCATTTGACACTGAGCGGAGAGTAGGTAGGTTAACAAATACATCCCTCGCACATCCCTAGTGGAAACACAACCTAAGGGGCATAAATTTATATTTTTCTTATGAAACTTCGTACGAATTAAATTGACAAACTTAACTTTGCGTTCAAAGAACTGTTGTCTCCATACAATAATATATGTCGCAGACAATTTACCCACCGCAATAAAAAAATTATTTAATTTTATAGTTTTTAGACAATTTCCTTAGCAAGTACTGAAACACATTACTTCTCAGCAAATTTCATGATTCTAGCTCATAGAAAAGTACGATTTCTATGCTTGTATCAAAATATTATTATGCGCAATATAAACGGCTGTATCTTCGGATTACATTCATAGACAGCGATTACCTATTTATTAACGGACTTGTATTCAAATAGGGATTTTGGATTTTTTTGCAACTTCTCGACTTATTAATTTCAATTTGATACCTCCACGCGTTTCTGAGAAAAAGAATCGTTTCAGACAGATAGACGGACAACGAAGTCATTCCACAAGAACTACTATAGAACCCTAAAAACTGTGTCCGTCCTTTGGTCCATAAAAACTTCCAAGAACATTAACTGCCATGTTAAATTTACTGTAGTTTAAAATTGCAAAGTTTCGCGTAAATTAGGAAATATTGCCATACTAAAAATTGTTTAAAACTTCCCTGGCTTTGCAACTACAATGTAGATCTATTCTCGACTCACTCATTTATTGATAATGAAGTTTCAGGAACTAGAAAGCCTTGGTAATTACTTAAATGGATCTCAGTGTTGTGTTGCCATTAAGAGAGGAGGAGGATACTATTAGTTTTGGTCTACATTATAGAAAAATAGCTTTGTTTGTTTATGACATTTATCTTATTTGAGTAGCTCCTATACTCTTAATAATATGTTGTTAATACTCTACAATATTTCACAGTAAAATAAAACGAAAAGGTCCGTCCTTTCTAAACATGAGCTATTCTATCATCAGGAGACGACCCTCGACCGCGTCCGATCCATTTCACTTTATTGTAAGCTTTTAGTCATTTAGATTTTCCTTGAAATTAATACAATTTTACTTATGTTGATTATTTCAGAATGAGTTTTCTTCTCTCACACATTTATACATAACATCGTTAAGTCAGCATTCGTAAGAAACGTTTTCGTTCGACTTACTTTGCAAATCCTACTACCACGAAAGTCTTTTCATTTTTCGGGTAAATATATAGCCTATGATACTCACAAATAATGTGGTTTTCTATTGGTAAAAGAATTTTCAAAATCGGTTCAGTAGATCCCCCTACAACCTCACAAACTTTAGCATTCGTAAGAAACGTTTTCGTTCGACTTACTTTGCAAATCCGTCTACCACGAAAAAGTCTTTACATTTTTCGGGTTAATATATAGCCTATGACACTCACAAATAATGTGGTTTTCTATTGGTAAAAGAATTTTCAAAATCGGTTCAGTACATCACCCTACAACCTCACAAACTTTAGCATTCGTAAGAAACGTTTTCGTTCGACTTACTTTGCAAATCCTACTACCACGAAAAAGTCTTTTAATTTTTTGGGTTAATATATAGCCTATGACACTCACAAATAATGTGGTTTTCTATTGGTAAAAGAATTTTCAAAATCAGTTCAGTAGATCCCCCTACAACCTCACAAACTTTAGCATTCGTAAGAAACGTTTTCGTTCGACTTACTTTGCAAATCCGTCTACCACGAAAAAGTCTTTACATTTTTCGGGTTAATATATAGCCTATGACACTCACAAATAATGTGGTTTTCTATTGGTAAAAGAATTTTCAAAATCGGTTCAGTACATCCCCCTACAACCTCACAAACTTTAGCATTCGTAAGAAACGTTTTCGTTCGACTTACTTTGCAAATCCTACTACCACGAAAAAGTCTTTTAATTTTTTGGGTTAATATATAGCTTATGACACTCACAAATAATGTCGTTTTCTATTGGTAAAAGAATTTTCAAAATCAGTTCAGTAGATCCCCCTACAACCTCACAAACTTTAGCATTCGTAAGAAACGTTTTCGTTCGACTTACTTTGCAAATCCTACTACCACGAAAAAGTCTTTTCATTTTTCGGGTAAATATATAGCCTATGACACTCACAAATAATGTGGTTTTCTATTGGTAAAAGAATTTTCAAAATCGGTTCAGTAGATCCCCCTACAACCTCACAAACTTTAGCATTCGTAAGAAACGTTTTCGTTCGACTCACTTTGCAAATCCTACTACCACGAAAAAGTCTTTTCATTTCTCGGCTTAATATATAGCTTATGACACTCACAAATAATGTGGTTTTTTATTAGTAAAAGAATTTTCAAAATCCGTTCTGTAGATCCAGAGATTACCCCCTACAACCTCAAAAACTTTACCTCTTTATAATGTTTGTATAGATGACGTAACCACTAAATTCTCATATTTTCTATTTCATTTCAGTTAAATATCAAATGTTAAACATTTAATAGAGGTTCCACATTAAAAGTCTCGTCACAGCCGCTAGGCACTTAAGACCCTGACTAATTGTAAGTCTTAACTTACTAGAGTAACTAATTTACTCTTTGCCAGAGGTTTTAGGTTGAAAACCATTTTCCTTTCATGACTTCAAAGAGTGTGTTGAAGTAAAGAGCCACAGAGCTGGCATTAACAGGTTACTTTTTATCCTGAAAAATGTTATAAGTAAATAAACTAAATATAGTTATATAAGATTTTTCTAATTGCAAATATACTTGTCTTACAGCAAACTACTTCTAAATAATAAGCAGTGTTGTATCGACCGCCATTTTGGTTCCGGGAGTAGGGCGCGCTAGACAATTATATTAATTATCGAGTTACATTAAGTTGCAAACTGGGTATTCCGATAATAAAGGAGTGTTTTCAGACGCGTCACTAAACCAGTAGGAGCGCGGGGCGAAAGCATCGCGTCACATAAGATTGGTTCTTATGCGACGTTTCAGTTCCCACGCGTCTGCCATTTGTCAAAATAGTAGACGTCACGGATGGAACTGCCAATACAGGCAGCACGCTCACATTGCGCATCTATCCCCAACTATTTTTTCTTATACCTAAAGTTAGTTGCCGGCTACCCTCCCTCGTCATCCTATCAATGACAGATATACACATTACCTTGAAAAAAAAAATCTCATAATTTTACTAATTTATAAAATTATAAAGTAAGAGACACCACAAATGGAAATCCCACAGTATCTGTCAAATGAGTGTAGTAAAGGGTTATATCTTTAACAAATAATCTCTTCTGTCTATACAATAATAATGTAAAACAAAATGAAGCCAGTGCTCTACCTTTATTCCCTTAAGGACTAAAAGGGTCGTAAAACAACGTGCTAATGTCTGCCCACGTACTAATTTATGCTCCACGCGAACTTGTTTCACTCTATTTGAAATATTGCTTAGGCAGGAATAAAATATCAAATAATAAATTACTAGTTATCCCACCAGACTTCGCCCGGGTGATATTTACTACGTATTATTATATTATATATGAAGAACTCGCATATCTTCTCTCTCAATCTTCTCTTTCAATAAAGCTACCAAATTTCATAAAAATTGGTTCAGCAGTTGTCGAGTTATAAACAACATATGTCGAGGATTTTAAATGATGAAAAGGAAGAAAAGGAGTGAGGGAGATGGGGAATATTGAATGGAATATTGGGAACGCAACGTAGATACTTCTATTGAACCGATAAATTATCAAATACGAGAGAAATCTAAGCAGTGCCTTGGACTTGTGACCAAGGTGTAGACTTAAGGATATCCTTTATTCGATCGAGACACCTCCACTGCTCAGGGTCTCTGTTTAAACTAAAACCTAACCTAACACAAGACGTGGCAACTAGACCGTAAAGTACTCACGTGACCTTGATCGGACAATTGACTAATACTGCACTGCACAATAGTAACACTATTCAGAAACCACTTCACTTCTTGAGAGACCACGCACGATTAAGACTTCAGTCAGACTGTCGATGGCATATAAAGGGTCGAGGGTCGAGACTGTCAAAACATTGGAAGTGATTACTACCCTACTCCAACGCCATAGACAGCGATAACGATTCGATTATTCGATAGTCTTTTACTATTCTGATAATCAACGCACTCTCGCGTTGCCTTTAAACAGTTTAAAAAAAACGTAACACTAGTTTCGTCGAACAATATCTTTGTTAAATCGTGACAGCTTTCAGCATTATTTTCCACTAGACATAGGTGTAGGCTTAAGGATATCGATAGTCTTTTACTATTCTCCGACATATATATATGTCGGAAGCTAATTAAAAGAAGGAATGGAATGGATGGCCTATCTCAAAAGCTATACGGGCAGGATATAACCAAACATTACTATCAAGTACTATTCTAATAAGAACTATTATGACAGGAACCCAAGCAGTGCCTTGGACTTGTGACCAAGGTGTAGGCTTAAGGAATTCCTTTATTCGATCGAGACACTCGCCTCCACTGCTTAGTTTCACTGTTTAATCCTAAGATTAGACTAACATTAACCTAACCTAACACAAGGCTAACCTAACCTAAACCTAACTCACACCTCCGACATATATATAATTTCTATACATTATCTATTTGTTTTCAGGAATTCTTTGGTATATTTTCAAATTAAAAGATTAATAGCAATGAAATTAAAATGGAGCCACCGTTGATCCAATATTAAAAAATCATCTAAATAATATGATTTATGAGATCGATGACAAACATTCGATGATAAGTTCTAGATAATTAAATTTTAAGTCCTTTTTAGTGAACATTGAATAAAAACGGATTTGACTTCAAAATCTTCGAGTCGAACTCGGGTCAGAATTCTCGATGTTTAAGTTTGTAAGTCGAACTCTTATCTATACTTAAAGAAACACATTACGGGAAATATTTCTTTATATAAAACTAGTCGACCCGTCCGGCTTCGCCCGGGTGCTATTTAACACGTGTATTTAGCCGTACCCGCTATGTCCCTGCATTTTGAATCTGTAATATCTTCAAAAATATTCATTTAAATTTCATGCTGTAAAGGGCCATATTGATCTATATTAAATGCACAATATATTTAAGGTACCTAATTGGATAAGGATTAATGCTGTATTGTTTAAAATGGCTTCGTAAATAAACCATTATATTTTGTAAAAAGTAAAGAATAATAAATGGTTATTGTGGGTTATCCCTAAGAGGTAGACATATACCATGGCGGACTATTTTGTAGACCTTTTTAAGGTGTACAATACTTTAGTACTTTATTTTGATGTATCTCTTAGGGTTTAGCCAGCGTTTGCAATGTAAGCGCAAAAAAATGTGTTTATTTACGACATCACATTAGAAACCTCTACAATTATCAGTGTTTCTCTACTATACTATGTATGTATGATACTTATAAACCTTCCTCTTGAATCACTCTATCTATTTAAAAAAAAACCCGCATCAAAATCGGTTGCGTAGTTTTAAAGATTTAAGCATACGTAGGGATATAGGGACAGAGAAAGCGACTTTGTTTTATATTATTATTATTATATAAAATAAATCGCTGGCATCTCACAGGATGCAGAGAAATTAAGGAAGTGAGCGAGTTATAAGATCCGTCCTTTTCTTACTAGAGTTTTAAATTTAAATCAAGGACACTTCCGATGTTGGCTTTCAGAAAAATTATAGCCGAGACGACTAAGGCACATTTCAGTGAACACAAATTAGAAAAATTAAAAGAAAAAAAACAAGCTTTATATGAATGCGCTAAAACGAGAGATACTCGTATTTCCTTAATTTGAAAAATTTTATAGTTAAAATCTATCACATAAAGTTATTTAATATAAAAATTATTTTTTACGTTAATTATCGCTACGTATAAACAAAAACTGTTATTGTAGCTGAACTAAATAATAGTTAGTCCGCCATATTAGATCGATAGTAACGTCACTTTATTTTTCGAATTATTCTTAGCAAGCCCTTTAATTTGATACCCATATTGTAGAAATGCATTAAAAATAACTAGTCCGCCATCTTGGATGTGCCGCCATGTTGGATTCAGAATGACGTTAACCATGCATTGTCATCCAAATTAAACTTTGTATACACAAAATTTCAGTTCAATTGGTTGAAGATATTTGATACAAAATTGAGTTGCAAGATATCAAGCGAACAAACGTGTATGTATGTAACATATAAATGTCGGGGATTTTAAAATGATGTGAAAGGAAATGGAAGGAGGAAGGTGGGGAATATAGGGGAACACTAACAGGGTGGATGGTATCGAATGGAATATTGGGTAAACGCAACGTAGATACTTCTACTGAACCGATAAATGATCAAATATGATCTCTAACAATTACGAGAGATACCTAAGCAGTGCCTTGGGCTTGTGACCAAGGTGTAGGCTTAAGGACGTCCTTTAAGTGATCACGACACTCGCCTACACTGCTAGGCTCTCTGTTTAAACCCAAGGTTAAACGCACATAAACCTAACCTAACACAAGACGAGGTAATTACATTGTAAGGTACTCACGTGACCTTGATAGGACAGCAATCCTAGCACTAACACAACACTGCACAACACTATCACTATTTGGACACTACTTCACTTCTTGAGAGACCGCGCACGACTAAGACTTCAGTCAGACTGTCGATGGCATATAAAGGGTCGAGGATAGAGACTGTCAAAACAACGGAAGTGACTACTACCCTACTCCTAACGCCATAGACAGCGATGATGATTCGATAACCTTTTACTATTCTCCTACATATATATTTGTATGTCCGATATGTATGTATGTCCATATATTCCGACTTTGATTGGTCTGGCTTGTATTCCGCATGACCATAACATATTAAGTAGGTATACATTCTGTCGAATTTAGGTGTATTATGTTATTTGTCGATCCGCCTAACTTACAATACAACAGAGAAAATATATCCAATTTTGTTCAGCATTTTTTTGGAGATACACGTTTAAATTCAATTCAAAATACAGTTAATTTTATTATATGTATAGATAATTTGTGCACTGCCATGGCTCTGTATAGGTCCAAGTTCATTCACCACACGACATGATTGAGGGTAAGTAAAGAAAAAAGTCCGATTTTTTTCTTTAATACGTAAGCGGCAGAGAAATCACTTAAGTACAACATTAGTTATGGATATAATTTCATATATCCAAAGCTAAAACAGAGATGAGCGTTTAAATACGAAGTAAAAGTTTCCAGTTAAATAAAACGTTTGTATTTTTCGTTAAGACTTGGGCAACTTGGACCATTAATCTCTTTTTCTGCGTCTGCTTTAACAGTGACATTTATTTGTTGAGTTTTTTATCTATACAGCCCCTAAAGCAATTACCATTAAATTCAATTAAATTCATCATCATAAGCTTCAGAAAATACTAAAGGTTTAAATGATATTTTGATAATAACAAGAGTGATGGTTTCATTTTATGACATAGAAACTCACTATGAAGCGATTTATCGAAACGTATTATGTTTATAATCTTTTACCTAAAACATGTACAACAGGATATATATTGCTGCCATTAAATTGGTAGGTTGTGTATATTGCTACTATTAAATTGGTAAGTTTTGTATATTGTTACCATTAAATTGATAGGTTGTGTATATTGCTACTATTAAATTGATAGGTTGTGTATATTGCTACTATTAAATTGGTAAGTTTTGTATATTGCTATCATAAAATTGGTAGGTTGTGTATATTGCTACTATTAAATTGGTAAGTTTTGTATATTGCTACCATAAAATTGGTAGGTTGTGTATATTACTACCATTAAATTGATAGGTTGTGTATATTGCTACTATTAAATTGGTAAGTTTTGTATATTGCTACCATAAAATTGGTAGGTTGTGTATATTGCTACTATTAAATTGGTAAGTTTTGTATATTGTTACCATTAAATTGATAGGTTGTGTATATTGCTACTATTAAATTGATAGGTTGTGTATATTGCTACTATTAAATTGGTAAGTTTTGTATATTGCTACCATAAAATTGGTAGGTTGTGTATATTGCTACCATAAAATTGGTAGGTTGTGTATATTGCTACCATAAAATTGGTAGGTTGTGTATATTGCTACCATAAAATTGGTAGGTTGTGTATATTGCTACCATAAAATTGGTAGGTTTTGTATATTGCTACCATAAAATTGGTAGGTTGTGTATATTGCTACCAGTAAATTGATAGGTTGTGTATATTGCTACCATTAAATTGATAGGTTGTGTATATTGCTGCCATTAAATTAGTACGTTGTAACTATAATTGGTATTGTGTATTAAATATAATTCGATAATCGAAGGTAGATGGAGCTTGGCTCAGTTTACAATATTTGTTATATTTTATTTAATTTGAAGACTTCTCTTCATTTAAGGATATTTTTTTCCAACGAAGCGAAGGTGGGTTGACTAGTCCGTGAGGTAGTGTTAAAAGGAAAACTGTTTGAAAGCGCCTGTGTCAATAAAAAAGCAAACTCAATAGCTCACATGAGGGTGGTACGACCTATTTACAGTTTCACTGTAATTCCCTTTACTTACTTTTTGTTGAAATAAAATAAATTTGTAATCAGGTTTGAGAGGTTTGGACCGACGTGTAATGATTTTGTAGGTTTGAAACTTTAGATTATTCAATCGCTATTCTAATTTAGGAAATAGCAATGTTTTATTGCTAGTACCGTAGTAGTGAGTTTGCCTTTGGGATACTTGGGGGAATTTATTTTAAAAAAAGTAGATATATTTATTCTAGATATGTAAAACCTTATCAAAATGCTAAGTTTTAGAAGCATAATATACTTATATATACCCAATAATTATTACTGAACTTAGAAGATATGTTATCTCATCTTACTTCTTGTTAATATTATGAATGTGAAAGTTGTATGGATGTTTGTTAGTAAATTACGTTAAAACGGCTGAACAGATTTCTTTGAAATTTGGTACATAGATACTTTATAATCTGTATTAACACATAGGCTATTTTTTTTCCCAGAGAAAAATTATTAGTTCCTGCAGGATAAAAACAATATATTTATATTGTCGTCTAAATATTAAGGCGATCAACCAGGTCTTTATATAAAAAATCAAATGTGTGTATGTTAGTCATTCCTCTCCTAAACAGCTTGACCTATTTATATTATTTTATATTCTTATGGGGTAATTTTTAAACGTGGTCAATAATTTCGTTAAATGAAACAATATCTTGTGTTATGTGCGTGATCAATAAGAATTATGTATTTCATTTCATTTCCAAGGTATTTTCTACATGTTTCATACAAATACAAATTATTCTTTTCTAGCCGACATGCCCTCGCTTCGCTTAGGTGTATTCAAATCGTTCACTCAATCACTCACACACCTGTTGAATTCTATACTATTACACCTTGTCCTGACAATAACTAACACAACGACTTGGTGCACTCGTTCTGAGGTTATACGCGTATATACATACAGGAGGAGGAGGAGAGATAGATAAGACGATAGCCCTCTTCTTTCAGATATCTGAGAAGACGCTTATTAAGCTAAAATAATAAATTAACCATAGCTCTATATTTTATACTCTATCAAAACAAACAATTATTCTTGAAATCTCACTTTTCAAGTTATAGTAATATGAAGATGTTCTTCTTCTCTAAGATTAGTATGTTTAATATGGAGAAAAGTGTTTTTAAATTTTGACATTCAAACTACAGTTTTTTACAACTCGTGTTAAAATTATCGTAAATAAAAGAAAAATAACGGATAAGTATTTCCTTCCTAATTATGACCCTTCTTTTATGAAGTGGAGGTCTTCTTGCTCAGACATGAGTGAGAGAGAGAGGGAGAATGGAATTTATTTTTAATTACAATATAACAGAATAAATTACAGGAAATTTTGTTGTCATTAAATGCTTAGGTAGTAAACAGAGCTGATTACTTCCTAAAACTATGTGTAACATCATCTATTGTCTCAAAGGAACATATTAGGATCCCTCCCAACTTACCACTCTATAACTTTAGTTGTATACTCTGTGCGTACTCTGAATTACTAAAGTTGGAACCCTTCGGAAATTTATTCTAATTACACTTTTGAATTGTATAATCTGTGTAATGACAATAAAAGACAAAACTTTCTATCCCTTTTTGAGCATATTGTGCGAATAGAGGATTTGACATAATTATAATTTATACGGAGAAGAACAGAAAGCTTACAAATGATAAATTGAATAAAATGTAACAAACCATTTCTATGAATAAGTATAACTATATCTTTATTTGTCAGTTGCATGAACCTGATTTTGTTAATTTGCTGTTGGAAGGTAGCCCCAGGTGAACATATATTGTATACCCTATCAATATCATTATTTATTTATTTATTGAAAAGGTACACATAACAGGTACACAAACTAAACATTTATACATCGTATAAAAAAACAAAAATTTTATGATCTAAGTAAACATCTCAAAAACATGCGTACACATCATGAATGATTATCAAGCTAATAGTAGAAAAACATACTTTAAAACCATATTAATAAAAACAAGTATAAGAGAAGAAATACAAGGAAAATTAAAATTTGGGGCGTACAAAACCCCACACACGTGGAAACTGGCTGGGCCCGGTTTCAGCTTCTTTAAATTAAGGGTTATCTATTGTCAGTTAGGTGATAACGACACACAGTACTCACAAGCTCTTGATGACTTCTTATCTTCTTTTGGGCATGCCCGTTACACCACAACACATAATAACACTAAATAGTTCGCACTTCACCGCCAGTCGGTTTTCGTCAGGGAAGGGTCAATTAACTAGCGTTTAGGAGATATAGCACACACAGGACTCGGGATATTATTAATCAATAAAGGTGTCAACTTCTGCACACCGCGCGTGCGCCTCTCTCAATGCCTACATCACGACTGTCACACGACCGCCCCCCGCCACACGCGCAAGCAACACTACCTAATACCCCCCGCCGCGTGCGCATTCCTTAAATATATTAAACAAAATTTAATAGCAAAAAATAAAAATACAAAAAAATATATATATTTAACAAGGACCCAAGGCTTTGGCCTAAGCTGTCTGATACAACTGTGACTTGTTTGCTTGATATTATTTTATTTAAGGATAAATGGAAATCAAATTGAGTATTTGATTTTTTAATATTTTTTAAAGTCGATTCACATGACACTACTGGCTGAGCTGAGTTATCTTTAGTACAACCACAACTTTTACTTGAGCGTTTTCCATGTTCTCAAAGGTGTGTGAAGTCTGCCAACCCGCACTGAGACAGCGTGGTAGACTATGACCTAATTCCTCCTCATTCTGAGGAGGGGACCCGGCTCAGCACTGGGCCATCAAAGGATGACGATGTAAATAAAACCCAATAAACTATCATGAGCTTTCATATAAAAGAGAGCATTGAATATAACTCACAAACTCAAAGACCAACACTAGTAATCACCCGCTCTCGCTCTTTCTTATAATAAAAAAAGTACAAGTCTCTTTTATTCATATGAATTAACACTTGAATGAAATACAATAAATACAAAATGTAGCTATTTAATATGGGGCAATTACCTAACTTTTTCATTGCTATATAAAGCCCCCCAAAAACGCATCTTTTATTACATTTTTTAATATTAAACCACTGAGCGGAAATAGCGGCTTAGTTACCAAATTTATTACTCAAGAACTGCTGTACCAATTTTGATGAAGTTTGGTACATATATAGTCCGGAGCTTTGGAAATTATATAGGTAATCTTTTATCTCGAATAAATGGCTTGAAGAGGTTGAAACAGGGGATGAAAGTTTGTATGGGAATTCGTCATAATATACGTCATAGCCTATACCCGTATAAAATTCACACAAGCAAAGCCAAGCGAGACGACTAGTTAAATATAACATTATACGTTAACCTTAAACAAGTCTTTCAAGACTTTAATATAGACTTTTAGAATTCTATTACGAATAATATCAAAATTTATTCGAACCAATAAAATAAAATGGATAAGATGGAAGTTCAGCTCCTTGAATATTGCTGACGGGATGTTCTACATTACAGCGTCTTATATCAAATCTAGGGGAATTGGATTATATCTAACCTTGACGTCTGATTTTGTCTGTTTGTACACTAACTTTTAAATTTTGACACGGTTTTTACTAAGACTAAAGCGATAGATGATGAAATTTTGCGATAAAGCGATAAATGGGAGAAATAATGATACCCATCACTGTACAGCAATACAATGCAACTTATACGGAGTCGAGCAGTGCCTGGCTTGACACCCACGAGCAGGTTTAAAGAGCTTATTTATAATATATTAACTCTCACCTCCACCACTCAAGTAAACTTACGTGGAGCTCGAGAAGGGTAACTTTAATGACGACACTATAACACTAACTTCCATGTTCACTGCACGAAAACACCAGAGAGACTGAGACTAATGTATCGCACTAAAGGTTATATATTGTCTTCACGTCGGTATATTGGACATAATATGAAATGAACTACCGGCTACTACTACTTTATAAAAAGTGTTGCTAACAGAATATCTGTCTGCTCGCAATAAACTCAAATATACTGAACGGATTTTCATGCGGTTTTCACCAAGAAACAGAATGATTCATAAAGAAGATTTGGGTTTATAGTTTGTTAAGGTTTTGTGTAAATTGATTGAGATATGACCATACAGCTACAACATTACAGTGAGTATAAAAAAAAATTACAAAGGATCTCGCTAGTCAAATCCTTAGATTATGGATTGAAAATAGATTCCAAATTCGAATTTGGAATAAAAATCCAATCTGTAATTTGAGGATTTTGGATTAAAATTATTTATTAATTTCAGTTGTAAGTCCATAAGGATAAGACTCGTAACTAATCAGTATAATTTAATTGTTCATAAATTGTCAGAATTGTCTGTGATCGGTCTATAATTTTTGAAGTGAAACTTCTTTAGAATCGTTGTGATTTCAAACCGGATACAACGGAAAAAACGACAGGTAAGAGACACAAATACAAAAATGTGTAGGAAAGAATGAGACAGAAATATACATACTATTTTATATTATTTTTTAATCTATATATAATGCATATCTAATAATATGATGGTCTAGTTCCGGTAAATAGTTTACCTAATGTAATAGTACAGCTGGCTATAATGGCTGTAATGTTAAACAAGCCATGAAGGCGCACCAGGATATCAAATAGCCTTTGAGGCTCTTCTGATTGCTCTAGAATGAGATTGAGATTGATTGAGTTGCCAGAACTACCAGGAGAACGAGCTAAGGTTGAGGGACCATACCAGTTACTGTAGAAAAACAAAAAACCTAGTTATTTATGTGAACAAAGAAGGTCTCGTAAAACTTCTATCGCCAACGCGACCTCCATATTTTGAAAATGAAAGGAGCCTCGCTAAACTATTATTGCCGTCGTCCACATGTCCAGCACCATAACTGATATGTAAGATGAACCTCAGTATTATTAGCGACTATTAAGCCAGGTCTCCGCCTCAGAATGTGAAGGGTGTTAGGTCATAGTCCACCACGCTGGTCTAATCTAGGTTCTGTGTGGGGGATTGAACTCACGCTTTCCGGGTAAGCCGACCATGTCTTAACCACTTGACTATCACTGCTTCCATCTACTTCCATTCCAAGTTATAAAAAGAACCATTAAAGGTTCCTCAAAAGACAGTCTTTCCGAAAGTCCAAAGGCTGATAGCTTGAGGCTTACATGCACCAATTATGGTGCTCTTCAGCCAGGAGTATTTCAAGCAAGAATAATTAGAAAGATAAAAGCCTTGTTTTGTCTGTTTCTTATCCTTATTTAATACAATTAATTTTGTTATCCTCACTAAGGGACGATTGATCTACTTATAAATAATTGGGACGGATCCGGGATATTGGATCATTATAATATTATCTGGATACTAAATACTGAAGAGCCAAAAACTGTAAATAATTTTAAAAAAATGATATTCGCCTCTTAGTTTTTTTTTTTTTTGAAAAATTTGTTCTAAATGGAAGAACGACATTTAAGAGAATCACTTCTCTAAACTATAAATTTTCTGAAAAAAAAGTTGGAGTTTATTTTATTTTGGAAGGTAATTCTTTAGAATAGTAGACCCCCCTCTATATTCTTAAGATATTTTTTTTGATAATAGTAACAATCCTAAGTTATTTCTGAAATACGTTTTTTTTTCGAGATATGATTTTTTAAACGTGAATAAGTTTTTGTGGGTTGTATTACCCTTGTTTTATGTTTCAAAAATGAAGGGGGGTCCACTCTTCTAAAGAAGTGCCTTTTATAAATATTCTAAGGTTCGGTTTCTTGTACCCAAAAATCTTGCACTTGCACAATCTGAATTATTAATAGAACAAATATATATAATATTTTAATCTATCAAAAAAGGTATTAATTTATAAATATTAAAAAAAAATTAGAAGCCACATCTTTTTCAGTGTTACCAGTATTAAAATCACAGATAAGAAATCCTCATCCGTGTTAATCCCATTCATCATCAATGAATCAATAAATATCTGTTGAATACTCCATTCAGACGTTAATAAATGGGTTTTAAGATGAAAATTTTCTTAAATAAAAACCTATAAAATTAGCACAGCTTTATCACTATCGGTATTTATAAAATATGTGTTGTATATTTAAGTATTATAATATATAGTAATAATTTCGGAACTCACCTGTGCATCTCTGACACGCGCCTGTTCACTGTGGGAGACAGCGGCGTACTGGCGCGGGCGACTCGTAGGGATGGAATTAGATGTATATAGAGATGTTGTTTATTTGTTCAACCATTTAATTTTTATAACGAGCCACAATAAAACCTTTACACACTCTTGTTATTGTACTTTGATAAGTATATACAAACATTTACGGCCGAAATTAATCATCATCTCAGAAAAGTCAGATTTGTGTGCCAAGGAACAAACCCGGACCTCTTGAGTAAGATACTGATGTCTGTCTTAACCTCTGGACTATCACTAAGGCCGAAATTAATAATCAATCCTAATCCAAAATCTCTCGACTGTAATTCAGAATTGGAAATAGATTCCAAATTTGAATTTCTCATACATAAATTTGAATTTCGAATGTATTTTCAATCCATATTTGTAAGATTTTTGATTAGGATTGATTGTTAATTTCGGCTGTTAAACATGGATGCTTAAGGGTTGTGACGTTGACATTTATAAGGCTGCGTTTCTACTAGAGATGAGTGAATATGTATTTTTAATAACCAATAGAATCATTTCATTTAACACACTGAGCGAGGCTATAAAAATGAAGCGATTCTGGTGAATCTTAACAAACACAGCTTTAGGCCCCATTCACACACATTCACAGTCTAGGATCAAACCCTTGCCGCTACTTAAAGCGACTGTCAAAAATTTATTCCCCTAATTTTATTTACTTCCCCTATATTTTTCTAGATAAAAAAAAAATTAAAAGATATAACATACTTCAAAATACGGCTACATATTGATTAGTCTTGGTTCTTATTTTGCAGTACACGCGGATAAAATAGAACTTAATTTATAAGCAAGCCAAAACCCACAAAGGGTAATAACAGCTTTATATAATTTCGCGTATTGAGTTTGCGATAGTAGCTCACTGAGCCCCGCGCCCGCCCACCCAGCAACAGTTTGCTCGTCATGTTGCTATATTACATAAATATGCCTATTTTCGGGGAACTTTTAACATATTAAATAAATAAATTATGTATTAAATTAGACACTAGCTTGCATATAATCCATATTTATAAATTGTTATCAAAAGATGTATTTGGTAGAAAGCCAACTCCATCGAGCTTTGAGCATAACTGTCTGATAATTATATCTTTATTAGTATTATTGGTTTAATCACAATATTAATAATAAAATCACCATAGCGCGAAGACACGGTGTTGCCACCGCCAATAAATTTTTTAGAGGTAAAAGCTATAAACAATATTCGTGACTTGCAACCCAGATGCTAGTATTAATGATACTCTATGAAATACTTTGTAATAATTGACTCGAAATTATTTATAGAATATTCCAAAAAAAAAAAAAAATACTAGCCAATCTATGTTCTGTTAGTGTTGCCATATTACATAACCTAATTTTCGAGTCGTTTCGTTTTCCACGTATAATTAAAAGGAACAAAAATAATTAAATATTTATTTTATATGTTGATTATTTGTTGCAGAGTATTTAAAAAAAATTCATCAGGTCTTTACTGAGTATAAACTCTCGCCTTCCCTGCTTTACCTCAGTCAATAAGCTAGCTAGGCTAATTTGTACGATGATGAATATATAATTCTGGACAAAGCATGTAATTTGTTGAGTCATTCATCATAAAGTTATTGTTTATTAACAATGTTGCCAACATGTGACACCGACATACCGTCCGATGACACAAAAATAAGGGAACGCAAATTTCTCCCACTAGCAACACTAAAATTTCCATGGAAAAGAATATAATACGACCGATTTAGCATCACCTTTGACTACGTACACTTCACTGCCTAATAACATCATTTTCATATTGGTCGTATTTCACTGGAAGCTGTATGGAATTGTCATTGAAATTTCAACTCTATTTGACAAATAATAAGATCAAAATTGTATTAACACCAAAATTTATTCATGTCTATTCATTGTCTTATATTACTATGGATTCACAATTAGCGCTTAAAAGTATTCGAGTCACTTAGTGATCGATTTTATGAGAGCTCCTGTGTAATAATATAATCGATCGATCTCAATCGACCAGGTTGTTAAGGGAAGGGAAGTAATAAGGGAAATATTACGGAATAAAAAAAAATGAATTTCTGGTACAATTTTGCGTAGTTAGAAGGAATTAAGAGAAATTAGCAGACAGATGACAATTGAATCTCGATTAAACCGGTGACAGCTAGCGACGCTTTGTATCATTTATAAATTAGAATAGAATAGGAACTTTTTAAATGGATCGGTTAGGATGACAAGGCTGTACGGTGTAATACCTTTGCCTTTTCGTTTAATAAAAACAGAGAAATAAAATTTGTCCAATGTACGTTACCATTACACACATTTTCTTATCTCTATGACAAGGCTGTACGGTGTAATACCTTTGCCTTTTCGGTTAAATAAAAATAGAGAAATAAAATGTGTCCAATGTACGTTACCATTACACACATTTTCTTATCTCTATGACGAGGCTGTACGGTGTAATACCTTTGCCTTTTCGGTTAAATAAAAATAGAGAAATAAAATGTGTCCAATGTACGTTACCATTACACACACTTTCTTGTCTCTATGACGAGGCTGTACGGTGTAATACCTTTGCCTTTTCGATTAAATAAAAACAGAGAAATAAAATGTGTCCAATGTACGTTACCATTACACACACTTTCTTGTCTCTATGACGAGGCTGTACGGTGTAATACCTTTGCCTTTTCGATTAAATAAAAACAGAGAAATAAAATGTGTCCAATGTACGTTACCATTACACACACTTTCTTGTCTCTATGACGAGGCTGTACGGTGTAATACCTTTGCCTTTTCGATTAAATAAAAACAGAGAAATAAAATGTGTCCAATGTACGTTACCATTACACACACTTTCTTGTCTCTATGACGAGGCTGTACGGTGTAATACCTTTGCCTTTTCGATTAAATAAAAACAGAGAAATAAAATGTGTCCAATGTACGTTACCATTACACACACTTTCTTGTCTCTATGACGAGGCTGTACGGTGTAATACCTTTGCCTTTTCGATTAAATAAAAACAGAGAAATAAAATGTGTCCAATGTACGTTACCATTACACACACTTTCTTGTCTCTATGACGAGGCTGTACGGTGTAATACCTTTGCCTTTTCGATTAAATAAAAACAGAGAAATAAAATGTGTCCAATGTACGTTACCATTACACACACTTTCTTGTCTCTATGACGAGGCTGTACGGTGTAATACCTTTGCCTTTTCGATTAAATAAATACAGAGAAATAAAATGTGTCCAATGTACGTTACCATTACACACATTTTCTTATCTCTATGACAAGGCTGTACGGTGTAAACCTTTGCCTTTTCATATAAATAAAAAAAGAGAAATAACATGTACATATTAAAAAATTAATACTAGCAGCTTGACTTTTATACTACTAGAATTCTTAACCCCTCTAAATAAGCTAAAATGCTTGTTAGGAGTGAATGGGACTTGAATCCCATTCAACACCTGAATCACTGAGCCACTGACTCTTTAAATAGAAGCTTTAGATTGAAGAAGAGATTTGGATAGATAGAAGAAAACTATTTTTTTTTAATACTTTTAGTGCTAAAAAATATAAAAACACGTAAAAAGTAAACTTAAGTAGTAAGTGTCCATACGTCAACTAATCCAATGCAAATAGAACTTTAATCGATTGCAATAAAGTTTAAATTTGTACAACAATATTTTAATACATAATATTAGTATTAACAATTTAAACTATACTTTCCTATAGCAATCGTAGCGACACATTACTGTAGTCTTGTCAAGAAGCAATATCGTCTATATCAAACTCCTATGGGTCGCAATGTGTGAATATACAAGAAAATAATTAGTGACGTCACGTCATGTGTTTATTTATTTAATAATTCTTTTTATATAATAGCGTTCCATACGACGTGACGTCACCAACTAGTTATATATTGACAATAGTTTCAATATAAACGAGACTTTAAATTGAAAATGTTATCAGCAATATATTTCCCGTTCATTCCTACAAATCTTCCCGCGGGAATTCTTCAACGCTGTATTCACTTCTTTTCAAAGATTAACTATATAAAATGGAAAATATTATATACTAACTATATATCTTGGGTTTACTTCTATATCTATAATACTTACCTTGATGAAGTTACACAAGGTCGCGTGGGGTGTTTAAGACCCCAGAACTGAAAGTTCTGATTCCTATCATGCTCTCTTAGTTTTTTAAATATTATTTCGTTTAGGACAGAATACTTAAGAAGATTGGAGAACAATGTCGATAATTTTTGATTTTTTTTTTTTTTTTTTTTTAAATATCTAGGTCTGCAATCAAGCGTACGGCTCACCTGATGGTAAGCGATTACCTTAGCTTATAGACGTCTGCAACACCAGAAGCATCGCAAGCGCGTTGCTGACCCTATCCCCAATCCCCCCCAGGAGCTCTGGTCACCTTACTCACCAACAGGAACACAACACTGCTTTAGAGTAGTGTTATTTAGCTGTGATCTTCTGTATATGGCAAAGTTGTAGGTAATAAAAAGATCTACAACTTTTGTATTTACACTCTTTCCACATAACCTCAAAATTTATGTGAATAAATCAAATAACCTTTTTGGTTTCTTGTTTTTATCTTTTGCTAAAAATATTTTTTTTCACGAAGTTTATTTTTAATTTAAAATATTTTTTTTTTCTTATTTTGACTTAATATCGGAAAAGCACCTCAATTTTCAATCGAAAAATCTCACGCCTAAATATCTATATTAAAAAAAATCAGTGGGCTTTTTGTTAGTTAAAACCTCTACTTTCTGATGGTGTGAAAAAAAAACATACATTACTATGGTAAACGTTTATGAAACACCTTTGAATTTGCTAAAATTTTCCGTAGGTCACTTAGATATATAAGTTTTTATAAAATAGCAATAAATAGGTATCTACGAGGGTCTGGACCTTACTACCTGTTATTTCACAAATCAAAACTGTATTAATGTCAACTTTGATACAACTGTAGTAAAGTTAATAAACTAGACTAAGTTATTATTGTAAAACATTTTTGGGTATAAAATAAATAAAAAAAAAAAAAAAATTTCGTATCAGCTGCAAAAACCGTTAAAAAATTAAAACCTCATAACCGGTCACATGGGGGTAAAATTGTAAAAAAATGTAAACTGCTGTCGGAAGGCGGTCGGCGATAATCTAACGCTGATAATGTATGTCGGAGCATAGTAAAAGATTATCGATTAATCGAATCGTTATCGTTGTCTATGGCGTTGGAGTGGGGTAGTAGTCACTTCCGTTGTTTTGACAGTCTCTACCCTCGACCCTTTATATGCGATCGACAGTCCTAACTGAAGTCTTAGTCGTGCGCGGTCTCTCAAGAAGTGAACATCTAAGTAGTGCTAGTGATAGTGATAGTGATAGTGTCAAGTGCAGTGCAGTGTAGTGTGGAAGTGCTGTCCAACTAAGGTCACGTAAGTCCTTACAATGTAATTGCCACGTGGTTAAGTAAACACAATGTTAGTTTAGGTTAGCCTTAGGTTAGGTTAGCCTTGTGTTAGATTCGGTTTATGTGCGTTTAACCTTGGGTTTAAATAGAGAGCCTAGCAGTGGAGGCGAGTGTTATAATTACTTAAAGGACGTCCTTAAGCCTACACCTTGGTCACAAGTCCAAGGCACTGCTTAGGTTTCTCTCGTAATTGTTAGAGATCCATTTGATAAATTATCGGTTCAGTAGGAGTATCTACGTTGCGTTTACCCAATATTCCACTCATTACCATCACTCCTTTTAGTGTTCCCCAATATTCCCCATCTACCTCCTTCCATCTCCTTTCACATCGTTTCAAAATCCCCGACATGTATAAAACATTCTTCTAAGTAACAAAGTTTAACATACATGTAATTAGAAAGCTATGTGTTGTGTATATGTATGTATATGTGCCCATGGGGCTTCAGGGCGTCACCGTCAGTTCTATTAATTGAATGACTTCTCTCCAATTATGTGATATTACGAGTTATTTGTGTCCATGGTATGCGATCGTTGTTTTATATTAATATTGGTTTTTAATACTAGTGACTGCCCGGCTTCGTTTGGTTTCTCTACTGCATGTATTAATAAAACCTCTTCAATTACTGGCTATTGTCGCCCATGGCCACTTAACACCTCGAAGATAGAGTGAAGAAGGGGAATGAAGAGAAGAATGTTACTGTTTCAGTGGATCCCGATCGAAAATCCAGAGTTCTCTTGAACATTAACGGGATGGGCCTTTGGGAGGCGGAGGGATAAGTCTAGCCCACATGAGGGTCTATGACACTTGGTGGTCGGATGCACATGCTGATGGTCACAAGCCAGTCGGGGAACAGATCCCCTACCACCAAGAAAAGTCATGTAATACCTCAGTTCTATCAGCGTATGTAAAAAGAGCATATTTTTACTATGATTTAGAGTACTATTCATGTTTATGGAGTTTGATTTAGGGTCCAAGCAATTTAACATGACACATGGGTTACAGTTAGTAATAAATTCCAGTCTAATGTGTACCAAAAGCTAGATAAAATATGTATGTTTGATAATTAAATTAGTTATGTGTGGGTTCAGAAACTTTTCAAGATTCGTCTATCATTAATAGCAAAGGGAAGCGAGGGCTAATAATATGTTATTACTCTAGTTGAGTGGATTAAAGACAATTTTTCAGCTAAAATTTCAGCATCTGCATATTTCGCGTAACAGTCATTTCGTTTTTAGCGCTCATTTCACTGGAATGCTTTTGTAATACAAAGCAAATGTTTTGAATTGGGGCGCAAATAACAAGTGTTGGATTGTGACTTTACTTGTGATATTTCACATCTGTGATGAACTCCATTTAACATCCGCTTAAACACCAAGCACGTTGTTATTTTATTTTTGTTTTCGTCTCTCCTTATATCGACAATAGTCCAGTCAAGTTTCTCAGCAATCCCTTTCATTTGATACCCATATAATGGGAGTTCGAAATCATTCCGCCATATTGGATGTAGAGTAACATCAATTAGCTAACAATGCATTGTCATGGAATGTAATACTGTAAAATTTAATCTCAATCGGTTAAAATTTGATTAATAAAGTCCAGAATATACATACATGATGTACAACCCATTAATGGCCAACTGCTGAGCTGGGTTTTCTTCTCAGATTGAGGAGGGTCTTAGGCAAGTTAGCAGACTTCAAAGACCTTTGAGGACTTTAAAAAACTCAGGAGTGCAGGTTTCCTCACGATGTTCTTCACCGTTAAAGCAAGTGATAAATAATTGCTTAAAACCACATAACTTAGAAAAGTCGGACCTCCCGAGTTAGACACCTATGGCTGAACAACTAAGCTATCATTGCAGCACATACATACAGACAATGTTAAATAAAAACAATATCCGTAAATATAAACATTACAAGTTAAATAACTGATTTAAAATGACTACTCTACGAAAACGTCGACAACAATTATAGCGTTAAATACGAGATAACGTCATTGTATTTAACGTCACGTGACAGAATGCTTATTACACGTGACAGAATGCTGAATATAATCTGATTAAAATATTATTAAAATATGCATGTTTTTAATAATCGAAATGTTATTATTACTCGATACTCATAAGAAGCATCATCCATTCGATTTATTCTTGGACAACACTTTCCAAGAATTGTAATAAAAACTACCAGATTAAACTATTTGACCCGTCCCGACTTCGCCCGGGTACAATTTAACACGTGTATTTAGGTTTAATATCAATATATTTTACTTTTTAATTTTTTTATGAATAATTCCCAAAGACTACGAAAGTAATCGTTCACTTACTTGTTTAGTTTGGATTTATTATTTTGAAGTGAAACTTCTTTAGAATCGTTGTGATTTCAAACCGGATGCAACGGAAAAAACGACAGGTAAGAGACACAAATACAAAAATGTGTAGGAAAGAATGAGACAGAAATATACAAAACGACAGGTAAGAGACACAAATACAAAAATGTGTAGGATAGAATGAGACAGAAATATACATACTATTTTATATTATTATATATATTCATCTCATTCTTTTGTCGATTTACTGAAGTTTCACTTCTATCGTGTGTGTTTTTTTCGGGATAAAACATAGCCTATTTTCCTTCAGTATAGTGATAAGCTTCATTATGTAACAGACAAACAGACGACATCTATTCGTCAATAGATCTTTTTTTTACACGCTTTATATTAGCTTCACTTGTATGTTTGTGTTTGTTTGTTTGTAACCGACTCCTTTAGGCGCGATTTTGACCCACTTTAAACGGTCAGATTTCATTCAAACTTTGTAGATTTATCGAGGACTGATGACAATACATTAATTTGATAAGATTATTCCATTATTCAAGATTTTTGCCAATTTATATAAATTACACGCTTATTTTTTCTTACACTATTTTTTATTCAAATTTATTTTCTATTTTTTAGCTTGATTTTCTATGTAAAGCATGTTTTTTAGTTTTCTTTAAACTATTATTTATTTTAATTTGACAGTTGGCAGATGACTCTACTGCACTTGATGGTAAGTGTCAGTAGAGTCCAAACACGAGGGCGGCCAATAAAGTTGCAGAATGCGAACTGCACTAGCCTCCTCCGCCCTGTCTGCCCGCAAGATGCCTCTTCACGCCTCGTTTGAAGGACCCCAGGTTATAGGAAGGAGGGAACACGTGTGCTGGAAGTGAATTCCACTTTTTCGAAGTGTGACAAAGAAAAGAGTTCGCAATGGAACCGATGCCACAGTCAGTCGGTGACAACGGAGACCGGCACGCGTAGTTCTTGTACGGAAAGGGATGAGGAAGAATAATTCCTCTGCAAAGGACCTGCGCTCGACCTTATGAACTCCTATCTAAACAATAGAGATCAAAGGGTTGACGTGAATGACAAGAAATCTCCTGGATATTCGTCCAGGGTCCCCAGGTCCCCTAGGGTTCTATTTTGGACCGTTTCTCTTCCTTCGTTTCTCCGACGTTCAATAAGAGAATGTAAATTCCAACATTGAATAAAAAAAATTGATTTTGAGTTTGACTCTGAACACTCGCCGTGATACAGTTGATAAAAAGCGCTGAGGGCAGGAATTTCACGACGCAGTTGAAGAGGTTCGAGGGTGTTGGCGACCTCTACATCGCCTATGATTCGAACCGCGCGCCACTGCAACCGATCCAGGGCTTCAAGCAAGTGCTTAGGGGAGCCATCCCAAAGGTGCAAGCAATACTCAACGCAAGACCGTACCTGAGTTTTATACAGCAGGCATAGTTGCTGGGACGTGAACAAACACCGCACTTTGTTCAGGACTCCGAGTTTACGATGGAGTAAGTAGCAGATTAAATCCCACTTTCGTTTGTTTAGTTTGTATCCTTAACTTTTTCCTACGTTTCTTAAGTGTTACTCTAGAAATTATAATATTAGTTAAGAAGATAGGATTAAGATTACCTGATTTAACCTAAATATTTGGTTGTTGATCACAGTTGCCATCACTCATGAATAGAAATTTCAAAACTTTTAAGTAGAAACATAACAAGAACAAGATGGTTAGAACGTCGACGAGTAGACTATGGGTGGTAGACGGAGGATTCTGCTGCCCATGCAGAGGTCTAGTGCTGGTGCGCGCCCCCTCGTGTTTCGGGGGCTACACTATGCTTAGTTCAAGGGGAGACTCATCACCTTAGTCTCCCAGATGAGAGTCCGGTTGCGGACAACTGCTGACGGGGTCGTGGAAGTACTTTTCAATTTCCCGTGGCCTTGTCCCTATAGCAGGAGAGTGGAACACCCCGGATGGTTTAGCGGGTCGGGCTGCCTCCTTCCGAAGCAGTGTTTGGGCTGTCTCCTTCAGAGGCGGTCACACCAACCCCGCATAACTTTCCCAAGTCCCCGCTTGGGCAAGTATCTGTATACAGATTCCTCCGGGTAAAAAAAAAAAAAAAAAGATTATAAATAAGCTGCAACTGCAGTACATAATCCAAAAATCATAAACCAGACGCTGCACAAACAGAAAAGAGAAGAAGATGTAATTAACCGTAGCTTTAGTCAGAAATCAGAGTAGCGTCCGGGGTTAGCGACCCACAACAGTTCCACTACGATAAACAATATTCACTCTATGAAATAAAAAAGACGACAAAGAGAATATGTAAAGTGAAAAAAAAGTAAATTCAATATATTATTTTCTGGTAGCATAACAAGTAATAAACAAAAAAGCAAAACTACCCACTTTCAATAAGAAACTCGCAAAGTTTTCAGCACAGCCTCCCTTACCACAGCAGAGGGGACAGATTATGAAGTCCAGGTCATCGTAGAGCTGGATGAGGATGTCTTCTGAGTGACTGAGGATGTATTCTTTGATGGGTTCCCATACATAGATGACGGACGTTTCTAAAATAGCCAGAGCTAATGGAACCTAAAACGCATAATTGTATTTTACCTTACTAATATTATGATTGTGAAAGTTTGGATGTTTGTTACTCAATCACCCAAAAAAAACGGGAAAAAGACTAATTTTTGTCTCGAAAAAATCAGTGTTCCTGCGGGATAATAATAAAATATATTCATTTGCATTAACTAGTTTAATTATAAAGTAATTACTTGCATTAGACAATTTAAATGTGAATGTTAAATCATACAATTTAAAATCATCATAATAGTACAATTTTTACGTTTTTTTTTTATTTAAATAATACAGGTCCCCCGAATGTGACGGAGTCTTTTGTATTTTCTTATTTCGTTTCCACTTCTCTTTGGTGTCATCCTTTCTCCTTTTTGCATTCATTTTCTTTCCCACTTTTTCCATACTTGCCTGCCTATATATAATTATATCTGTATTATCATTAATACGTATATATTATAATATACCCTTCTAATTATTTCTAGTCCTGTTCCTTTTTACTATTCTTTCCGCTATTAGTGTACAGTATTTTATGAATTTATCGCTAGTTTTGTCCTGTTTCATTAATTCTTCTTCTTCAAACTTTGTTTCTATTTCTATCTCTATTTCAAACCATCTTCTCTCTAATTTTGGGCATTTCGTCAGTGCATGAAGTATCGTTTCCTCTTTCATGTCGTCCCAATCGCAGGTAGGGTCACTTTTACATTTAAAACGGTGTAGGTACTCACCGAATCCTCTATCGCCCGTCAGGAATTGTGTCATAACTGGAGTTAGTTTGTTTTTAGTCAGTAGTTTTCCTCTACACAATTTTTAGTTTTAAGTACCCGATTTTTTATTGTAAAAATCAAGTTTCTTTGTTTTTCAACCAAGCTAAAACTACAGATAATATTTGGATAGTTTACTATCTGTGTTGATAAAGAGCTTAATTTTCTTTCCTACTGTAATGTTCATTTCTATCACTCTTGTACTAACAATCATTTCACTATTAGGGTAATAAGTAATAAAATATAAACACGTCCGCTCACTAGCACTGTACTAAGAGAACTGCCAGCGAGCGGACCTACCTATTAATTTTGCCCTCTCACTGCATTTGCTAATACCAACATGATCACATAGACTGCACCTACAAATTTTTCACACTTTTCATGACTTCGAATGCTATTGAAGACATCAGACGACTTCGCGGGTGGATGTGTTTAAAAAAAGACAATGATACTTACTTCTATCATAAACCATACTGGTAATTTGGTCACGAAATAGTACGGTAATACACTGACTCTCCTCAATAGGATGCACACTCCAAGAAGGAACACAAGCTTTGATTCTGGATTATCTTTTGTAATATTTGCTGAAATAAAAACTAATTAATTGTACTAAGAACTAAAGCATATAGTCTTCCCTATATTCTATGTTTTAAAAAATTAAAAATTTACTATCTCTTCTTGGGAGGCTGCATTTGTATATCTTATCTTATACAATATAAAGCTGAAAAGGTTGTCTGTTTGCTTGAACGCGCTAATCTCAGAAACTACTAGTCCGATTTGAAAAATTCTGTCAATGCTAGATAGCCCATTTATCGAGGAAAGCTATAGGCTATATATCATCACACTAAGACCAATAGGAGCGAAGCTACACGGGAACAAAGTTGCGCGGGTCGACTAGTATTTAATATAATGTCGTCTCAAAAACTTTTGAATTAGAATCTGGTAAGTTAATATCATGAGAACTGGTGAAGGATGAAGCTAAAAGTTGGTAACCAAGTTAAAGATACGGTAGATAATCAAATGATGATCTAACAAATTAAGGATCTAAGAAATAAACTATGTGGTAAATTAAAAATATGCCAAGTAAATAGTCTGGTAACTTAAGATTCTGGTGATTGAAGAATTTGTCAAAAAAATCTGGTAGATTGCAAATTTAGTAGATAAAAACAATTAGTGCAAGTTGAAAAACTCCAGGTTTTACTTACTATTATCCAATAAAGTAACTTTATTTATAAGCAAAGACAGCGCTGTTGCTACTGCACTTGTACTTGTCATTTCATCTTCATAATTTCTTAGTTACTTATTTTCAATAAATAATAAATAAAATATTAATAAAATAAGACTAAAAAGTCAATAAATGATTGACATTTTTGACAACTACACATTACGTCTATATTATTTTTAATTATCTGCCTGTAAAAATGTCAAAGAATGCGAGAGGAATGATACCTATTACTGTACAGCAATACGTATACACATGCAAGCGCCTTGGATTTGCTACCAGCGTATAGGGTTATAGCCCTTTTCAATACATTCTCATTGATATTAACAATACTTCTCATTGAATCCATATTATGCTTCAAGCAGCTAGTCATAGTTTATCTACCTACCAAATAAACATTTTACCAACCAATAACATCGAGTGCCATTGAGGAAATACTACGGGAAGACGAAGAAAGTGAATAGGAACTTAATGATCAAGGGTCAGAAACTTCCTATTAATTACATTGCGCATTTTATATAGATCTTCTTCTTAAACCGACCACATAGTTTCCTCAACCTTCCGAAGAATCTAGCAGCTCTAATTTAGATGAAGATGATATTCCTCTGTCAGATGTAACTTCATAGATTAAGAAGCAACCGAACACTCAATGCACAACATGCGACAGAAATATCTGTAGAAGGCACACTACCTATATTTGCAATGAATATTATCTTGGTGAAGACACCGAAGAAGAAAACTAGACCCTAAGATGATCGTTATTTTAATTATTTGATCTCATGAAGCCAACTGATTTTATAATTTAATTTTTTGTTATTAGTTACTAGATATTTATAGCTAGATACAGTCACCTAAGATGGTTTTTTGTTCCTGTTTTCTATTTTTATTACTTAGTTTCTCGAACTAGAAAAAGAGTAATGATTATAATTAATAAATAATAAATATGTTGATTATAATAAGTGTTTCATTTCTCTGATTTATCCCATAGGTCTTTCAGGTTACGCGCTACTTGAAGGTTAAAACACTCCCCTTTGCCGTCCAAGCAATAACAACAATAAGGAATAAAGCTAACTTGAGTGGACCTTAAGAAGGGTGACCTTAACCACGACACTATAACACTAACATCCATGTTCACTGCGCGACAACACAAGAGAGACTGACTCTAATCTATCGGACTACATTGTCTACACGTGAGTATACTAGAAATAAAATAAAAGACAGTACCCGCAAATACTAGGTTAGGCTGTTACAACAAACTTTATTTTCGCGGGTAATACTTTTTATTTTATTCCAAGACTGTATATAACCTATGCTCCGATAGACTTGAGCCAGTTGTCAATCGGAGCTCGCCTGGTGACCATTATGACTGTCGTGATGTCCGTTATAGTGCGTATTATTTTTATCTTATTCCTGTTACTGTGCGGTATCAGTCCCATGTAGACAACAGGAAGACATCACTACATTACTATAATAAATAAAATACATATTTAAGTGTTTCTGAGCAGTAACTTTTATATAGATAATACAATTTTTCTTTTTCCAGATAAAGCTGAGTCAGAGATTAACGAGCCCATAATATTTCCTCTACATTGGATTCATGATCAGATGTTTTCGAGGGAGTGGGAGCAACGACCTTGTATTTAAAATATTTTAGACATAATGACAATGTTTGCAGATCATCGACGTCAGACTCAAACGACAATATTAACTAGGAGCTGATTTGTAGTCTTATGCCCTTCCCTTAGGTCTCATTTATCTCTGTACCAAATTTCATCAAAATCTGTTCAGTGATTTAAGCGTGATTGCGTACCAGACAAGACAGACCATCTATCCGTCAATAGGTGGCGTAAGTAGTACATTAAATCTCACTTTCGTTTGTTTAGTTTGTACTCTTAAAGTGTTACTCTCAAAAGAGTTACTTTCAAAAGGACAAGAAAGTTGTTATTTTTTATTCTAAAGTGTTTGCACTTAACTTTAGGTTTTTAGGTTTTATTTAATCGAATCTCCAGAAGGTTTCAGGTTGATTACTCTTCTTTTTCATCAAAACGTCTTATCAAAGTTTGTCTATGATAGAAGATCAGCTGTTATATAGAAAGTTCTATACAGCCGGTATTTTAATTAAGCAAGCAATCAAACATGCAAATGCTGCCAAGCCCATCGATTGAATGGCGACCGTTTACATTATTATTATACTATTTTTCATACTATTTTAGTGGTACAACGTATTTGGTTTGAAAAATATTTTAAGCCAGAAGTTGTCTTAAAACATCATAAGAATCTCGCATCTAAATTGAATCAAATATTGCGTATGACTTTTCAACAGAAAAAAGGTTCGTTATATGACTCCTTATAATATCATTTTATTCAGAGCTTGGGGAGGACATAGGCTATGTTTTATTGATAAAATCTTTTGTATGGAGCTAACACTTTTCCAATAACTATGTTACGTTTCTCCTGGAACAATTCTTCTAGCTGTGAAAAAGACCGATATGACATCAATAGTATAGTCGACAAGTTGAGAATTGTCTAAGATAGGGATGCTGCTCTTAAAATTATGTGTTGCCATAAGCTTGTATTAGTACATAAAAAATTGCAATAGTTGTAAACAATTTAAGATGAAAAAAAGACATTTTCGTCAAAATTTCATAGACTATTAATATTTAAGAAATTTTAAAAGAAGATTCTTAAAGAGGAGGAAATTTCCATTAAAAAGCTCCTTATTCCGGGAACTCTATTTCCATTACTTATAATTTTAATATAACGCTGAAAATGGGTCTCTGCAAGACATTTTTGGGTTGCGTGCGGGGTGTCAAAAGCAAGTACGACATATTGATTAAAAATAAAGGTAATTATTGAATATTTTACTAAAAAAAAATAAAAAAATAATGGTGTATTCTGAACACTTAAAAAAATTATTTCCGTTTGAAATTTTACTTTAAGTTATTTTTAAACAAGTTAAACGATTGTTAACTAAGAAATTTTTCTCGAGGTTTTATTTCATTGTAAATGAAAAAAGGTGTTTAAATAATTGTTGTAAATTTTTTTCGCTTAGCGGAGCCTTTCTTATATACATACTTAACAAGATTAAGCCATAAAAGTTAAAAAAAGATTCATAGTTTTTTTATAATTACTTTTTTACTAGAACTAAACCTGAAAAATCCAAGTAATATTGTACAAGGAGTCATTCCGGATCCACACATAATTTTAAGAGCTGTATCTCTATTTTAAACCATTTTCAACTTGTTGACTAGACTATAACTTATGCCACTACAACAATATTTTTATAAACTGAAACGACATCATTAAAACGGGTTTCAAAATACAACATGTATTTGCTGGAAGAATAAACATTCGTCTGTTATTCCGGTTGACATATATTTCTTTTCCCATCACCATTATGCACTGTTGAGTTAAAACCTTTTTATATTTTGTACTAGCTGACCCCGCAAACGTTGTTTTGCTATATAAATTTGGGGTGGGCCACCCTTATCACCTAAGGGGATGAAAAATAGATAGTAGCCGATTCTCAGACCTACTGAATATGCATATAAAATTTCTTAAAAATCGGTTCGGAGGAGTTTGGTAACTAACATTGTGACACGAGAATTTTATATATAAAATAAGGAATTATGTATTTTTAACCTATTAGATAATAGATAGATTATGAGTTTGCCTGAGTAGTTTTGAAGTAAACCAACTCTAACATTAAAGTAAAATGATTTTACTTCTGGGATTATTTCTCTAAGAAACTTATCTTACTTCTTATTAATGTTGCTATCTTACAGTCGTCTTACTGCCTTAATTGTCATACTAACCTAACTGATTTTACTGATCTTACTATCTAACTAATATTATAAATGTGAAAGTTTATAAGTATGGTTATTTGGATGTCTGAATGTTTGTTACTCAATTACGCAAAATGACTGGATTCTTTTTCCCCACTGATACCTTATAACCTGGATTAACACACAGGCTCTCTACTCTTCATCCCGAAAAATCCAGACTTTATTGTATTAAAAATTAAATGTTTTTGTAAGTTTAAGTATCGGTCGACTAGTATTTATTACTTAGAACTTTTACGTCTATATTATTTACAGCTATTTCATTCTTTACTCTATCAAACGTCACCGTAGCTGACGAAAATAATTAATTTTCAGTTGCAAGTTAATGATTACATTCACTCACTACAAGCAACATGAAACCTTGATACACGAGTAAAGTTATACCAGTCGTAAAATAACCATAAAATATCGACTTGCCTTGTTTTACAGCTTTCTCTTAATTTTTCTGTTGATTCACTGAATTTTTTATTCTTATACCATCACCATCGTTTGATGTTTTGTGGATTTAAACATGACTAGAAGCTATGATTTCTAGTCTATCTATAGCACACGTATCTGCTCTACATTTTAGAATACCAACTTTTGTACCTCTTTCTTTGACTTTTACGTCTATATCGATAATTATCTTATCATCTTTTGTAATCAGTTCAGTAGTATTTCTAATAGTTGTTGTTAATTTCTATTATTCTTCTATTAGAACAAACCAAAACATCATCTTTTACTATATTACATACAGACTAACATTTTCTATTCTTATTACATTGAGCGTAAAATATCAGTACTTAAAGAACCATGAGATAAGTGTGTTTATTTTTAAAATTGGTAAAATGAATTTAGCTTTGATACAGAGTATAAAATTAGCGATTATTCTCAATAAGTTAGTTTTTAGCCTAAATGTAGTTGAAATAAATACAGATCACAGTGATTTAGATAGTAGAAACTATGTAAATTATGAATATGATACAGAAGTCAGTGAAGAAGAAATAGTAAGTTTATTAGAAGAAAAATATAGATTTAAAAATGATAATACTTCGAAAAGGTATCGAATAGCAAAAGAAGGAAGAAATTATCCAGGTTTGGATTTACTTTATGAATTTTTGGTACTGATATTTCGATTATAAATGCAATATCCAAGTTTAATACTGTAGCAAAGTTAGTATTGATCATACTCAGACTCATAACTAAAGTTTGCATTATCAAGAAAGTTATCCCGTTTGGGTCAGATGCTGCTCCTCTCCCTACAGGACTCCTTTGCTTTCAATGAATAGACGATTAAGAGAATAAGAATAAGATTTAATAAAATATATTTTAATTAATTTATGACTAATCCCAATCCTTAGTATTTTTTTGGCAATAGAACTTAGCCTATGTCCTTCCTTAAGGTCTACTTAAGGTAACAGACAGACTGACGCAATCTATTCGTTAATAGTTGGCGTAAGTGGTAGATAAAATCGCACTTTCGTTTGTCTGAAGTGCCAAATGAAACTGAAACTTTTCCTTGTCCAAGGCAACTCTGAACAGCTGTTCCACAGACTTAGTCCCAGTCCACTCTCGGAAATTCCTCAGCCATGATTTTTTGCGCTTCCCTGGTTTGCGTAGCTATCTGAAATATACATTATTAACTTCTGTTGATGCAACCCAGAGACGTCTGTCATGCACTACAGTCAACAGTGGAGAAGAGAGTACCGTCTGTATTTACATACGAGTATATTCAATTAAAACAATGTTGCAAAATACTTAAAGAAACATCTTAAATTACTTTATGAATGCATTTCGTAATAAAATTCTAGTGTTCCCAGAGAAAAATGATCATAAATTAGCTTGGGCGTTTCGTACGTATGCTGTTAGAAGAATTGTGGGGGGTATGGAGACCAGCATCAACATGTACCCTTACAATGTGGCGATATCGAGGAATGGGAAGCACTGGTGTGGAGGATCTATTATTGACGAGCAGTGGGTCTTGAGTGCTGGACACTGTTTTGAATCGTAAGTATAGTTTTATATTAATTACTTATTGGTCTCGGGAGACTCGGGATCTTCTTCTTCTGATAGTACCTTCTCCTATCGAAGTTTGGATATTTTAGCAGCATTAGTTCAGTGGAAACAAGGATTGAGTAATCTTCGTGAACCATTGATATAAAAAGCCTTCTCCGTCCAGGTAGTGAGCCGTTATTGAATAGAGTTGATGATGACATCTAAATAGTAGTAATGACAAGCCAAACTAATCTCTAATTAAAAGCCTGTACCGTTTGTAATGCAAATTCTCGATGATTAGTATGGTAATGCAGTTGAAACAAAGTGGTAAATATTGGAGCAGCGCCAAACCCACGCAACGAAATATATTCATTTTTCAGTTTCTACACGACTAAATTAGTAGTCTGCTTGGTTCGCTAAAATAGTGCCAAAATTGAGAAGGAAACCCATAGTAATTGAAACACCAATTGTTATGGATTATGACGTCATAGTATACAAACCAAATAGGTTTTTAGACTTCGTGTATTCCGCATTTTAATATAAGAGAAAGGGAAGTGGGGTTTATTGAGATAGTAATGATTTCATTTCTCTCTGGCTTCGAAATTGTGTCATGATGAGAAACATGCCTAGTGGTACGGATAATCGCTTATCTTATTGAAGCTTATATGTCCCAAAAATGAGATTTATCATAAAATTAATGGATAAAAGTATCCGGAACATAGATGAAAGATTCAATTTTCTTTTTAGTTTTAACTATCCTACATTTCAATTATTTATCGTTTGTCCCTTTTCTGTAATAAATAAAAACATCTGAACTGTAGATATTTTTCGATAGCTTTTCTTTCTGATGTATACTTTAATTTTTACTTATTTTTAAATTTATTATTGTCATAATCCATCTATACTAATATTATAAGGTGGAAAGATTTCTATTTTGTATGTAAATAAACTTAAAAACTACTGGACCGATTTCAAAAATTGTTTTACCATTAGAAAGCTACATTTTCCCTGAGTAACATAGGTTTTATTTATTATTAGAAAAAATTAGAGATCCTCAGAAATTCTTACTAAAACCAACCCAAGATGCAAAAAAATTAGCCATAAAATATCTTTTATCGCATGCGCTGCGGAAACTATTGATGATAGAACAAAACAATGTTCTACAATATTATAGAATGTATCAATATCTACATCTTCACGCAGCGCAGCGAGCAACGCGGCGAGAGGGGGCTCCGAAATGATAGAGAATCAAAATATTGAAAATTCTTTCAACTTTGTGAACATAAATACACTGCTAACGCCTTATGCATGTTAATAAGTTTATCCCAAATTTTCTTCCATCTCCTTCTATTCTTTAGATGGTTTCGGCGGTTTTACGAAACCTAATTATAACCTTTAAAGCTACAACTATCATTTTTTCAATTTTGTAAATATTTCCAGAGCCTTCGATGGTGATAAACGAAAGCTTCTCCCATTTATTGTAAGAGCAGGAAGTTCATTTCACAACAGAGGTGGTTACCAAGCCAGAGTGAATAAGGTAATCAACAAGCTTTTAATTTACGATAGTACTTACTGTAGTTGAGTCCCAGCATCACTACACTACACTAATGCACAGACATCATGGTCACCAGGCGAGCTCCGTTTGACAACTGGCTCAAGTCTATCGGAACAGAGGTTATATACAGTCTTGGAATAAAATAAAAAATACTAATCTCTGAAATGGTTGGACCAATTTTGACGAGACTTTCACTGGCAGATAGCTGATGTAACAAGAAGTAACTTAGGCTATTTAATATCTCGCTACGACCCATAGGAGAGGAGCAATATGCGAACGAATTCGCGCGGGTCGGCTAATAAGTAACTGCCTCAAAATTTTCAGTGCAGAACTTATAAGTTGTCAAGTTATAACGCCACGATATATTATTAACTATATATTTATTAATGGTCAAAATTAATTATCAATCTCAATCTAAAATCGTTGATTCGATTCAGATTAATTTTATTAATTTTGGCTGTAAGTTTATATTATTATTGGTAGCACAATGTATTAGTTTACAGCCATTATAATATGTAAATTTAAGTTAATAGCAAATTATCATGTTTCAAAGTAAATTGGTGTAAAACTCTCGGAACGAAAGCGTAACCGCAAGTTGCTCGAAATTTCCAATTTTCAAAAGCAATCCATTAGCTCTTACACTTAATTGGTCGAGAAATTGGAACCTTAAATTTGATCAAATGTAATCCATATTTGGTGACAGGATGCAAAACGTAATGTAGGTTACACAGATTCCTACAAACAATCAACATAGACCTGCAACAGTATGTAAGTAAGTATCGTCACAACCCGTTATTAGATCACTACTGGGACTGGTCTCCTCCTCAGAATGAGGAGGGAGTAAGGTCATAGTCCACCACGCTGGTCTAGTACGAGTTCGCAGACTTTATACACTGATAGAGAGCTTTAAGGAACTCTCTGGAGTGCAGGTTTTCTCAGGATGATTAAGACACACATAACTCATTCGAGGGTGTGTGGTTTCGTGGGGGATCGAACTCGGACCTCCCGATTAAGACATTCAAGCCTTAACCACTAGGCTATCACTGCTGAAGCTAAGGATGAAACAAAAATTCCACACAGTCGTAATGTAGGCATTGAGAGCGGTGCACGCGCGCGGAGTGCACCCCCCTTCCCCCCTGTTGATCCCCTGTGATTATTGATTAATAGTATCCCGTGTCCTGTGTGAGTTATCACTTAAACGCTAGTTTATTGACCCTTCCCTGACGAAAACAGACTCGTGGTGAAGTGAACTATTTGGAACTGTTTGGTGTTATTGTGTTGTGGTGCGAGTGGGCATGCCCCGAAAGAAGAATAGAAAGAAGATTCAAAATCATCAAGAACTTGTGAGTACTGTGTCTTTATCGCCTAACTGACAATAGATAAATCCCTTAATTTTAAAGAAACTGAAATAAAGGGCCCAATTACTTGTCGACTAGTCAATACGACTTCTTGAAATGATCTTTAATTCAGACATCTTTTAAATCACAAGTATCAGTAAGTAAGTGAGTTCAAGTTAGTAAAAAGAGTAAGGTGGCGATTGTGAATCCATAAAATTATAGATCAATTCAGAAACTTTGTTTTCAGGCTTTCTTCCCCTCAGATTACACTCCAGGTAACGCAGACTTCGACTTCTCCCTCATTCGCCTGGATAGACCGCTGCCCATAGGACGCAACATTGCCGTACTGAATCTGCCTGCAAGAGACTTTGTGGTCGATGTTGATGATATACTCATTGTATCTGGATGGGGCAGCACTCATGTGAGTAGAATTAAATAAACGATTATTTGTCCTAGAGGCGACGGCCATGGACGCGCTGCCACCGTGCGCAAAATTCGATGCTTTGTTCACGTAGTTCGTACAAGTTCTGATAGATGGCGCTATTTCTAGAGTTAAAAGTTAGTGTCAAGGCTTCAGAAGGGCCTCTCCTTTGGACAGGAAGCTGAACAGTGTCTGGGGCTTGTGACACAGATTAATTATTATATCTGATTAGGTTGGCCTCTGTATATGTAAGGGCATAACTTCAGAACGACTGCACCTAATTCGATAATTCTTTTAATATTGTGTTAGGTATTGTCAGGACAAGGTTTGTATATAACTAAAAGTGAGTAGGACAGAAGAGTGAGTGAGTCAGTGATATAGTGTTGTCTACTGACAATTAATGACATACTACACATTATCCTACTAATATTATAAACGCGAAAGTTTGTAATAATGTATGTTTGATACTCTTTCACGCAAAAACTACTGAACAGATTTTGATGAAACTTTACAATAATATAGCTTACACATCATAATAACACATAGGCCATAATTTATAATAATATAGCGTGAATTATCCAAAATATAGTGGGTGAAACCGCGGGGCGCAGCTAGTAGAAAATAAATTCAACGGGTATGTAAGTGAATGAACGATTTGAATACACCTCAGCGAAGGGTGGATGGGTTAGTTTAAAACAAAAATATTTTCTCCAATTTCACGAGTATATAGAACTTTCTATAATGTATAATAACAGAGCAAACTGTTCGCAACTGTTACAACAGAGTTATAAAGCAAACACAAACACGTCGGAACATTTCATTATGAACTATTCGTATTACCGTTCCGTTGGGATGAACATACTCTGACGCTTCAATAGATTGCGCCCTATAGAGTGTAGAGTATAGACTAGGGAACGGAGGGAGGATTTTGAATAGATACGATAGATACATTTTAATTTAAGTCTTAATTTTGACTTAAACAAATTAAAAGGAATATCAAAAACTACGTGCATAATACGTTCAGGATATAACTAAAGATCTCGTACTACTCTGACTAGAACCCAAGCAGTGCCTTGGACTTGTGACCAAGGTGTAGGCTTAAGGGATCTCTTTAAGAAATTACAACACTCGCCTCCATTGCCCAGGTTCTCTGTTTAAATCTAAGGTTAGCCTAACAAAAGGCTAACCTAAATCTAACTTACACTTCCGACATATATAATATTGCTTATTCAACTTTTTAACCCGTGAGGAGATGGGTTAGAATACTACTCCCCTCCCGATCCGTTCCCCGACTGGCCACAATGCGAATCCGACTGCCAAGTGTCATAAACGCGTTCCGGTCGAGCTTACCCCCTATCTCTCCCATCCCATTGCTGCGGATCCAGTGGACTCTGGGCTCTTGTTCAGGGTCCGCCGAAACTGCAGCATTTTTTTGTTCACTCCCACTCCCCACTTTATCTTCGAGGATACACCGCAAGAGATACTCTCTTGTTTTGTCGATGTCCATGGGCGATGGTGGGCCCCTTCCCATCAAATGGACCATGTGCTCGTTTGCACCTTATCTACAATTTAAAAAAAACTTCAGAAGAAGCTAAAACCATAAAATAATGGAGTTCACAAATAGAATTGGATGATCATTTATTGCCTGTTAATCATATATTTTCTGATTAAAATTGGCATTTAAAAAAGTAATTTAAAAAGCTCAGTAGTTGAGGCGTTGGATCCACGATTGATAGGTTGTGATGATCATTGGACTATTGACGTGGCCTAATCCTAACACAAGCAATTAGCTTAGTTGGAGGAGTTAAGAATACTTCTGTTGCGGCGTTCAACGTTTATCATGGAAACTGTAACCGCCTATCTCTTAGTCTAAAAAACAATATGTGTCATTAGAGACGTTATTGATTGTTCAAACAATGGTAACAGTTTGCATTCAATTTTGCTGGAAAATTGAATTCATCTGTTAATATATTTCCCAGGACACAGGATACGGCCACATCCCGGACAGGCTTCGCTTCGTGCCAGTGCCGGTGATGAGTCTCGAGGACTGTCAGAAGGCTTACCGGTTCTATATAACCCCGAGGATGCTGTGTGCTGGGTATGCTACTGGTGGAAAAGATGCTTGTAATGTAAGTATTATACAATCCAAAAGACCAGTCTGTTTTAAGCTCTTCTGACATTTCTGAGTTATGTGTGTTTTAAGCAATTAAATATCACTTGCTTTAACGGTGAAGGAAACCTGCACTCCTGAGAGTTCCCTAAAGTTCTCAAAGGTGTGTAAAGTCTCCTAACCCACAGTGGACCAGCGTAGACTATGGCCGAACACCCTCCTCATTGTGAGGAAACGCGGCTCAGCAGACCATTATCGGATTTTGATGACGATAATGATGATGATCAATCATCTTTTTAGAAGAAAAAAGGGTTTAATAACGTAAATAAGTATTGATTAAGTAATACGGGGAGGTGATTAAGTAACCTGTGAGGGGACTGGTTAGAATACAATTCCTCTCTGCCGCTGGGAGAGCATCTCGTAAAAGCCGAGTAACCCAGCACCCCCTAGTGGTAGGGGATCTGTTCCTCGACTCGCTTGCGACCACTAGCATTCGAAACCATTTGACAGAACGAAGTCCATTGAAACCGCAGCAATCTTCTCTTCGCTCCCCCTCCTCACTCTATCTTCGAGGCGACAACGCATCGACAAAACAAGATACCCTCTAGTTTCGTCGATGTGTTTGGGCGACGGTGGCCATTTACCATCAGGTGGACCCTCTGCTAGTTTGTCCCTTAACTATCATAAGTAAAAAATAGGAGTAATCAGCGGAAGTAGAAAAAGGCTTCAGCCAATCCAAAAACCACACAGAGTTCACTGAAACTGTAGTATGAGAATAGGAATGGCGAAGGGTAATCAATAGAGACCTTAATACTTACAAGTTACAATATTACGCGTTCAAGTTATAATTGCGCTTCGGTATTGACGAATTTCGCAAAAACTAATACACATTTAACGTATACTTCCTGGGACAAAGATGAGTGGTAAATAATGTATATTTAAGCTAGAACATTAATATACTCAACCTATTCCTGCACTTATCCGGGTTACTTCGACCCTCAGGGACCCCTCTCAGGGTTAAACTTCATCCGTTAAAATAATATTAATTTATCATAAGAAAGGTTTTGAAGAGAGAGAAGTTAGTTTGACTAAACATACCACCTAACTTTGCAATTAAGTGTGTGTATACTAGATACATATTGTGGTATTGCTTGCAGCATGATTCTGGTGGTCCAGCAGTTAGAAATGGAGTACTAATTGGCATAGTTTCCTTTGGTGGCAAGAAGTGTGGAGATCCTCGATCACCTGGAGTGTACAGCAGGGTATCTGAACTCACTGAATGGGTAGAAGAGACTATTACTGGTAACGAGGCTTTCAAAGTACCAGAGTTAGTTCCAAATATTGAAAAGGCAAGGAAACGGGAAAGGGAGTTACAGAGGTATTATATAAACATATTATTTTTAAAGAAATAATATTACAGGTAGAGATTCCTTTACCTGATGTAGGTGCAACTGCAGATTTATGCTCATTGTACTCCAAAACGGAAGAATCTCCAGAAGAAGTTGACTCTACAAATTGGCATAGTGTAAGTGTAGCAGATTTTTTAATTCTTCTTCTAATCCTTTTTAGGTTTAAAGCGAGAGTAGAAGAAAAGAAACATAAAATCAAAAGGTGGCTTCGAGAGACCCTCAACTCACCCACATTCATAGAACTAGCAAAGAAGAAGTTGGTTGAAGCTGGTTTTATAGTCAGAAGAAACTCCAGACGTGTATTGGATGAAACTCAACATGTAATAGATGATAAAACAATGGATGAGATTAATTTTTCTAATTTGATTAATGAAAGAATTCTTGGTGATGTTGGTGATGAATCTGAACTGTTGCTACGAGCTTTAGCTTTACAGGATGTTGTTTTGAATGAGAGTAAAGAAGCTGGTGCTGCTGCTGTTATTCGGAATGTAGGTACTGATTATGACTTGGAAGCGTTAGTAGCAATTTTAAGTAGGAAATAAATATTTGATTAGACAAATTTCTTTTCGAACATGTATGCGGCAATAATAATTATATTGAATGATTATTTGGTAGTTTTATTTGGAAAGTTTATCAGTAGTTTTAAATATATCGTATCTTTTCCACTACTGTCACTATATTGCAAAAATTACGCCTAAAAACAATTTAGTGACTATAATATCTGCTGTTATACTTAAATTACTACCAGCTTAGTAGTGTACCTAATAAATAAATTAGAGAAAGTAATTTAGAAGTTATGTTTTTTTGTAAAACAAGCGTAAAGGTGGCGACACAATTAAATAACTTAGTGTTCGCGAGTAGTTCATTTTATATTTAAATTTCAATTGTACCCACGTAGCTATTTATAACAAGATGACATTATATGTACAACATGGATGGATCTCCATTTTGAAAAATTTTGTAAGTGATTGGTATTATTTGCTTGGTTTACGTCTAAAGAGTATATTATTGTTCTTTTAGCTGTCATATAGATAATAGGTTAGTATGTTAATATTTTTTTTTTTAATTCAGATTATAGCAAAAAGGTACGAAAGTGATGAGTGTAGATTAATTTAAAAGCATACTTTTTTGAAATAATTAAATTATACCCGATAAGTTGAATACACGTTCATTAATTTATTTTGAACATTACCACACAAGCGATGACAGCGATGGAATCTAGAAAAGAATGGGCGCCTATAAAAAGTCTTTTTAAAAAGCTAAATAAAACTTTTATTAAACCTTTACAAATTAAACTATTAATTAAAAGATCTTGAATGAAGTCGGTTAAATGAAGTCTCAATGAAGTCGGTTAAAAATGAACAATTATTTTCCATAAAATACAATATTCCACATTCCGTTCCCAGCCTTGGGCGATAATCGGAACTCAGATGCTGCGTCAGCTTAGTACGCGGCATAGCGATAGTTATCGTATTAAAATGGGGTTCGGCATGCATAACTATCTAATAAATAAATTACTTTAAAATTATTATTTTAATTATGTTAAACATTTATAATATTAAAACACAATTAAAATATTACAGTGACATCTATTAACAGTGTCGGTAACAAGGAAATTGGAGTTTCGCAGAGCTTACCTAAGATGAACTTTAGATGGCGCTGTTTCTATTTATTTTATATTCTTTTCCTGGTCAACGTTTTACATTATTTAGTCGCTGTAAATTTAAATATAGGTACTAATTAAAAAAAAATTATATTAACATTTAACATTGATATTTCTTTAAAATCAAGTTTTAAGTATTTTATTGAAAATCGTGTATATTTTCATAGTAAACTAGCGCTGGAAATACAATTTAAAAAATTACTTTTAATAATAATGTCAATAATGTTTTAGTGGTTGTTAATTACATTAATAAATAATTTTATTTATTATAGCGACATCTATGGACGAGTAGCATGATATAATAAATAAGTGCTATAAACCTGCCAATAGATGGCATTACATGTATTATTTTAACTGATTGATTATTTAAATTCATTTTTAATATACTCGCTTCACTGAGGTAAATTTTGCTTAATGAATTGAATTAATATTTATTGATTAAGTAAATAATAATTGCCAGCCTTTTTCCATTTTTATTCTGTTCCAGTTTTAAGTTATGTTTATATTATATGTATTTTAAAAATATAGTGTTGCCAACTATCAGGCAATCGCAAAATAATAAATAATTACTAGTACTTAATGTTGCCAGACCTATTTTAAAATATTGACGTTATAGCAATAAGAAATCGGGAAATGTATAAAATTGGAGTTTTGCCCATACTGTAAATATTTTCATAGATTATCAATAGAAAGGATATATCAAATGCGGGTATTTTAAAACTTATTTCTCAATGCAAGTGCAATAACCTGAACCGTGACTTCCGCGAGTTCTCAACTTATGTGTAAACAGAATGACAGGTAAGCTAATATTTTTATATTTCGCAATTCAGGAAAAGTGTTTCATTACATCGTAATCGTTATCAATATGGAGTTTGCATAAAACACTCACTGCTGCATATTTTTAGTGTTAAGCAAGAAAAATTTTTCTTTTACTATCTAACTACTCGCCGACATTCCCTTCGCTTCGCTGAGGTGTGTTCAAATCGTTCACTTACTCATTTAAATATATAAATGATACAACTTTATCTTTGATAATTTTATCTACGAAAAAAACCAATAATTTAAAAAAAATAAAATAAAATTACAATAAACTCGAAAAACTTGGAGCGAAATAAGAAGATCGAGTGGGATGGCGATGCACTGTGTACGTCTCCCCCCCACCAGTGGACCCTCTGCCCCACTTAGGGGACACAGGAACATATAACAAAAATTTATCAATTTTTATTAATTAAAAATTAAATGATTATACATATTATATAAACTTGCATAACTTAATAACAGATGGCGCTGTAAGTTCGTTTATTAACAATACTTGAACATGTTTTGTTATTGTGTAAGCATTCAATAGATGGCGCTGTTTTCAATTAATCAATCATACTTTCGTTACAATAGGATTGAGTTAGTCTGTCAAGTAATATCGTATTAAAGTAGTGAGACTAAAAGTGTAGTGTTGTTGGGCGTGGTGCTAGACCTTCATTATCTAGAAGCTCGTGAGTAATGTACTTTATTATTTACGATAATAAAAGACGCCTTTAAACTTACTTGTTAATATTGTTGTTTGTGTTATTAACTAGAGCCAGGCTCTGGCTTCGCACGGTTACCTTCTCTACTATAATATGTATGTATTATACATATAAACCTTCCTCTTGAATCACTCTATCTATTAAAAAAAACCGCATCAAAATCTATTGCGTAGCTTTAAAGATCTAAGCATACATAGGGATATTAGGGAAAGCGGGAAGCGACTGTTTTATACTATGCAGTGATACCTACGGAATCCAGTTGATATTCTTTGTAAAGGTAAGTATTATTCTAACCTCATTCAGTGTGTAATCATGATATCAATGCACATCCAGGAGATCAGTGCACGATAAAAATGCACGACAGATAACGAAGGTCAATATGCGATTGTGTTATAGGAAAATTGCATTTGCATACTAAAAATAATCGTTAAAACATACTAGCGAAACTGGTTTCGCACGGTTTTTCTACTATAATATACATGTGTTATACATATAAACCTTCCTCTTGAATTGCTTTATCTATTGTTGAAAACCGCATTAAAATCTGTTGAATAGTTTTAAAGATCTAAGCGTATAGACAGCGGTGTTGTATTCAAAGAGGATTGAAAAGTTTAGAGACAAGTTATCCTGAAACTGTGTTTTATTCCGGGATAAAATGTATCCTACGTATAGTTCCAGGTAATAATGTATAGTTTGAGTTCCATTTTTTTTTATTATCCAATTCACTATTTCGTAAAATGGTCCCTTATACGTTAAACGGTCCCATGTAGTCTTTTGATCCCCATACATAGTATACAGTAGGATAGGCATAAAAATTTTTTTTTTTGGTTTTTAGCACTTTTTTCGCTAACCGTACATTTTCTCAAAAATTTGTAAATGCAGTTCAGAATATCTTAAAAAGTTATGGAAGGTCTCCTAGGAATGTTTTCTTGTAACTATAACGGTTAAGGTACTTGCCCTTACTGACCCGTCTCAAAAATCCATCCTGTATTACTACAAGTTGTAAAAGATCCGTGCTGGTCTTCCATCAGAGATGTGCAAGGATGTGTAGCGAAGGATATGTTTGTTAAGAACCAATAGTATCGCTACTCACTACGCAGTGTCTCAAAAGAAACTTATCTCTGGTGGAAACACAGCCTCACACACTATTGTCTTGAAGGTGACGTTTGTTTAATATTTTCTTTCCCAAGAAGACACAGGTATGCACTTTTTCTGCAAAAAAGACCCCATTTGTTACAGCACCCAGGTTCCAGGGCATTCCCATTCACATCAGTAACAGCATTGGAATTCTAGGAGTCGATATTTCGAATGTAGTCCAATTCCGTGGTCATCTAGAGAGCAAAGCCAAACTGGCTTCTAAAAAACTAGGGGTGCTAAACAGATCAAGACTGTACTTCACACCTGGACACCGACTTTTACTATATAAAGCCCAGGTTCGTCCGTACTTGAAGTACTGTTCTCATCTCTCTCCCTCGTCCCTCCCACTTGACTCTGTCTAACACCGGGCTATTCGTATTATCGACAATTCAATGCTTACAGACGGTCTAGGTGACTTAAGTCTCCGGAGAGATGTTGGCTCTCTATGTGTCTTCTACCGTCTGTACAATGGGGAATGTTCTGAAGAACTATTCGATTTAGTGACCCCAACTCTTTTCCTCCATCGCACTTTCTGCCTCTGGGACAATTTCCACCCTCACCATTTGGATGCTTGGCGTCCTAGTAATATATGTGCGTCAAGAATCTTTCTCCCAAGCACGTGCAAGCTAAGTAAGGAAGGAATGACCTTCCCCCAGAGGTATTCCCAGAGGACTACAATATGAGGGTCTTCAAATGGCGTGTGTACAGGTTCCTAAGAGGTCAGCAACGCATCGGCATCCTCGCGTGTTGCAGATGTCCATGGGCGACGGTGACCACTTACCATCAGGTGGACCTTCTGCTCGTTTGCCCCTTATTAATTCTAAAAAAAAGCCATTTAAAATCATTTATATTCATGATTTTTTTCTGGCAACACTAAACAAATGTAATTTGTCAAATTCATTAATTTTATAAATGTGAAAGTTTGGATATTTATCACTCAATCACTTAAAAACAGGTTAACGAATTTCAATGAAATTTGCCACACAGATACTTTATAACCTGGATTACCACATAGGATACTTTTTATCCCGGAAAAATTCATAGTTCCTGCGGGATATTAATATAATATGTTTACAGTCTTAGGCATAGTTTTTTTGTAATTTGGACATGAGAATTAAAGTGTTAAGGGAAGTAATTTATAGACCTGAAGGAGAGTATAGCTACCGGCACGTAAGTATAGGTTACATGCGTCTGCTACGTCACGGAACACAGCATGCTCACAATGCGCTACTTCTACTATTTTTGCTCAGACCTAAAGTTAGCTGCCGGCTACTATATTTACATTTTAGTATAATCAATTACTACATCGTAGTAATGGCCTTCGTTATCAGTCGTGTATTATCGTTCATTGATTTTCAAAAGTGCATCAAAGTTCATGGAGGCTTTGACCATAATAAAATGAGTAATACTGTCGTCTGTCTGTGTATCAAATAATAGTTGACTAAACAGTTCTATAAGGCTGCATTACCACCAGAGATTTGAGAACCAATTGAATCACTTAATTTGAAAATCCGTAAATATGAATTCGTTTGTTAGTCTCGTTAAAAAGTAAGAAATTTTAAATCTATTTTTATAAAAAATACCTGTAGTCTAATACACCTCAGCGTAGCGAGGACGGGTCAGCTAGTGCTACTAATATTATAAACGCGAAAGTTTGTAAGAATGTATGGATGTATGGATGTTTGTTACTCTTTCACGCTAAAACTACTGAATGGATTTTGATGAAACTTTACAATAATATAGCTTACACATCAGAATAACATATAGGCTATAATTTATAATGATATAGTGGGAACAGATAGTGTGATATATTTTTTAAAAACTTCAACCAACTAATGATGTATAACCTCTTATAAGAAACATTTTTTCAGTCACATTTCATAATGTCCATGGTCAGGTGGTCACCGGAGACAAATTACTTACCATCAAATCCCTCAGGTCATTTCCCTGTAAAAAAATAAAAGCCATCGTCCGATACTCCTGTCAACGACATGTAATCAGTCAGCAAGGTCCTGAACCTTTCATATTATATTAGCACGTGCTAATAATAACTATCTATGGCCCAAAACATATCGACAAAAGCAAAAATATGTATAGTCATCATTTTCAAAAACAAACATTCCAAGGGGGGTGATATTAGCAACAAACAAACGCAACGTAGATACTGCTACTGAATCGATAAATAATAAAAACGTCACGATCCGTACCTAAGCAGTGCCTTGAAATTGTGACTAACGTGTAGGCTTAAGGATATCCTTTATTCAATTGAAACACTCGCCTCCACTGCCCATGCTCTCTGTTTAAACCTAAGGTTAGGTTAACCTTAGCCTAACTAACGCGCCGACATAGGTGACGGTATTGGAAAACAACAATTTGAGGATTTATTACCATGTATATAATAGACAAGTCGACCTGCGCGACTTTGTTCACGTGTAGCTCCGCTCCTATTGGTCTTAGCGTGATGATATATAACTTATAGCCTTTCTCGATAAATGCCCTATCTAACACTGAAAGAATTTTTCAAATCGGACCAGTAGTTCCTGAGATTATCGCGTTCAAGCAAACAAACTCTACAGCTTTATATATATATTAGTATAGCTGCGAATGTTAGAACGAATCGAAACTAGTATCTGATATTAATTTCAACTTTAAACCTTCACGTATTCCTGAGAAAAATGGTCTTGACTGACAGACAGAGAGATAAGGGTCCCTTTTGAGGTACAGAACTCTAATAACTAGTGAATAATTTAGTGATTTAATAATTTAGTGGAAAAAACTCCGAAAGTGTGTCGCTGGTGAGGAAGTGATTCGATTCCTCTCGATTTGCACGCTCTTGCGTAAAACTGGTTGCAACTTTGACTTTATATACAGAGTGTTTATTTTATTCAAAACTAACCGAACCGCCCTCGCTTCGCTGATATGTATTCAAATCGTTGACTCAATCACTCACACATATACGTTGAATTTATATTCTATAATTTTTTTAATAGTAGACGAGGTGTAAACGAGCAGATCGTCCACCTGATGGTAAGTGGCCAGCATCGCCCATGGACATCGGCAAAACCAGAGATACCCTCTTGTTTTGCCGATTAAAAAATGCTGCAGTCAAATAGATCCACAGCATTAATGGGATGGGAGAGGGAGGGGGTAAGTCACACATGCGGCTCGACAGGAACGCATCTGTGACACTTGGCGGTCGGATTCGCATCCTGGTGGCCACAAACTAGTCGGAGAAGAGATCCTCTACCACCAAGGGGGCTCTTACGAGATGCTCTCCAAACGGCAGAGGGGAATAGTATTCTAACCCGCCCCCTCACGGGTAAAAATGAGCAGTATTTCATTGATTTTCAGTGGACACTACCATTTCACTGACTCGCTCACTCTCCTGTCTCCCTCACACCTTGTCCTGACAATAACAACGATTTGGTGCATTCGTTGATAAGACATGGAGGAAAGTCGGGTAAAACCAATTCAATATTACTCTATTTAAATCTCAGAGTTGTTTATTAAATACTACCATAGATTAACAACGTCTAGCGCGCTTGATCAAAGGAGCTAAAGTGGCGGTCGACACTGCTGCTCTCGCGTATCTAAGATAAAATAAACTAATGACATACTTTTTAGGAATATTTAAAGGGTGAGAAATGCTAAAACGGTTTTGATTAAGTTGAAAACTTTTACATGTATCCTAAAACCTTATTAAATCGAGAATTAACTAGGATTTATTAATTTTAACTAATAATTAAGTTACATTTGAATCAACCTGTACATAAATCGTTCCGGTCTAGTTGCGGGTTGCTAGTTTACATAACTACTGTAGTAATGTCTTTGCTAGCGCCATCTATTGGTGTAGGTTAGGTATCCCTTATTTGTCTGTTGGTAGAGAAATAAATGGGATAAGAAACGGGATGAGAGTTGTAAAGGAAATTATTCTAGCCATAATTATTTTATCCGTGAGGGGACGGGTTAGAATACTATTCCCCTCTGCCGCTGGGAGAGCATCTCGTAAGAGTCTCCTTGGTGGTAGGGGATCTATTCCCCAACAGCCAAGTTCCGGTCAAGCCTCATTTGGGCCGGACTTACACCCTACCTCTCCCATCCCATTAATTCTGCGGATCTAATGGATTCTGGGCTCTTGCTCAGAGTTCGCTCAAACAGCAGCATTTTCTTCTTCACTCCCCCTCCCCACTCTATCTTCGAGGATGCAACGCATCGACAAAATAAAAGGGTAGGTGTTTTGCCGATGTTCATGGGCGATAGTGGCCACTTTCCATCAGGTATACCATCTATAGAAATAAAAAAATAAAAATAATTAAAATAATTTAATTAATCTGCAATTATATGGACGTCATTAAGAAATACGGCAATTTCGGCTTCTAATAAATTTAACAGGTCATCATACAATTAATGTCTGGCTGAAGAAGAACGTTCTGGATCTAAAACCTACGCCAATGGTGGGAGAAGAGCATCCGATCCTTGTTCCAGCAGCGTCCGAAGTATACCCAACCCTTATAAATTCCAACTTCCTTTAGAAGAAGGCAGCAAAAGAAAAAGAAGATGGACGTCAGATTTTCATACATATCTTTAAGTAATCGTTTGTTTGTCACGACATGATTAAATGACGTATTGTTGATTGTGATGTTGGCAACAAATTGTGTGGCAGTCTGTTCGTTGCGATATCGTTCAGTTGTGCCAACGTAAAGAAGCTAACCAAATAAACATGCGCCATGACAGAAATATTTATTACTAGCTACGCCCCGCTGTTTCACCCGCTATATTTTGGATAATTCACACTATATCATTATAAATTATAGCCTATGTGTTATTCTGATGTGTAAGCTATATTATTGTAAAGTTTCATCAAAATCCATTCAGTAGTTTTTGCGTGAAAGAGTAACAAACATCCAGACATCCATACATTCTTACAAACTTTCGCAAATATAATATTAGTAGAATTACATCGCGAGTATTCTAGCAAGTATAATCCCCAAAAGGATATTCTAGTCAAGCTGCATATTTAAAGTGTTTTAAGCGCTGATTGTGAATCCATAGTGTTATAAGTCAAAAATACTTGTAAGTAACAAATTTCCTTTAATAAGAACAATCGTATGAATGAAAATGGCGACATCAGCGACCACCGACTACTGTTCAATGACCACCAACGTCGCCATTATGATATTCCAAGAAATATATTATTTATTATATTGTTTAGCTTTGTGAGTAATTGACCACCTACGTTACATTTTATCTTAGAAATCTTGATTTTGTATTTAAAGGCAAAAATCTCAGGAACTACAACTCTGACTTGACTGTTATTTTTGTGTTAGGTAACCTATTTATTAAAGATTATTTTAAGGTATATAACATTATGCTACGACCCATAGGATTTGCATAGTAAGCCTAAACATTATGTTAAGTAATCTGGACGATGATAGTTTCTAACGATAGCTTACCTTTATTTTGCAACTAGCTGACTTCCTCACTTCCCGAAGATGTATATCCCAAATACGCCATGATGTATATAGAATACAGGTAAAAGTTTTATCAAAATCGTTTTAGTGTTTTAAACCTGCGTGGAACTTCAATAATTATTTCAAAAGCAAAATTAGCCAAATCGCTCCAGCCGCTCTCGAGTTTTAGCAAGATTAACAAACGTCAATTCATTTTTATATATAAGAAGAATATCTAAATTATTTATTAGAGAACTTCTACTATAATGAATATTATGGTAAGACCCATAGGAGTTGTACAGGAATTTTGTAAAAACAAAGTCGGTTTTTTCGAACACTTCTAACTCGAACTATTTAACAACATTGGAAAATTGACGAATAAATAAAATAAAAGAAAAATCATTTTCCCATACAAAATGTTTATGGGTTTCCTGTCAAACATTTAATGCTCATCCCGTCGATACGGTAAACTCTCCCCTCCAATTAAACAACGTATTTAATTAAAGATTTCGAATCGACAAGATATCAACAATGTTCGGAAAATGGCGTATTTGAGTAATGAAAAAGGCTTGACATATATATTGGTTGTCAACAGTTCAGCTAATCTGTACTGAGGGTCGTGACCCTCTCCATTAACGACTTTCTTTCGAACGATGTCGCGCCATGTTGCGCCATGTTGCTCTGTGCGTTGCGACGTCCTCAAGGTCTCTTTCCTTCCACTTTGCCGGTGATAACAATCTTCTCCAGTTTGCCACCATGTTTTCGGGCAATGTGACCGAAGTACTCAAGAAACCTCTGTAGGCAGGTGGTGTATAGCCTTTTCGTCACTTTGAGTTGTCTCAATAGCGAGACGTTGGTTCTGTGTGCTGTCCATCGAAGGCATCAATGCTGATCAGCTGCTTTAATTGTCCATGTCTCGGCAGCATACAGAAATATCGAGAAGACAAGTGCACGGACAAGACGCACTTTGGTGATAATAGAAATACGTCTATCCCTACAAGTCTTATGTATCTGAGACATAGCAATCTTTGCCATTCTTATTTGTTTATCTTGTGGTTATTGGGCTGCATCTTTCTAATAGATATAATCAGGAGGGTAAAAACTTTGTGCAGTGTTTGAAGTGGTAGGATTCTATTGCTGTTATAATGACCCTCACTTTAAGTTGTCTTAAATATTTTTATGTACTGTTAATTATGAATATGAATATCATTCGTAGCCGTAACTCAGAAGTTCTGTAGCTAAAGTATAACCCTAGTCAATATTCTAGTCAATAGCCGCCATACTGTTGGTCTGTGTATACAAACAGTATAGATATAACAATATATTAGTAGTTATAGTGTATGCAGTGAAAACTATGGCAGGCCAGTTTCCCGGAGGCTGCGCGGGCGTCGGCCGACGACCCGTCCTTGCACGTGCGCCGCCGACGTACTGCACCCCGCTGTGGATATTAGCGTCGATATCATGCAATACCCATGCAATACATGCAAGGGTGCATACACACATTAATATCTACTTTGTGCTCTTCTAAAAGTCATACAATAACTTCACTACACTTTTAAAGAGTCACTGACGTTTCAACTGAATAAATACACATCACACACTCAGAGATACTGCAAAGGTCCTTTAGCAAAGCCTTAATAATCTGTCACTGTATGTAACCTTTTTTATAATAGATGAGGGATAAACGAGCAGACGGTCCACCTGATGGAAAGTGGCCACCGTCGCCCATGGACATCGACAAAACTAGACGGTATCTCTTGTTTTGTCGATGCGTTGCCGCTTCGAAGATAGAATGAGTAGGGGTAGCGAAGAGAAGACTGCTGCGGTTAATGGACTCCGACCAAGAACCCGGTGTTAATTGGAACCGCATCAGTAATGGGTTTGGATAAGAAGGGGTAGATCTGGCTCACATGCGGCTCGGCCGGAACGCGTCAGAGACACTTGGCGGTCGGATTCGCATGCTGGTGGTCGCAAGCCATTCGGGGAACAGATCCTCTACCACCAAGGGGATGCTGGATTACTCGGCTCTTACGAGATGCTCTCCAGAGGGGAATTGTATTCTAGACCGTTCCCTTACGGTTTAAAATCTCAACCATTTCTAAAAATTAGGTAGATTTCTGTTGAGTAGAACTTTGTAATTGACAGAAGCACCGACTTACTGATAAAACCACATTATCAACTGCTGAACCGGGTCTTCTTCTCATAATGAGGAGAAGGTTAGAGGGGGTCCACCCTACGATCTTACCAGAACATGGAGAACACTCAGGAATGCAGGATTCCTCACGATGTTTTCTTTCGCCGTTAAAGTAAGTGATACTTGATTGCTTTAAACACACATAATTCAGAAAAGTCAGAGGTGTGTGTGGGGGATCGAACTCGGAGCTCCCGAGTAAGACACCATGTCATAACCACTGGGCTATCACTGATATTAGCTCAATCAGATATATTAGCTTCAATGCGGTTTCAAGCAAGTTTATCCTTGTAATAGTTAGTAGGAAAAACTCTACTGACAATAATATAATAAATTGAAAAAATCGTTTTCCTCTAATGTTCCTCCTGCGCCTGTACTGCGCGTGCGTCGACCTCTCGTTGACACTGCAGTTTTTGGTGATCAGTTACGAGTACGAGTTAGGAGTGTTTGTCTGTTTGTCAAAGCTCCATATAGCTCTATGCTCTATATCTCTACACAGTTTAGCTGTAAATCTGTTCTGAATTTCGTTTCTTTTCAGACAATTACGATAATATTTTAAACTAGCTGCACCCCGCGGTTTCACCCGATATATTTTGGATAATTTACACTATATCATTATAAATTATAGCCTATGTGTTATTCTGATGTGTAAGCTATATTATTGTAAAGTCTTATCAAAATCCATTCTGTAGTTTTTGCGTGAAAGAGTAACAATTTAGTAATTTATTGTTGTTTAAAGATAATATATCCCACAAACCTCTAAATATTTTTTCACTCACCTTGGACCTCCTGGAATTATTCGTCGACTTTTAGGGGTCGAATCGCACTTTGAGAATCACCACGCAATCTCTTTAGTATAAACATATTTAATGACAAAACAAAATTCTCTTAATTAAGTGTCAAAATCTTCGGAATATAGAAGATAAAGGTGAAAGTAACCATTAGGGGTGAAAGGATCACTTTCAAAGGAAACAGGTTCAGGTTGTGTCATGTCCTCTACTCATTACATCCGCTTCTGAGTTAGTGAGCTATATATCAATGGCCAAAGAGTGATTATTTGGTCATAAATTAGTCAATACATTATGTAAGGTGTTTTTACGATTCGACCCTACCCTCTCTGCCCTTGATCTTGACCCTCCTTTCCTTAGGTGTGAATCGTTTCTACGTCTAAATATGTACCTCATGTAATCAATGGATACCCCCCATATTTTTTTATTAAAGCAATACCGAGAATATTACTTTTACATTTATTTTCTGACTACTCGACCCGTGCAACTTCATCTGCTTGTAGCTCCGCTCCTATTGGTCTTAGCGTGATGATATATAGTGTATAGCCTTCCTCGATAAATGGGCTATCTAACACTGAAAGAATTTTTCAAATCGGACTAGTAGTTCCTGAGATTAGCGCAAACAAACAAACTAACAAGCCGACATTGAGAACAAAGTTGAATATATTTCAGCATTATTTTAATTATTTTAATTAAAAATGTTGATTAACATGTTAGAGCAGTGTAGGTGACAGTTCACGTAGGAGAAAACTCAGATTAGTCTCAAACCAAAAGCTCAACTTCCATTGCAACAGATGCAACTGTATTGCATCTTTTGAGTGTCACTACGCAACTATATTAAATCTCCTATCCTTCTATATATTTATAAAGTATTGATTTAACATTTTCACATATTTCTAATGATTTTATATAATATTTGTGGTTACATCCAAGGTTGGAAGCGTTGAACTGCGCAGAGGCAGAGGCAGGCACAGGCGCAGGCGCCGGGGCCGCGCTCGGTGGATTCCACTGTCGCTTTTCGAGCTTTCTTCTTACTAGCCTTGGAATTTTGGGACACCACAACTATTGAGAGGACTGTTTGTACATATACAAATAACTATTTCAAGTTAAGGCACTCTAATTTTAATCTGTAATCGTTAAAACTGTTTCATGATAATTCTCTTTTATTATCATAAAAAATAGTAAATAAGAGCGAAAAAAAATTAAAAAATGTCGATAGTAATATCTAATAATATCATTTTCTTATTGTCTTGAATAATATTTGTTTTTTAAAATGATTTTATTAGCTGAGATGAAACATTTTTAAATAACAATAATTTTTTAAATTTCAAAAAAAAACTGTTAAAAAGACTGGTGTAACATATAAATCCTCCATCTAATGGTCACTCCAGCTCCATGCCTTTCGCAGTCACAAGTGAATGAACCAAATAAGCGAGATGGGCCAGGTACTTTCACCGGGGTGAAGGCCCTTGAGGCCCTTGGCCCTAGGAAACAATACTCGGATGCTTCAAATTGAATATAGTTTACCTCGTTTTGACACTACACTACTTTTTTAAAACTTACACTATTGTTTTTACATTATTTTAATCTGTGGTACTTGTTTCAAACTTATGTTGCTGCTTCCCAAAAAAAAAAAATTTACTGTCATCTAGTGTTGATTTACAATTAACTATATAAATATTCATTTTGTTTCAATATTTATTCAAACGATGTCAAAGTCCATAAAAATATTCTATTAAAAAAAGTAGTTTAAACTTATTACAATTAAGATATCCTATTCAATTATGTGATACTATTACGTGTGAACTAATTCAGTTAATGTAAAACCGACCTTATCTCCTTACAATACGGCTGGTTTTTCCATAACATTTGTACATAGTATGGTCTCGTGGGATCGTTCCCATACTAAAAACTCTTTACAACTCATTGCCGCCTGGTAGTTAAAGGTGAAAAATATAGATATATTTATTATATTAAAATATCTTCGGAACTGTACTTACCACAGGATATAAATAATTTTTAACGTGGAATCTGGTGAATTGAGCCATAAATTTAAAAGGACACTCATCCGCGCTTTATAAAGAGGTTGAGGTTTAGTTTAAATTTTAAATTAATAAAATTATGTATATATGATTAAGATATATATATAATTTGTTTATATATTTATTGGTACATAGTAAGAAAAGATGAAAGAGGTTATGTTATATGATAATGGCGGGAAATGACAAATGTTTTGATTTATTTGACAGATGAAATTTTTTTTCTCTGTTTTTATTCCATAATCGAAAAAGCAAAGGTATTACACCGTACAGCCTTAGTAGTTCAATTCTTTGTTTTAAGAGATGATGTTATTTTTTTTAATTAATTAAATTCATTGTTGTACTAGTTCGTATCTAAAGTGACTCGCATAGTATGTAGGATAATTTAAATCACCACTATATGCAAATATATTAAAATGCTATTCAAATGTCCGTCTGTTGAAAGTAAAATTGTGCTCGTCCCATTTCCAGATTTCCCACTAGATTGCTAAGTTTCCTAATCAACTTGCCTTTAACTAGAATAGTAAAACTAATATAGTTTATACGTTCATTTTAAATACCTATTTATTTCATTATTGGTCTGTGTCGGCCATCTTTAATTTTGAATTTCGAAACAATAAAATAATGAAGATTAATGAAGGAAGGAAATACTCTAAAGTATTTGTGGAAATTTCCATTAGCTACCTACCAATACCAGCTCAAAAAATTAGACAAAATTATATTATATTAGTTAGTCTGTAAAAAGTTTGTCTATGAATAATTCAATCCGCATACCTACAAGTTTAAAATACCTGGAGCTTGTATTTAAGTTCTACATTCCGCACAGATAACGAAGTTTTTGACACCCTCCATAGCTGAGTGGTGTCTCATGAGGTTGTCTCCAAGGTCGAATTCTAATAATTTAAATAAATATATAATAATCATCAGCTTGCGTGAGTGTGACCCACATAAAAGAGGAAAAGTCACGACCTTTCAATATTTAAATTTTAGATGTAGCAACCCTATTATAATGACATTCAATTTCCGCCTTCACACATCAATAAAAAAAAAATCGTCTACACATCTACCAGGCGATCATAACGTACCAACAGTTTAAAATACAAACGTGGGTCATCAAACACCGAAATCCGCATTTACATTCTATTCTACCCCCCTCTGCCGCCATACTTTCACTTTTCATTGTAGGGCAAACTGCTTAATGTGACACGATACTTTGGTATATACTAAACATTACATTATCAACCTTATTTTCTATGCAATAGAATTCAAGTTAACTTAATTTGAATTAAGTAGTTGGAACTTTGTCGTAATAAAAAAATCTATGGAATAACGATTTATACGTTAAATTTGAATTGAACAAATAAAAACCATATCACATAGAAATAAGGTCTAATTTTGTATACCGTGAAGTTTTACTTATTACCTTTTGTTCTGAGTTAAAGGTTGGGTATGGAGAGATTTGGAGCCTTATGACGGACTGATGTTATGAAATCGTACTATACCTTTGTCGATTGTTTTTGTCTAGAAATTGCGACGCAAAATTTTATAAGTAAAAAAAAAATTAAAAAAGTATATAACGTTTGCAAATATCCTTTTAAATCAAGGATGTCTGAGGAAATAAAGGGAGAAGTAGGGAAATTATTTTAATTCAATAAATGTTCTTTGCAGCATTTTGTTAATGATATCCCTAGTTTGTTTAGGACCACTATCATATCCACGACTTTCCTCAACGACTTACTAACTGGTAAATAATTTATTATATAATAAAGATGATTGGAGGAGTATATGACGTGTAACTATAAATAGTGTTTATTAAAAAGTAAAGGAAAACGACGACACACTTAAAAGAATGATTCAGAAAAATCCGTTAACATCCGTTTCTGATACCGTCGTGAACTTTAGTGAGAAATTAAAATTTATTTTAATATTCACTACTTCTTATATAACTAGTGATCTACCCTTACTTCACTTAAGGGGGGAAGCAACACCTTTACCTATTAATAGAGCCTATTTATCAGTTTTTTCTATAATAATCGCTGAAGCTAGCTTTACAGTATTTTTCTACACCCGCGCGACTTTGTCCGCGTATAGCTCCGCTCCTATTGGTCTTAGCGTGATGATATATAGCTAATAGCCTTCCTCGATAAATGGACTATCTAACACTGAAAGAATTTTACAAATCGGACCAGTAGTTCCTGAGATTAGCGCGTTCAAACAAACAAACAAACTCTTCAGCTTTATAAGTATAAGATAAGGGTAATCCATCATCTTTGTTTTTCCGCCATATTGGATTCAATTCCAGATAACTTATAAAGCTTGTAAGAATATAAAATGAAATTGAATTACGCAACGTTGTAACAGACGGTCTGATTCTTACCGGATCCAGGATCCTTTTGCTTTCGTTCACTTTCCACGAAATATCATCTTTTAACCATGACATACATATCAATTTTTTTAAAGACGAACGCTCACACAGCTCGACATGCATTTCATCCCCTATTTCAACCCTTTAAAGCCTTTTTTTCGTAATGAAACATAGCCTATGTCATTCCCCAAGCTCTAGTCTATCTCTGTACCAAATTTCATCAAAATGGGTTCAGTAGTTTAAGCGTAATAGGTAGTGATAGTTGGTATATGAAGGAGGTACAGAATTTTATTTTAATTATTCTAAGACTGACTAAAGCTTTATTTCCGGTTCACGCTTGACCAATAGCGAATGTTGGATAATAGTGTAAAAAGTGTGATTGATAAGAAATGACATCGATTCTAAAGCCACTAGACCAGTACAGTTGCTAGTGGGGGTACAACCTACATTCCTCCCTTTCTGCACAGTTCTAGATGTTCTGTTAGTTAATGGATAGTGGACGCTGTCTCTGAGAGGCATTTAAAGTGAACTGCTTAAAAGTCAATTTTTTTTAGGTAAAAACATATATTTTACAATCTTACTTTCTATTTCAATGAAATTTGGTACACGGATACTTTAACAAAGGGTACTTTTTACCCTAGAAAAATTAAGAGTTCCTGTGGGATAATTTATTATCGTAACAGCCGGCATTGAAAATATTTTTTTTTTCGTGAATCCTAAAAAAAATTTAAATCTTTTTAAGGTTTTTTAAATAATTTTTTCGCCTTTTGCCTTTTTACTAATATTATAAATGCGAAAGTAACTTTGTCTGCCGTGCTTTCACGCCTAAACTACCAAACTGATTTTAATGAAATTTGGTATACAGATAGTCTAGAGCCTGAGAAAGGATATGTGCTACTTTTTTTATGCAAAAAAAGGGTTGTAAGGGGTTGAAAGTGGGATGAAAAGTTGTATCGATACTCCACGCGGACGACGATCCCATTCTCCTTGCTCTTCTTATCCCTGTTTATTGACACAAAATTCCAATTTGGATTCCATTTTCAACCTATAATAATTCTATATCAGAAATTAATTATAGATTTAGGCTAAATAGCGCTTTTTTAGAGTTTTGCACAATTGCAGCTAAAAAAATGTGTTGCTACTGTTGAATACTCAAAGAAAATGTTTCTTGAAATTATAGATTAAAAATAGATTCCAAACTCCAATGTGTGTATAGGAAATTCAAATATGGAATCAATGTTCGATTTGTAATCTGAAGATTTTGGTTTAAGTTTGTAAAAATATTATAAAAAAAAATCTAGAATATTCTACAATTATTTTTCTATAATAATTTGGAATAATATGGAATTTAGTAATAATAAATAAGTAGTAATAATAATAGAGCATTACACCACGATTTCTATAAAGTGAGTTTTCAGAATTTCTCAAGATATAGAGAAGATAATGCACGCACTGTTTTCTGTTATCTGTGGAACGTGATTTTTTTTACTATGTGCCTTTTTATTTCATAAGTGCTTTTTTATACTTTCACTGTCAATATTATATTTTGGATTTAGTGTATTTTAATATTATTTTTTTTAATTTTTTTTCAATACTTTCTTATCTGAAACAGTTTTGACGAATTTTAGTTCAAAGATAGATAGGACTTTAGAGAAGGATATAGGCTACTTTATATCAATTTACGAGTCATACAATAAAAAAATTAAATGGTTTTACATTTCATTGATTGGTATCCATTTAAATGTTTTGTTAGAAATAATAACCTATACTGTGTAAGAATACATTAAAACTTATATAAACTTTTTAATTAGCAAACTGATAATTGACTAGGACTTGTGATGCAGATTTAGGTTTACTGAAATTTTTTATATCAGAGATGTGCGTGAAGCGTAGCGAGGGATGTAAGCGAGGGATGAGTAGCGCAGCTCCTGAGGAAAAGGCTTAGCGGTGCAACGTTTCTGTATGTACAAAACAATCGAGGGATGGGAGCGAGGGATGGACGTTACATCTGATCTGGTGGAATGCTCACATCGTTTCACAGCTTCTTCACGCATCTTCCCACTGCTCTGATACCACACACAACCGCACATCTCGGGTTGAAACGCAGTGATAAAATTAACCTCTGTTGTCATCGTCTACCAGTAACACTTGAACTACATTATAAATTACTTGTCAAACTGCCTTTGATTTATACAGATAGAAGGTATAGAATAGATGAATATAGACAATAAAACCAGTGGGTAATCCAAAAATAAGTCAATAGGAAATATATCCTAGTCAAAAGTGTTGATAACAATTTTATTATTATTTGATATGAAATAAACATGACAAAAAAAAATTTTTTTCGCAAATATTTTTTATTTACTTAAATCCAAAGTTTCACATCTGGTTTATAATCTATGGTATGTCGCAAGTCTCATCTCAGCGTCTAAGTTGGCTGCATCTTATGCAACAGTTACACAACTGACCGACATTCGGCGATTTGCTTATATAACGACAATTGTCGGCAACCCCTTTGTTGGCCGAAATATTGAATGTCGGCGAATTCGGTCTCCTGCATGAACCAAACTCATTTAATATCATTGACCTACAATAATATGGACGTTAAAACCCGCACACATAAGATGTACGAGTAGCAATTGAAAATACGATTCACTATAATTTTTGGGAATGATTCTAATAGAATTAAAAAAAGACGGATTTTCATAGAAACTATCATGACCTTTCACCCCCTTCCTTCCATGGTGGTCATCTACAGGGCCATAGAAACCAACTTTTCTAGTCCCAGGAGTTTGGGCTTTTATACATTGACAGATATCTCAGGAACTACTGTTTCGAATTGAAAACATTTTTTAGTGTTGGATAGGACATTTATCGAGGAAGACTATAGTGTATATAACATCACGGTACGACCCATAGGAGTGGAGAATTAATGAAAAATGGGGAGAAGGGAAAAATGTATTCCTTTTGCAGCGCTTCCGTTTGCTTAAACATAACATGGTGACGTGACCGACGCCATGCTTTATTATAGGTGCCTAACCAACCACTCTCTCTCTCTCTAACCCTTTCTTTCTCTCTCTCATGTCACGCAGACGAATGCGCACGGATCGGCTAGTAGAATATGAAACAAAGTATAGTTTGATTAAGCTGGATACATAACTTGGTGACGTGACCGACGCCATGCTTTATTATAGGTGCCTAACCAACCACTCTCTCTCTCTCTAACCCTTTCTTTCTCTCTCTCATGTCACGCAGACGAATGCGCACGGATCGGCTAGTAGAATATGAAACAAAGTATAGTTTGATTAAGCTGGATACATAACTTGGTGACGTGACCGACGCCATGCTTTATTATAGGTGCCTAACCAACCACTCTCTCTCTCTCTAACCCTTTCTTTCTCTCTCTCATGTCACGCAGACGAATGCGCACGGATCGGCTAGTAGAATATAAAACAAAGAATAGTTTGATTAAGCTGGATACATAACATGGTGACGTGACCGACGCCATGCTTCAATGACGCATGTATGGGTAATTTGAAGAAAGTGCTTTTGATGACTATGTGTATCCGTATACATCATAATGGGGTTACGACTAAAGCCACTTATAAAAGAATAACCAATATACGTTTGTAGGATTGACAAACTTAACTTTGCCGTTGAAAGTCTATTGTCCCCATATATCGATATACGTCGCGGTCAGTTTACCAACCGCAAATTCTTTAGGAAATTATTATTTTATATCATTTTAATTTTTTTAAGCTCAAAAGAATAACATCTGTGCTTTTAAAAGCTTAGCTATGTATTATTTCTCTTTGTTTTTGAACTTAATAGATTAGTATAATTTATTTATGTGTATGGATTTCGGATACTTTTTCGTTATATTTGTATGTAGACACGGTAGTCCATAGTATTATAGACCATAGTAACTAAACGAAGCGAGGGCTAGCTATGTGTAATAGAACGAAACCGATATTGTTTGTTTTCGATACAAAAACTGATCAATGAAGCGTTGTAAGTATCGTAATATTAAAAAGATTACCAAAAAACCATGAAAAACGTATTTCGTAGTTTTTCATGTTAACTATAATGAAGTACCTTTTACAATAAACTACCAACCTGCCCGTGACAGTTTGTACGTTTGTTACTTAATCACGAGAAAACTACTAAAAAGATATGAATGAAATTTATCACACAGATACTTTATTACCTGTATATCATCACGACCGGTCACTGGCCCACTGCTGAGCCGTATTAGACCATAGTCCACCACGTTGACCCAGTGGGGGTTGGCAGACTTCATACACCTTTGAGAACATGGAGAACTCTCAGGAGTGCAGGTTTCTTCACGATGTTTTCCTTCACCGTTAAAGCAAGTGATATTTAATTGCTCAAAACACACATAACTCAGAAAAGTCATAGATGTGTGAAGGATTCCTCCCGAGTAAGACATTGAAGTCTCAACCACTGGGCCATCACTGCTCTTAAATAGGCTACGTTTAATTCCAAAAAGAAGCAGTCTGGAATAGAAGAAAATCGAACTGTAATATCACGTAGGATACTTTTTATCCTGAAAAGAACTCTGTTTCATAAGGTTGATGATGATGTAAGTGAGTGAGATGCTTACATACTTATCAGTCCGCTCTACACCAAATTCTTAAATTTGTTTGGACTTTGCTGTTTTGGTCTTACCCCCCAGAAACTGTGCATGTTTTTCAGTCTATATTTATGGAAGTGATGTAAGTTACTTTATTGACGCAACACTTCAACATGTTTCTTATCTAGTTTGGATAAGCAATCTATAGATGGCGTCGTTTATGGATTTCAACATTTTAGTTTATTTACATTTGTAACACATTCTTTAACTCCACAGTGAAGCGAGGGCAAGTTACTGTAACAACAAAACATTTCGCACTCAGTCCTACTTTCTAAAAAAATTGAGATACATCTTCAAAGTAGTTGATAGTCTTTAAAAATCAATACTAAGTTTTTAACTCTTTTTTCAGAATTCCTTCCTTGTGTTTATTGTGTTAAAGTTGAAAAATACTTGTTATACGTTTTTTAATTGCATCAATATAATATTGTACTTTAAAAGCTTAAAAAAAGGAATGTTTTGACCTGCCTCACTTATTATTTGAGCACAAAACACAGCAACGCTAATCACGATACGAAAGAAATCTAAATAATCTTTAAAAAATAGTTTTATTTTCAATGATAACGTAACAGATCAATTGATTGTTAAATTAAAACTTAAATTGATTTAGATAGGGTTTTAATTATTTTAAAAAATAGAAAGATGTGTACGAGCCTCAGATATGTATCCATATTATCATAGATTAATGAAGTAGGTATAATTGATTTTTTTTCAATTTTTTTCTGGTTTTCAATTATGATTTAACGACAAATCTCAATAACAAAATAACCTCCAACCGTATTACACAAGAAAACACAACCCTTTTCTTGATTTCTTTAATTAAAGTTTTCAAAAACTTTTCGTTGTTGCCAAATTTGTTTCAAATAAAATTGAAAAATCGGCTAGTCTTTATAAAACAAAGTTAGTTAAACCATTCATAACTCAACAACGTCTGGACAGATTTTGATGAAATTTTGTACAGAGGTACACAAAAGCTTGAGAAATGACATAGGCTATATTTTATCGCAAACTAAATTGTTTACATACAGCATGTCGAAGATTAAAACTAGTTTCCTATAAAAATACATTATTGTCTATAGTTGCTCGTGTTGATAGATCTGACACAGTCTGACAAGTCATTTCACTAGTAGAAGGGTTGTGATGCCTTAGTGTAACCCTGCACCTGGGTCACAAGTTCCGGACATTGCTCGGCTTCCTAACTAAAATACATGTTAGTTTTGATGTTTGTTTAATTCGTCTTTTTAAGTTTTTAAGTACTCCTAGAAAAAATGATATCAAATGAATACAAAGCATGAGGATGTATTAAATTCAGTCTTGATAACTCAGCAGCAGTTTGACGAGTAATTTCTCAAAGTAAAGTTGTAGGTAAGTTTACTTTAAACCTGCTCCTGAGTCTCAAGCCCCAGCGCCTTTAAGTATGTCCTGTGTAATATTTAGAAAGAAAATCCGATTTCCCTGTAGTCGGGTTAACGCTCTCTATTCACGATATCATCCTATGCGCGGGCGCAGATGCTTTATTACTGTGCGAAGGGCTCGACCGGAATATTTTCGAAGTCGAAATTCTACTAATCGAATAAGTTGACACACATGACTTTGAATAAATGTATTTCTAATAAGTACAATTTTATGCTCTATTCTAATGGATTTGCGACAATATGACGAGTGATTTCGACAAATTTATGTGACGCGTAAAATATAAAAAATATAAATGTTATTGAGAATTATCTAAATATAGTTAGCGAAATTATTTAGTTAAATGTTAGGTTAAGCAGAGGAGGTAAGAGTTTATATATATAATAAAAAATAGAAGAAAATGTAGTATTTTTGTACAAAAGCTAAAAGAGATTTTAGGTTCTTTACAATCGACACTTCTAATGTTATTAACTATTTGATGACTAGTTGGCCTGCGTAACTTCGTCTGCGTATTGCTCAGCTCCTATTGGTCTTAGCGTGATGATATATAGCCTATAGCCTTCCTCAATAAATGGGCTATCTAACACTGAAAGAATTTTTCAAATCGGACCAGTAGTTCCTGAGATTAACGCGTTCGAACAAACAAACAGCTCTTCAGCTTAATATGTATTAACTAACTGTATTAACTGACTACTAAGTATTAACTAATATACTATATGATTTTATATTACTTACACACTTATTATATACATATATATATACATATATTATTTTGATTACAACCACATTTTTTAGTTATGTAATAATAGACAAAACAGCATAAATAAAGACTCAGCCCTAACACGTGTCCCTCCTATCTCTGTGACCCACTTACACACACACATGCAGCGTGTAAGCCCTTGCATGTGCATGTGCATGTGTGTGTAAATTTTGGTACTTGTGTATGTGTGTGTGGATCTATTTTATAATATACTAGTTGAGACTATGACTATTCACACAACTTTTTTGTTAACAATTCTTTTGATATTTATTGAACCTTTAGAATAGTCACGAGCCCCAAATACTGCTAACCTACCATTTAATTAACATTGTAACGTAAATCATCATGTCTTTTAACGATAGAATAGAAAGATTTTCGAGCCTCAGCGAAGCGAAGGCACGTTGTAAATTTATATAATCTGTAAATCTATACATGGTTATAATTTCCTATAATATGAGTTGGCTGTATGAGATTGTACCTTTGCCGTTCATTTAAAAGATTAAGTAATAGCTTATCTTTCTCTATTTTTGCCCAAAAATGTTTTTGGCCAAGGGGACGGGTTAAGAATACTATTCCCCTCTGCCGCTGGGAGCATCTCGTAAGAGCCCCCTTGGTAGTAGGGGATCTGTTCGCAAACTGGCTTACGATCAGCAAGTTAATCCGACCGCCAAGTGTCCATATGGTCCAGACTTACCCCCTCCCTCTCCCATCCCATTAATGCTGCGGATCTAGTGGACTCTGGGCTCTTGCTCAGGGTCCGCTAAATTCGCAGCATTATTTCTTCGCTCCCTCTCCCCACTCTATCTTCGAGGATGTAACGCATCCTCCAAAAGAGGGTATCTCTTGTTTTGCTGATGTCCATGGGCGATGGTCCACTTACCATCAGGTGGATCATCTACTCGTCTGCACTTTATCTGCCATAAAAAAAACTTATTAAGAACTCTCCAGGACACTGGAGGAGTTGAAGATCCTGGGAAATGCATGTTGTACTGGTTAAGTGGAAGGGCGTAAGCTGCAAATCGTGCGTTATCAAGATGGCGGCACTCCCAGGTATAATGTTACTGTGACTGCACCAAATCGTTGTGTAGTTATTGTGAGGACAAGATGTGAGTGAGACAGAAGAGAGAGTGAGTCAGTGAGATGGAGTCTCCTACAATTCAGTGACAGATATAACTAGAAGTCTGTTTGTAACGCTTTGTTTCATTTAAGAAGAAAAAAGTATTACATACAAACTGACTCTACAACTCCATTTTATTAGTTTAACAACAGGACTACATCTGTGTGCGTTTTGGAGATTTCCTTTAGTGTGTTTTATGACGGCGTGGGCGCAGTTAAAAGTGGCATATTTGCATAGGTTTTTTTTTAATTTTCCTCTACTTTACGTTGGTTTTAGAAACTAGAAAACAATGAAATAATATTTATATAATTTGTATAGTCCGATTTATTTGAGTCGATCGGATTGACAAACTTAACTTTGCAGTTGGAAAAGTATTGTCTCCATACATTGATATATGGCGTGATTAGTTTACCAACTGCAAAAAACTTTCGTTATACAATAAATCGGTTTTAATTCATTATTTTACACTAAGAGGTTCTTACTTCTTGAAGATCTCGATGACTAATATTTTTGATGTCATAGTTGACAGGTGACAAGGTAGAGCAGTGGAGGTAAGAGCTTACATATAATAAAAGAGCTCTAAAATCCATCTCATTGGTCTCATATGAAGTGATATATTTCGAAATTTGCCGGTTAAATTAACGTATGACGTCACAACGTCTCATCTTAAACCTTTAATTCATTGATTTCTTTTGTAAGGAAACGTAAGATGTTGATGCAATTATATGAAATTGAAATCAAATTATACATCACCGATAAAATTAATTGAACTGCTCCTATTTTGATGGGAAATAAAATTTTATTCATTTTCATTATTAGTTTATGTACATTTGTTTAATGAGTTTTTAAAGTTTATTCAAGTTTTCATTCATCTATACTGATTTTATAAAGAAGTAAAGTATGTGAGGTTGTAGGGGGGTAATCTCTGGATCTACTGAACCGATTTTGATAATTCTTTTACCAATAGAGAGCCACGTTATTTGCGAGTGTCAGAGGCTATATATTGACCAGAAAAATGTAAAGACTTTTTCGTGGTAGTCGGATTTGCTGCAGTAAGTCGGAGAACAAATGATCGAACTGCCTTAACGATGCGTGATATATGATTCATAGTTGTGTGAATGATTGAACAGAGAATACCCTCAGCGAAGCGAAAGCGAGTCGGCTAGTAGACAATTAAGTGATCCAAAACTTCAAGGGCTAAAAATAGGAATACTAATGTAACTAGATTGGCATCGAATACCAAATATTCAGCGATTTTTTGGACTAATATCTGAATAGGCAGAAATATCCTGATTGTCAACAGAACCAGAAAAAATAATATTCCTGCATCATACTCTTCCACTTCTACTTTCTTTTTTGTTGATATATTACTAATCATATTTTACGTATTCAGCACTCATCTTAGTAGCATCTAGTGTTAGCAACATTGACTTTCGAAGGTGGCACAACAGATAAACTTTTAAAGGAATAAATACTGCGCCATTTCAGATATCATTATTACTACGAGTAATCAGTATACTCGTTATTCGGACAAAACTAGCCGAATAGACCGAATACCGTTAACACTATAACTACAATATCGCTCAGAATCCTCAATATATGGGACAGTAGTACTTTTGTTTTCTTTTAATTATTAGAGAAGTCTATTTTCAGATAAATGTTCTAGGTCCTAGGGTCAGCAACCGTGGATACTGTAGACCAGGGTTAACCGCTTGGCAACACCCCGGTATCTGTAGAATGCAGTTATTTTTAACCGCCAGTTAAATGGGACAACGGTTAGCGGGAAACGGGAAAACTGTTTATAATATAATCTGCCACTCACTAACATTTGAACCACTATTACTAATATATATACAGTAGCCTAAATTCAAGAGTTTTTTCGTATTCTTCTCTGCAAACCCTTTCATTTGATACCCATATTATGAGAGTGCTTAAAAATAACTAGTCCGCCATTTTGGGTTGTCCTCCATATTGGATTTATACAGAAGTTATTTTATTATTTTGTATTCTTGTCAGCATACCCTATCATATGATACCTATATCACGCGCGTGCATAATAAATGGCAAATCCGCCATTTTGGGCTGTCCACCATATTGGATTTAGACTAAAGTAATTTTATGGTTTCGTATTCTTGCCAGCATACCCTATCATTTGATATCCATATCATAGGCGTGCATAATAAATGGCAAATCCGCCATCTTGGGTCATCTGCCATATTGGATTTAGACTGATGTCATTTTATCGTTTCGTATTCTTGTCTGAAAACCCTATCATTTAATACCCATATTTTGGGCGTGCACAAAAACTGACTAGTCCACCATCTTGGGCCGTCCGCCATATTGGAATTAGTATGACGTCACTTAGCTACCCATATGTTGTCATCCGTCTAAACGTGTATGCAAAACTTCAACTCAATCGGTTAAGGATAACTGCTTTAAAATTCAGTTAAATGATTTGAACTGATCATACACAGAAAGATTGCAAGTCAAATAAGAGCTCAAAGAGCAGATATCCTCAGAGAAGCGAGGGTATATCAATTATATAATTTTATAAGTATAGTTCGTAAACAAAAAATTATATTAATATGAAGTCATTAAATGAACTAGTCATAATTTTGGCGTTACTCGCTCCGGTTAGCGACGTCCGTTGATTGTAGGGTTGTCGATTTAAAAATACGTAATTAAAATGTCTAATTAAAACGCTCACAAAATCTTTCACAATGGAGTTCCAGCAACACGACCCCACACCATTTGTACAGACTTGCTACTAATTTTTTTTTCTATAGCGCTGATTTATTAAATGTTTTGTCTTGATCCCCAGTATATAATGAATAAAAATGGGTCGATAGTGTTAAAATGACTATAAAGTATACTATGACTGTAACAAACAGACCGACACCTAAAAGTTAGCAGCACTAATAATTAAATATGTAATTGATAATCAAACATTAAAATAATTGCTCACCCCCTTCCCCATCCCTTTGATCCTTTCTCACGTAATACTCAAACGTAATGCTGTTACAAAACCTAAGTATTTAACAGCTAAGAAAAACGAAATGACGTCACTGTTTAAAGACTTCTTAGTCAAATAACGTAAAAAGGAATACGTAATTACTGTAAACTCTGAAATTTTGTAATGGCTACATGATACTCCAAACCTTAGTAATGGAGACCTAGCATCACCACACCAATGCACAGTCATCACCAGGCGAGTTCCGTTTGACAACTGACTCAAGTCTATCGGAACAGAGGTTATATACAGTCTTGGAATAAAATAAAAAGTACTACCCGCGATTATAAAGTTATCAACGGTGTTGCTAAGAGTATAAAGAAATAATTTGAAATAAATACCTAATCGTGGAGTATCAGCCCTGAGCGTGGCTGGTGGCTGAGTCGTGCAAGTGCATCGATATATTTACATCGGCCTAATTTCTAAAGTGGGATGCATTTGTGGGGCAGCCCTGTCCCTGCGCCGCTACTGCTCGCTGCTCACTGCTCAGCGCTGAGCTTCTGGTTTATCAACGTTTATAACACTTATTACGTATTATATTACTTTATTAGTCGACCTGCGCGACTTCGTTCGCTTGTTGCGCCGCTCCTGTTGATCGTACCGAGATGTAAAATAGCCTAAGTTACTCTTTGTTACATCAGCTATTTGCCAGTAAAAGTAACGTCAAAATCGGTCAAGCCATTTCAGAGATTAGCCGGAACAAAAAGACAGACAAATATTGTAAAAAAAATTGTTGTTGGTATGCACTTAAAAAGCGATTATTTTAATATTACAAACAGACACTCCAATTCTATTTATTTATATTGTATAGATTATACTGGTCAATCCGACCTCGCTTCGCTAGGTATAGTAAAATCTTTTATTACAGTTCTTCGTTATCTTTAGCTTACATTAGACTAATAGACTATGTTATGTGTACCTAATATCATTAGTATGAACAATATCTTTCTATACCACAAGAACGATTATTTTTTCCGGGATAAAAAGTACCTTATTTGTTAAGTCAAGTTATAAAGTTTCCGTGTATCGTTTACAAACAACTTTATTGTGTGAATTTACTTCATGACTGCCTCTAGTCTATCGAAATAAAGGTTTATATACCTATCGTCTACACGTGGGTATACTTGAAATACAAGAGGAACTAACTAGCCTTAGTAATATTTACATAATAAGTCGCTTCTCGTTGTCTGCACTCTTCGATCTAATAAACTAGGCAATACATTTTAATGCGGTTTTCTCCAATAGATAGAGTGATTCAAGAGGAAGGTTTATATGTATAATACATGCATATTATAGTAGAGAAACCGTGCGAAGCTGAGGCGGGTCGCTAGTAACGTTATAAAGTATTCACAAGAAGTATCCAACGTCAGAATTGCGTGTCGATACTGCGGAAAATTAATAACAAAAATAGATTTTTTCCATTGTTTATACCATAATCATAATTGTTTATAATTACAAGGTCCTTTGATTTCCTGAACATCATTTCCCGATTGCAATTTATATTTACATTGATTTTCTTCCGTATTTTTTGGGATATGATGAATGCTTATCTACATAACAAGAGACTCCTCAATCAGAATTTCTAATATAAGTAGGTTTGCCCTTAGGTGTTGCTTTGTAGATTTTACATGTCTAACAAACTAAAACTTCAGTGTGAATTCCATTTAACACCATTAACAACAAACCCCCTATTCGTAATAATTAACTTTGATAGGTTCGTTTATTTATTTGTTTTAAAATATCTCTCAATAATGTAAATTCTCTTTTAATATAGAGTTTACATGCCTCACTTATTCATACTTCAATTTAAATTATATTTATCATCACTCTATTTAACAACACACTCCCCAATCAGAAAAGACTTTAGTTAGTTTTCTTTGCTACTTGTTCGTTTGTAATCTAAATTTAACTGCTATAAAGTAATCTTTTAAGTTCTCTATATAGAGTTTACATGCCTCACTCGTTCATTCTTCAATTTAAACTCTATTAATCGCCACACTCCTTAACAATACTCCTCTATCAAAATTGACTTTAGCTGGTTTACTTTGTAACTTGTTTGTTTTTAATCTACATTTAACTGCCAATAACGCTATAAAGTAATGTTTTAAGTATCTCTATATAGAGTTTACATGCCTCACTCATTGATACTTCAATTTAAACTCTATTTATCACTCTACTTAACATCCCTCAACCCAATCAAAATTTACTTTAGTTGGTTTACTTTGCTAACATGTTTTTTTTACTCTACATTTAATATAACTCTATAAAGTACTCTCGTAAGTGTCTCTATATAAAGTTTACATGCCTCACTCATTCATACTTCAATGTAAACTTCATTTAACACCACTCTATCTAACAACAAATTCGTTTACTAGTCTGACTGTGCACTGTATTAACTAAATTATATTATACAAAGAGAAAATCTCAATAAAAACTAACTCTTTTTTAAATTCATACTAAGGCCTTATAATCCTTTTAGTGTAAAAATTACTTTTGAAAAAATATTTTTGTTAAGATTTTTTGTGTAAAATAATACTAATTTTGCACAGCAGGAAATTTCCTGCTCAAATATGGAGCAGCCCGACTGGGGTAGTACCTCGACCTTACAGAAGATCACAGCTAAATAACACTACTCTAAAGCAGTGTTGTGTTCCTGTTGGTGAGTAAGGTGACCAGAGCTCCTGGGGGGGATTGGGGATAGGGTCGGCAACGCGCTAGCGATGCTTCTGGTGTTGCAGACGTCTATAAGCTCCGGTAATCGCTTACCATCAGGTGAGCCGTACGCTTGTTTGCCGACCTAGTTACATAAAAAAAAAAAAAAAAAACTATTGAAAAGTTAAAAGGAGGAAAATGAGTATTTGTAACTCCATTACAAAACCATGATAATAATTTACTTAAAACTATAATATTCTAAACGATTAAAGTGAATGACACTGAATAGTATATTTATTGATGTTTTAAAAGGAAATATCATTTTTTATTCAAATTACTGAAATTTGAAGCTATAAAGTTCATTGATGTAGAGTAATGTAGAGTTCGTAGAATATTTAATTGCAATGTTATATTGTTTACTACCCAACTTGCCACGGCTTCGCTCGGGTAAATGTTATTATGACGTCTATTTATTTATGTAAATTTTTCTATATGTATTTGAAGAATGCCCATACGAACTTTCATCCCCTGTTTTAAACCCTTTAAGTCTTTTTTCGGTATAAAATGTGCTCTACGTCATTTCCCAAGCTCTAGTCTATTTCTGCACTAAAATTTCGTCAAAATCGGTCTAGCAGTTCTTGTGTTATAATGATATAAATAACCCGATTTTTTTTTATACAATATATAGACATAAAATAAAAAAAAAATTCCCTTGGTGGTTAGGGGAGTTTTTCCCAGAATGCGATCACTAGCATGCGAATCCGATCGCCAAATGTCTTTGACGCATTTCTGTCGCGCATCATGTAGGCCAGACTTCTATCCAGTTAATCCTGCGGTTCAAGTAGACTATGTCCTCGCTCCGGGTCCACTGACATCGTAGCATTCATCTCTTCATTCCCCCTTCCTACTTATCTTCGACGTGGTAGCGCCTCAACTTACCATCAGGTGGACCGTCTGTTAAAGATGCATTTTGACATATGACGTCACAAGGCTCAAAGACACTCTTCTTACCATCAGATAGCTTTGAATCATTTTTAAAGTAGTTTTCTTATGACAGATAAGAGACATCCGAGCAGAGGGTTCTCCTGATGGAAAGTGGCCACCGGCGCCCATAGACATCGACAAAACTAAAGAGTATCTTTGATTTTGCCGATGCGTTTCGGCCTCGAAGATAGAGTGAGAAGGGGGAGTGAAGAGAAGAATACTGCGATTTCAGTGAACCCTAAACAAGACAGTGTTTTTTTAAAGAGATTAAAATGAATATAATATCATCTAGTTGAGCAAAAATAAAAGAAGGATTTACGACCTGTGTCAATTTATGCATGTATGTAATAATAAAAATATTAGCAGTGTCTGTTGTTAGTGTAATCTGTGCACGTGTCAAGTTCACTCCAATATGGCTGTTTCGTTGTTTTTGCTGAATGGAGGAAACTTATACCCACACCTGCGTGTTAGCAATTTATGTTTCATTTTCACTCCAAATTGAATTCTTAATATGCAGTGATTGGGCCTTGTGACCCAAATGCAGGTATAGGGACGATTTTACACAGTAAATAATTAAATATTGCCTACAGTAGTCCAAGTGGTGTAGTAGTGATGTTAACTCGTCGTCGTAGGGTCTAAAGATCACTCGTGTTAGGTTGCAACATGATCATGTCAAGGACGTCATTAGACCTACTTCTAGGTCATAAGACCCAGACACAGCTTGGCTTCTTGTCTAAACTTCATGTTGTAATGTACAAGTTTGTTTATTACAACGTTTGAGTATAATTTGTTATCTAGGTTGTGTAAACATCAAATTTTTTACTAACGTGCAAAGCCAGAGCGAGTGGCTAGTATAAATATATAAACATACATATGTCTGTCCATCCCAGACAGTACTTTATATAACTTTTATTTATATATATCAGTCAAGGTGATCATAACAATGCGACTAATTATTTTTGATTTGGTTCGTCTGCCAACAGGTGACATTAGACAAACGTTGGGGCCAACATTTTGTCCAATATAATACAAACATTACGCCAAACACTATTAACATTTATCACGAAACTCCTACATGATCTATTAGTGAAATTATCAGTCGCTTCGCGTTGGTCCAAAACCAATCAAACACATTGCATATATAATTTTATAAATATTAATTTTATGGACAAGTTAATTTCATAGTGAATATTTTCTACCGTAGTGCAAGTGGAAATGTTATAAGGTAATGTAAGTACAGTAAGTACACCTGCATCTGGATCACAAGCCCCAGACACTTCCAGCTTCCTCGTATTCATAATTACAAGAACAACTCTATTGTGTCCATGGATGATGTTAATCATTTACAATAAAAAATTCTGCCTAGAGCGAGAGGTCCTCATGCAGTGAGGGTTCTGTACAGTTTAAATAAAGGTACAAACTTAACTTTGCTGTCGGAAAAAGGTTGTCCTCATACAACAACTTAGGTCACAGTCAGTTTACCAAGTGGAAAAAGAAAACAGTTCGGTAAACAGTTGTGTATATTTTTACCCGACTACGACGAAGCCAAAAGGAAAGGTTATGATTTTGGTAGTTCCACTCTAGCGCCTAAACTACTGAACCAATTTTCATGAGTGAGGTGTCAATAGATTCGTAATAATGGCGCGGGTGACATAGGCTATAAAAATTTTAATTTTTTTTAATGATGGAATTTATACATCAGATTCTAACCTCGAAAAAAATAAATCTGAGCTGATTATCACGTGTTTGGTATCAAAAGAAAGGTCTTGCCGAGTACATTACAAATATGTATATATATGTTATTGTTTATGTCAACATATATGTTTAATTGTATACACAACTGTTTACAGAATTTCATGATTCTAGGTCCATTTGCATTGAAATTTACATACATATATATAAAGATATAAATGGCCGTAACTTTTGATTGCGATAACTTAGAAGTTTTATTTAGGAAGTTTTGATTTTAAATTTACATAAAGTAACACCTCCACGCAATCTGGAGGAAAAGGCTCTTGACAGACAGACACCTAAGTAAGGCTGTGTTTCTATCTCAGACGAACGAGATGAACGAGGAATGTTTTTAACATACATATATTTCAATTTTCAAGCAGTGATGGCCCAGTGGTTGAGACTTCAATGTCTTACTCAGGAGGTCCGAGTTCGATCCCCCACACAGGCACATTAAATATCACTTGCTTTAACGGTGAAGGAAAACATCGGGAGGAAACCTGCACTCCTGAGAGTTCCCTAAAAGTTCTCAAAGGTGTGTGAAGTCTGCCAACCCGCACTGGGCCAGCGTGGTGGACTATGACCTAATACCCTCCTCATTCTGAGGAGTCGTGATGATGATATTACAATTCGAGAGACAGAACCCTAAAATCATAACCCATAGTACATAAAACATATATACAATGATATAAACGAGTTAGCATCACAACCGACATGAATCAGCTCATTGATAGATAATACCAATAATAATAATTAGTGTGGGAAAATTATTGTCTGTCGCACTTTATTATATTTCCTGATGTATAATATAAAAATATATATTGGAAATAAATTCATTTTCTAAGACAAACTCCTTTAATCCAGAGAAAGAGTAACAAGTTAGTTTGGTCACAAAAATATTTTTAATTTAATATATTTTTGAGGAATAATATACGGTTAAGATTCCCCTAAAATTTCTCCTCCCAAAGGAAAAATTCATCATCACGACTCCTCAGAATGAGGAGGGTATTAGGTCATAGTCCACCACGCTGGCCCAGTGCGGGTTGGCAGACTTCACACACCTTTGAGAACTTTTAGGGAACTCTCAGGAGTGCAGGTTTCCTCCCGATGTTTTCCTTCACCGTTAAAGCAAGTGATATTTAATGTGCCTGTGTGGGGGATCGAACTCGGACCTCCTGAGTAAGACATTGAAGTCTCAACCACTGGGCCATCACTGCTTGAAAATTGAAATATATGTATGTTAAAAACATTCCTCGTTCATCTCGTTCGTCTGAGATAGAAACACAGCCTTACTTAGGTGTCTGTCTGTCAAGAGCCTTTTCCTCCAGATTGCGTGGAGGTGTTACTTTATGTAAATTTAAAATCAAAACTTCCTAAATAAAACTTCTAAGTTATCGCAATCAAAAGTTACGGCCATTTATATCTTTATATATATGTATGTAAATTTCAATGCAAATGGACCTAGAATCATGAAATTCTGTAAACAGTTGTGTATACAATTAAACATATATGTTGACATAAACAATAACATATATATACATATTTGTAATGTACTCGGCAAGACTCTATTTAATTTTTTTCGAGGTCAGTTTAATTTTTTTCGAGGTTAGAATCATAAATTTTTTTATAGCCTATGTCACCCGCGCCGTTATTACGAATTTATTGACACCTCATTCATGAAAATTGCTTCAGTAGTTTAGGCACTAGAGTGGAACATACATACATAGACTGCCAAAATCATAACCCTTCCTTTTGGCTTCGCCGTTGTCGGGTAAAAAGACCATAGATTGTATTGACCATTAGTATCTGATTGGCTAAAGACAGACAACCGCGGAATCACACTATTCTTTGAACCAACCAGGATGTTTCCCGCGTAAAATCGTAATGTGATTTTAAAAATATGTCAAAGTTGTTAATATAAAATTATTATTGTAACGTTCGTTCGTCTTCGTAGACTGGGCAATAAAGAGGAGGGGAGAGGGATTAAACACAAATCACTTGTCTCTGAATAGCTCCAAGTCTATCTAGACTAGAAATAAGATATATAAGCTATTTCAGTCCATTACATCTCAAGAATTCAATGATACATAACGCTAATGTGATAATAGTTGACATTTATCTTATTAAGAGACAGATATATACATTTATTTTTAAATGATTAGTTGATTACTTCTCTAGAAGTCTTGATAGTCACACACCAGCCAGTTGCGGCTATTTGATAGTTTCAAGAACATACTTAAAAGTTTGATAAGTAAGTACTATAATTTATTTATTATAACAAAAATAATTTGTTTTTTTATGTTTTGCTTAACTGCGCTTACCTCATGAGTGAAAGAGATATAGAGAAAGAGATGCTATTATATTCATCTATTTATAACAAGTTTAGCAGGTGCTATTTTTTTTTTGTGTTAAAATGCGTTTAATTTGTTTATACTAATACATGAAGCTTAAGAGTTTGCTTGCTTGAACGCGCTAATCTCAGGAACTACTGGTCCGATTTGAAAAATTCTTTCAGTGTTAGATAGCCCATTTATCGAGAAAGGCTATAGAATATATATCATCACGCTATGACCCATAGGAGCGGAGCTACACGCGGACGAAGTCGCAAGGGTCGACTAGTACTAATATATAAAGCTAAAGAGTTTGTTTGCTTGAACGCGCTAATCTCAGGAACTACTGGTCCCATTTAAAAAATTCTTTCAGTTTTAGATAGCCCATTTATTGAGGAAGGCTATGGAATATATATTATCACGCTATGACCCATAGGAACGGAGCATCACGCGGACGAAGTCGCAAGCGTCGACTAGTACTAATATATAAAGCTAAAGAGTTTGTTTGCTTGAACGCGCTAATCTCAGGAACTACTGGTCCCATTTAAAAAATTCTTTCGGTTTTAGATAGCCCATTTATTGAGGAAGGCTATGGAATATATATTATTACGCTATGACCCATAGGAACGGAGCATCACGCGGACGAAGATGGTCGTCGTCGACTAGTCTATTTATAAAATGAAATTGAATATGAAATATTGTTTTTTTTAAACAGAAACAATTTTAACAAATAAGTGAGTAGTTCCTTTAGTTATATTTCAAGAATACCTACTCTCTTTAGAGTATATAACCTCTACCTCAATAGATTTGGATCAGTCTACCAAGTGATTTTATAGAGTAAACATGCTCGTGCTTGCTTACATATTGTAGATCTTACAGGATGCTGATTCATTTTAGGAATTGTTTTATAAATAAAAGTATGTAGTATATTAAATAAGTATTTATTACATTAATGCACCTACAACATTGATTACGTCATTGTTTATTGTCGAAAACAAGGCCACCTTCTGAAAGGGTTCAGTAAAATATAAAATAGAAAACGGAATAACAGTCTTTGGTTCTGAAAAGAAATTAAGGAGTAGCACCATTAGGAAGAAGAAGATTTTTATATATATTAACTATGTTTATATGTACTAACTTATAAAACAATACAATACAAATATCATGAAGAGTTACCACGTTTCGTGGACTGTACTTTTTTTTTTTTTATTTAAAGAATATTAAGTAGCACCATATTATTCTATTTCTAATAATAAATTTTTGTTTTTATTTTTTGTGCTATTCAAATGAATTTTTTTCCCCTATTTTTTTCGAGTTTTTACAATCTAGTGCGACATTAATGGCATTTTTTCTTCAAAACAGTCGTAAAGTGTACTTACCTCAAAAACCTTTAATTGCAACTGTAAATCCATAGTCTTATAGAGCAGATTTGAATTATTACAATTTAAAAAAAAAAAATTTTTTTTCAATTTATTCCCTATTACTTTAACGATGACTGTGAGTCTAAAAAATTATAGGTCAACCATGTTCATGTCTAAGTATAATATTTATAATATAAATTAGTACATCTAGACATAAAGAAATGTAATAAAAAAAGTTAACAATAATAAAATTAAATAAAAAAAGAAATAGTAGTGAAACTACGTTTCGATAGGCCTTTGTATGAGGTCTGCGTAGACACGATCCAGAAATGTATAATACAACAGAAATAGCCTCGTGAAGCTGTCGTGTCTGCGCTAACCTATTTTTGACTTAATTTACCAAATATACATTAAATTTTTACCTTACAAAACATTTTCAAAATATCCATGGTGTTTACATTACATAAAAACACGATCAAAATTCTTCTAAACACTTATTTTTAATATTTTAAGTAGAAAATATATTCGTAGTTTCTCTTATGTACGGACGGAGTATCAGAATTAATCTATATTAATATTATTGACGTCATAAGTAAAAGGGCGTAACTACATAAGTGAAGTTAAGTTCGAGTATAACGATGCGTTTCCACTAAAGATGAGTGATGTATTTGTTAAGAACTAATAGAATTCCATCATTTACCTGGCCTCGCTCTGTGTGTGAAATAAAGCGATTCTATTGGTTCTTAACAACACATCTCTAGCTACACATCCTTCATCTCCTAAAAATGTAATTTCAATCAGAAATTTAAAATTTGTGAAAAGCAGTTACGCCCTAACTTCGTATAACGGCAGTATTGTATTCACATACTAATACAGTTACGTCCTTACTGCAGCCGCTATCGAATAACGCCGTATATGCGTTAAAAAAATAAATTATTAGCATGTGAATTACTTATTTCATTGCAGGATCCATATGGTAACTATATGTTTCGAAACCCGTTTCCTTAGTAAAGGATTTTATAAAAATAAACCTTTCTAGCAGCCTTTAACCCGTGGTCGTGCCTTTAAGTAGCTTTATAAATAACCTCCTTGTACTTCATAACGGCAGTGCCCATAAAGACCGTGTTTTTATACTTAACCTAATTAACATCAAATGAAAGGTACTTTTTAGGAATAAACATTTTAGAAGTCAACAAAAAATAATATTTCATGTCCTTTCTGTAACCTTAGCGCCTAATTTTAGGACTTTTATGTACACTTATGTTAAATAGATAAGAAAATGAAAAAGAATAGCAACATCAATGTAGAAACAATGAAAACACACTAACGATTTATGATAACATCCATTTTTTTAACATCCTTTGGAAAGAGTGCTGAAGAATGCTATTTTTTAAACTTTTGTCAAAATGTCAAAGCACTCGTTTCTTACAAATAATTTGATGGTAGATTTTTTTAATTATGTCTATAATTTTAACATGCTTGCATTTGCAATTATAACTAGATTGTTGCTTCATCACATTTATAAGTAAACATCACCTTTTTCTCTATAAAAATATTTTTTCATTTGAAATGTATAATCAGGCTATGACATAAACAATTAAAAAGACATAAAAATTACAACAAACAAACATTAATTTTTTTTATTTCTTAAAGGATTTCTAGATTTTTTTAATATAATATTATGTCATAACCTGACGTAACATCTCTTATTTAAAAGATTTAAAAGCACATTAGAGAAAATGAGGATAGTATTGAAAACCTTCAATTAATTACTCATCCGAAATTATATACAACCAATTTACATAAAATTTACATCACTAATTAACCCTATATTTTACAAATAAATCAATATTTTTAAGTAGATTGAATTGATGACAATTGTAAATGATATTAAAAAAGTATTTTTACTATACTTGAGCGATTCTAGCAATGCCTACAATGTTGTGGAAAAAATCTGAGCTTGTTGAATGAAAAAATGAACATTAAAACTAAAACATTTTAAATAATTACCTCAAATTAAAAATACTTTCGAGACTTTTGATGGCAGTGCTGGTTATAGTTATATAACTAAAAATTTAAACCAATAATAAAAATAGACATTAAAATAAAATTCATAACCAAATAAAACAACTGTTTACTTAAACAACCTAAAATCAACAAAACTTGAACGACAATTAGTGCGGTATAAATAAATTAAAAAGTTTAACAGCTTAGGTTATTTAAGTTAACTTTTGTAGACATAAAAAAATTTGAAGAGCATTTGCTGTTTTCATAATTCATTTTAGTTGTTACACAGATATGTAAAGCGATGTGGCTACGTTTTTTGAGATCACATCTTTGTAGCCATTCCGCTTTCATCTGTCACTAACAAAACTTAACTATCCGTGTATATGTTTATAAAAGTAAACAGTAAAAATCACAAAGTAATAATTTTGCTACCTAAACTTATGTTAAGAAGAGGCGTCACTTATTTTAAGTCTAATGCACGATATCACACGGAGTTCACTTCATACAACCAATCCTCGATCTGAAACAAAAAAATAATAATTTAGCCACATTTTTTCTTTTCTCTAACACGATGCAAGTTACCACATTTACATAAAAACAGAATATTTAATCATTATATATGTATGTCAAAAAAAAAGGTTTCATAACATATTCTTTTAATGGCCACCGCTGACCTGCTTGAAATTAAACTATGTTATCCACTAAAAGGAAAGACATAAAACAGCAATTTACTTTATACCGATAACCGGTACAAATTGGCCATACCGAAATATTTGAGTCAGAATGTATGTCAGTATAGTCGTAGTTAAGAGGCGTTATATAACCGCGGAAGCTTGACGACCGACTTTCACAGTTACGTAACACCGAATTGACTTGCATAACAGTCCCACAGACCTAATGTCCTACAAAGAATTACGTCATTTTTTATTATATTTTTTTCGGTTTGAAGTTGAATGTTATTAGAAAGTGGGACGTGCGAAATGGCAGTTACCGTGTTCTCGAGCTTGTGTGTCGTGTGAGGCAATGTATGGAGCAACGGTCAATATATTCGTTTTTCCTCAAATGATTAATAATAGGATGTATTTTGATTTTTCTAGTGCTTGTCTAAATTTGTGTAATGGAAAAAATATATCGCAATCTTCACCCACAATTCTAAAGTGAGCAATTTGGAGCGAAATAGAGGCAGAAAGAGTTCTATCTTTATAATAATGACTCTGACATATACAACGGTGCAAAAGAGCAGATGGTATACCTGATGGTAATTGGCCACCATTGCCCATAGATCCGTTGCATCCTCAAAGATAGAGTGAGAAGGGGGAGTGAAGAAGGGAACGCGTGTATGACACTTGACGGTCGAATTCGCATGCTGAGACCAAGGGGGTGCTGGGTTATTCGGCTCTTACGAGATGCTCTCTCAGCGGCAGAGGGGAATTGTATTCTAGCCCGTCCCCCCACGGGTAAGGTTAAAACCTATTTAGATCAAAAATCGTTAAATCGTTCTGTCGCTGTTATTGCTTAGCCTTTATTAATAGCCTTTGTCGAAGATAATATTGCATCGGATGAATTTTCCTTATGAAGCAATAGATAGGAAATGATCAATACTCTTAAAACAATATCGATAAACAAATTCACGTTAAGGAAGAGTACAATTGGTATAAGTTCTTTACCCTTCCGTACTTCCTTCTACATTACCATAAACTCTTTTAAATATTAGCAACACCAGAGAAGTTTCTTCTCTTGTTCAAATATGTTTAATGCATAGAAGAATCCATTTTCCCTAAGCTAATTTACGAACAAAATCATCAAATTGTACATTCAAACTATAATGTTATAATAGAGCGTGTACGTCACAGTCATAAAAAAATCACAGAGAGGTCGTTGCACTCACCCGAAACTCGGGATGGGCATTGCACTCTATGCACTCTACGGTCTACGCTACTTGATAACATTATTATAATCTTGGGTTATCGTACACTTTTATGAATGAAATATTATACTTATATTATATTACTACATCGAAAGTTGGATAAAAATTTTATTTATTTATTTATTTATTCTTTTTGCACAAAATAAAAACAATGTACAAGGGCGGACTTAACGCTATTACAGCATTTTCTACCAGACAACCCAGAAATGTGCAAGAGAGGAAACAGTAGGCGTGCACAAAGAGTAATAGTAAATTATAAATAAATATAACTAAAATAAATATATATACAAAATATTAATAAATATATCTAAATACATATATAGATATAGATACACAAACATACAATATGGAACTATGAATAATACATTCAGATAAAAATCTATTACTAATGTGCAGAATGGTTTTTGTTGAACTATGTAAACAAGAGTTTTTGGTTAAATTTCAAAACATAGCATGGCTTGGTTGGACTAAGCTATTAAGGTTAGGTTTTACTGTCTTCCTTCAACTTATACAATGCTACCTAGTACAAGTAATTATCGCAAACTCGAGTGAGTCTCAATCTTTTCAGGTTTTAGTTGTGTCTGTCTATGGTCTGTGGTGTGTTAAAGAACAAGAGTTTTCAATACTCAAATGTTTATAAAAAAAAAATATTTTTATTTTTTATAATAGGTTTATAATAAGGTGCAAACAAGCAGATGGTCCACCTGATGGTAAATGGCCACCATCGGCCATGGACATCGGACAAACAAGAAACACTCTCGTTTTGTCGATGCGTTGCATCCCCGAAGATAGAGTAGGAAGGGGGGATGAAGAAGAAAAATGATGCGGATTCAGCGGATCCTAGGCAAGAGCCCAGAGTTCACTAGACCCACAGCATTAATGGGATGGGAGAGGGAGGGGGAAAGTCTGGCCCAAATGCGGCTCAACTGGAGCGCGTCTATGACACTTAGAATCTTAGATCTATTATGTACTGTATCGTGCGAATCAGATAAACGTCCTTGAGGTATTCCAATCGCCCTGTATGTAAGCCTTTCTCTTTTAACTTCTCATGAATGCGATAGTTTTGTGGGAATGTGGTCCCCACAAGAATAATGCCTTCTTTCTACTGTAAATACTTCAGAAAATCGACTGTCCTATAACATTCCATCCAGCTCCTGTCCTCCATCATCACATTATCATCATGTCATTGAATTGAATACATAAGTATAAGAAAATTGACTTTAATCGGACAGCGGATACTACAATTAGTAGAAAAATTTAGAAATTTTCTATAAAGGCTAAAGATCCAATAAACTCGTGCTTCTACTATAGATGTACGTAACTTTAACTACATCATAAAATATACTTCATAGGCTTAAATTAACATGTGCAATAACAATTACGTTCTTCAGAGAGCTTTCCGGAACAAAGTCGTAAATGACAATAGAATTTTTAGTATTGTTATTTATTACTATGTCATATTATTATGATGTTAATATATATTATTTAAGCCCTAAACTTTTTTCAGTAACTGGATACTAAAGATACAAAAATTCTGGCTTAGTAAAATTTGGATGTAAAAACCAAGTATTTTTTAAAGAAACGGCGCTATGTACATCTTAAATAAAAATAAAAATAGATAAATGATTTTCATCAATAATTATTATTATTATACAATAAATATTTAATTATATGACTTCGTTGATTATTGCAAGCGTATTTCTTATTTAGTTGTTCTATTGACTACAAGTAATGGCGGGAAAACAAGATGGCGGGGGAGCGTTGTTGCATTTGATTGTGCTGCAGAAAAAGAATATAAAAAGGGCCATTACTTGTCGAATGGTGCGGTTTTGTTATTTCTAATCTGACATTATAGATAATTGTAACCTAATTTTAAAGTGAAGTGAGAAAGGTGTTGTAGTTTGTTAAAATAAAGTACAATTGTTATGAGTGAGTATACTCGTATTCTTATTTATTTCTTGGATAAACTAGTAAAGCCGATGATTTCGGCCAGAATCTTACATGATTTTAAGAATATAGTAAAAGATTTAAAAAAACTACAATTTAAACAAAAATCCTTTAACTTTTTCGTTAAGGTATGTTTTAAATTATTTAATGTTTATATCGACCCCCATGAGTTGATGAGGAGTTATAGCCGGTCAGAAAATTCATTATTTAGGGGTTGGTGAGATGTTAAAAGGGGTCCAGGTTGTGCATATTAGATACAATTTACAAAGTTTGTAATACATGCAATGTAAAATTATGAAAAAAATATATGCTATGTTTAAAGAGGCATATCTACAAGCGAATAATATGTTTAATGGTCTATGGGTTAAGTAAATTTGGGAAAAAAGATTAACTCAATAGTGTATAAACAACTAATATAATATCGACATATCATAAAATCGATGTGAGTGACGTCACGCGTGACGTATACAATTACAGAAGTGATGTAAGTACGAATGTAGGTTAATATTAATATAGAATACTGTGGAGGCGCAGTTTGTGTGTAGTGTACACGCGTGCAGTGAAAGTGTGGTCACTGGTCACCAGCCGACCAGGACCACAGTCCACCTTGTCATTCTACGCATGTCCGTTGAGGTGGGTGGACGTGTTGTATATCACATCGAACTTTAACCGACTTCAAAAAAGAGCTTCTCAATTTTTTATGAATAAAAGTACTCTGATAACTTTAATAGATGACAGTTAAGTTGTTCTTTATAAGGTTGACTCGTGTAAACCTCAATATTGTCGTTATTAAGAAAATGTCGAACTTTTCTGTAAATGATAATATTGGAATTACATACCTAGCAACTCGAGTAAGAAAAAGCGATTTTTTGTACTCGGCACTAACGATCGACAGTAATGGAAATTAAAAACTACAAAAACAGTACCTATAAGAGAGTTTTACTAAAGAGATCTCTCACTCTATGTAAAGTTGATTTATATTAATTTATGTAATGTATTTGATGCTGATAGTGAGAACTAAATTTATCAATCAGCTTGTTTGTCAAGCAAAGAGAATCTTTGGGAAACAAATACAGCAGTAGGTATAAATAGAAACCGTTAAAAACTTAACGCTAAAACTGCACGCCTCGATCTGATTATTTATTTCATTCTCATCTTCCCTTTTAAGCCTTACTTCAATAGATAGTATAGTTAGCTATAGACACCTCTAAAGTAATAGATAGATAATAATATTTTAAAAAAAACTACAAGTAGAGCAATGAATTTCTGTGTTATGTGTGTTTCAACATCGTGAGGAACTCCTGAGAGTTCCCTAAAGCTCTCAAAAGTGTGTGAAGTCTGCCAACCTAATGCCCTCCTCATTCTGAAGAGAAGACCCGGCTTCGCTGTGGGCCATTGACGGGTCGTGATGATGACATTATCTGGGGGAGGCCTATGTTCAATAGTGGACGTCTCACGGCTGACACGAACGAATTTCTAAACTTATTTCCACTTAATAGAAATAGTCCCACGCTTGGGACCAGCAATTGATAAATCTAGTTTTATTTTTAGGTATTCTACAGTTAATTTGAGTGACAAAATAATATAGATTATTATACCACGGACAAATAGTAATATCAAGATAGGAGGCGCAGGTCGTTGTGGATTGAAATATCTTTGCTTCAGATAAAGCAAGGAATATCCGTTTGATAGATCAGATATATCGTAAAAAGCCTTCTCATTGAAACTGTAAGCCTAGTATTTGGTACTCCTCTTTATTTATAGTATAATATTTCTTATGTACATATGATTTCCTGGTACATTTGTGCAGATTATTTTAAAAAACTGGTCACAAAGAGTTTTCCAACAACACAAGGAAATTCCTCGTCTCTCTCACGACGATGAATCTCAGACGCGCAGTTAGTAAGCCAGATATTCTTTTCATTACTAAGACATAGAATATATAGTTAGGAATTTTGTTATATTAATATATAGTTATGAATATATAGTTAGGAACGATGAATAGGCGAAGACTGGGTAATGGAGACAACCTAGAAAATTTCCTTAGAAACCTAAATCGAAGTTTTAACAGACAGACCTTCATAGGCTTTAGGTTCTTTTCCCCATCTAGTGCTGAATATAGTAAAATAATAGTTTCTAAATTTTTCTACTCATATGCTAAGGAGTAACAGTTCCTATTTCTCGGTTCCATCATTAGATCAGCTTAATGGTTCATTATTGTTACATTGTCAAAATTGAGGTAAAGTTTGTGAGGTTGTAGGGGGTAATCTCTGGATATACTGAACTGATTTTGAAAATACTTTTACCAATAGAAAGCCACATTATTTGTGAGTGTCATAGGCTATATATTGACCTGAGAAATGGAAAGACTTTCGTGGTAGTCGGATTTGCAGAGTAAGTCGGACAAGAAAAGATATATGATTTATAGTAGCGGGTAAGGTAAGAGTGAATAAATGAGTGAGTAAGTGAACAGTTTGAGTACACCTCAGGGAAGCTAGTGTATGTATAATTTAAGTTCAATCACAACAAATGGTTAAAAAACTGGCTGTGGTTTATGTTCACTTAAATCTAAAAATTCTACTTACATAATTTCATTACACCTTAATGAAGCGAGGGCTATAATAGTAAACAGTAGTTCTAAGTCTATTATGATAAATAACGATTTATCAATGTAATAAATTATGAAATTTCTACATAGATTATCAATATTTTTCATTTGATAAAATGAAATTTTAAATACGCATAATATTACTGACCTAATTGTTTTCCAAACTGTGATGCCCCGTAAAAAATATTCAAAATACAACTTTGTGCTCATATTTGTTCTGGTTTTATTCCAAAAATATTCCATCAATATTAATGAAACGTTGACTGATTGATAGGGCAATTTTAAGAGAGTGTAGTAACTATTTTTTTTCAAATTAAATATCTTTAATATTTTTTTATTATTTTTTTGTTTATACTTGTACGTAAATTACGTAAAGTGACTGCACGAATATGGATACGGTTTTCACAGTTATATTACTGCAGATCTAACTGAAAATATAGGATTTGTTACATTTAAATCTGATGTCAGGAAAACTAGTTATTTTGATATCGAAAAAACACTGAAATAGCACAACAATATTTATCTCAAGTTAAAAGTAAAAGTTTGTATGGGAACGCGTCTCGATCATATCGATATGTTTGTTTGTTTGTAGATAACACATGTATGTCACTGTTATCAATAACTGCCCTAAATACTGGTACTCGACATTGTAGTTTTTTACTACAACTAGATTTACAACAAGAACTAGATATACAGTTCCATACAAAATTACACTCAACACTATCTTAGGTTAACTATGAGTTATAGATATATATTTAATAATAGCATAGTGTAGCCCTTAACTAGTGTTGCTACTCTGTGCTACACTATCGCGTCTATACTCTATACACACACATAATAACTATATAATACTAACGATAACTATTACCTAAATATCTACCGAATATATAAAAATCACTTATTTTTGACTTCCTAGAAGTACGATCAAGTTTAGGGACGCGCCGTCTATATGTGCGAAGTCGTGCTACGCACGATGGCGCCAAGGTAGACAAGGCGCTAAAAAGCTTTGTGGGAGCGCCAGAGCGAAAATATAATATGACATGATTTGTCAAAAAAAAGTTGCACCCTGGGTGCAAATAATTGTAGACAGGGGCGAACAACAACTGAAGAGGGCCAACAACAGTATTGTAGGTTGTAGCCGAGCCTGGACAGAATTCCTTTTTTTTGCTCAGGCGTCAATAAGTATGTAGCACGCCGGCGCAGAAGATGCTTGGCTCTTGCCTGATCAGGTTTGAGAAGAGTTGAAAAAAAATATTGAAGTTAAAAAAGATGATGCCTCAGCTACACATAGTTTATCTATTATAATATATATTATACATATAAACCTTCCTCTGGAATCACTTTGTCTATTGGTGAAAACCGCATTAAAATTCGTTGCGTACTAAAAGGTTTAAGCGTCTGAAAGTAAAGGGAAGTTGCTGAACTTTGAACTTGAAACACTTCTTTTGTTACCCAAGTGAACTTTGTTTGTTTTGATTAACGTAATGACAGTTAGCGACAACTCAAAATTTGCAAAAGTAAAGCCACTTATCTAGTACTATTTACTATATGCTAAACCTATGATTAACTAATATATGGCTTGTACAGGGACACATAAGTAATCCATACCCGTCAAGGATTTCCGAGCAACTAATATTAAACACTTACTCCGAACCTTAGTAATAGAGACTCATCATCAAGACCCTCTGTCTGACAACTGGCTCGAGTCTATTGGAAGAGAGGTTATATACTGTCTTGGAATAAAATAAAAGGTAACTGCGAATATAAAGTCATTAACGGTTTTGTTAACTTTTTAACATGGATACAATCTCATTGACAACCTCGTTTTCCTTGAAGGCAAATAAGTAAGTCTAATTAAGGATTGTAAAAATAAAAAATGCGTTACATTTGTACGGGTTGAGGTATCAAAGGGAAATCAGTCACGGGCCTGCAGCGTGGGCTGGTCACGTTGAACGGCACAGGGGTCCACTTGGTAACAAGTACACAACACGCTTTGAACATCAAAAATAGCTCGAAATTTTCCCTAATTTCAGAAGGTTAGTATAGCATATGACAGCCATCTACCGCAGGGCTACAGCAGTGTCTCCGCCAAGTCGAGCAAAGCACAGCCTTATTTCGAAGCTGGAAATTGGAGCATAAACTCAATACCTAATCATAACTCAATTACTTCAATTTTTTACTTAAAATTTAAGTACGGTATTGATAATATTCGATTATTAGGCATTAGATTACCATTAGAATTAACTTCGAAATCTACCGATGAGGGTATTTCTAAAATGAAGATTGACATACATACAAGAAACTATTAGCAATCTAACGTTATAATAATACGACAGTGTTACTAGTACATTTACTACTTGTAACAGTTTGCAACTATCGCTAGCTAAACTTTATTTTTTTTAATAACACATCATTATATTGAAATTGTTTTAGTAAATGTGTTTTGATAAGAAAGTTTCGTTTTTAATTTATCTAATGTTATTATATAATAATTAATTAAGATAAAATAGTGAACACCAATTGTATTGGATTATTATTATAATTTTAATAAAGATGTCTAACATTGATGAGGTCAAAGTTGTAGAATAGATGCTTCCGTGGATTATTATTAAAATAACATAGGTACTTAGTTTTATTTCTTGAGACGTGGAGACTACATTGTGAGACGAGATTTTTTTACATTTTTCGTTTACAGTAATATTGAATGATCTTCCTAATTATCTCTTGTTCAGTTTTCAGTAACTTAATTTTTTTTAAATATAAAAATGTGATTGATTCCTGAATTTTCGAAATCATCATGAAAACTAATTGAGGGATTAAATAAAACGGTAGAAAAAGTTTTTTCATAATTTGTGCTATTAAAACCTGATCAAAGCGGGTTATTTAAAATGTAAATTATATAACATATTAATATCTTCTTCCTGTAGCATTATCTGTATGTATGATTCAGCGACATTATGAATGGACTGATATAATCGTATGCGCACGAGTTGATGGCGCTTTTTCGTACTATTAAAAGACGTTATGATCTATTAAATTAAAACTTTAAATTACTCCCACCTGAAACTAGTGTAATACCCACAAGAAATCGATTTAGAAGAATCGATATTAACTTACCTGAAACTAGTGTAATACCCACAAGAAATCGATTTAGAAGAATCGATATTAACTTGTATAATTCAATTTTTTGTATTGTTGAAAAACAAATCATAAAAAGTAAAAAAAAATTATACATAAAATATACACTTAAAAAGCTTGTTACTCGATTCTATTCGATACTCGATATCGATAGAAAGGTATCGAGAAATACCGTTTCATGTGTACTCAGTGTGAGCAATATGAGTGTGTTGCCATGGTTACGAGATTGTTATAATATTAATATTATAAACGCGAAAGTTTGTAAGAATGTATGGATGTTTGGATGATGTATGATTTGTTACTCTTTCACGTAAAAACTACTGAATGGATTTTGATGAAACTTTACAATAATATAGCTTACACATCAGAATAACATATAGGCTATCATTTATAATGATATAGTGTGAATTATCCAAAATATAGCGGGTGAAACCGCGGGGCGCAGCTAGTTGTCAATATATTAATATTGTGAGGCAGCTCTCAAGTTAGCAATGAGCTGATAGTCTCCAAACGGGTGAACAGATCTTCACAATACATAGCTAAGAACCATCTCGATTAAACTACCTTTCAAACAAATAAAACTGCATCACAATCAGTCGATGATGCCACAGATAGACTAAAAAACTACATATTTCTTTCATACTTATTGATTTATTGAACCTTCCTTGAGAAAAATCAAAAAATTGATCTGAAATTATCGCGATATATAAAGCGATTTTTTTTTTATTGAACTGATATGGAAATTGAATAGGAAATCCATTTTTCCAAATCGAAGCGACGGCAAACTTTTTAGTGAGAATATTTTTTTTAAATTTCGGGATACAAAAAGTAGGGCAGTGAAACAAAATATTACGTAATAAGTTTCTCTTGCGATTTCCCCGCGACCGCCAAACTTTCCAACACTCCTGCCGCGTTATGCGATAAGGAACCAACTTTAAAATTTACCTATTTTTTAAAATATATTTTAGGCATCTAAAAAAATTCAAAGTGAGTTTAGATATTTTAAAATAATTAAAAAAAACTGTTTTTTAAAATAATTAAATAATGAGTGGATTGAAAAAAAAATTAGATATATTAAAACATAGAAGTAACAATGCAGTTTAGACAAGATGCCGAACAGTACCTGGGGCTTAAGTTCCAGGATATTAACTCTTAGATAGTGCTGGCCAATCAAACGCTATTATTATTGCAGATATGTTTTCATACAATGGGAAGCGAGGGATTAAATACACTCCATACAAACAATAACAGTACCACGTGACTTCTTACGCTAAGGCGATCGTTTGACATACATACTAGTTCGTTGCGAAATACGTCTGGCGCAGTACCTGTACGAGCTGTGTACTGTACTGGTTACAACATATTGATAATCGATGACTTTATTATATACTTTATTATTTACCTGTTATTTTTTATATAACAATAGCCCGTCCAGGCTTCGCACGGGTGACATTTAACACACCGGCGTGTTGGCGTGTATTTTTAGTTTATATTGACGTTTTTAATTTTGTAATATCTTTTGAATGGACTGTCCGATTTCAATAATTCAAAAAGTAATCTACAGTTATTGAAACAGTCTTGAATACGAAATAATTTATTTGGATAAGAATTAATACAATGGTATGGATAACATGGTCTGATTTTGATAGGCATTTCTATCAACTATTAAAAAGTAAAAATTGTTATAGTGACATAACTACAATAGTCGGACATATGGTCTCGCGGAGTTTTTTGTAGATATTGATACGTTCTATAATATTGTAGAACATTTTTTTGTTCTATCATCAATACTTTCTGCAGCGCGTGCGATGATCGACATTTTATGGCCAATTTTTTTACACCTTGGGTTGGTGTTAGTAAGAATTTCTAAAGATCTCTAATGTTTTCTAATAATAAATATAGCCTAAGTTACTCAGGGCTAATGTAGATCCCTAATGGCAAAAGAGTCCAGTAGTTTTTAAGTTTATTCGTTACATACATAAATACAAATCATTCAATCAATCATTGTATTGACAACCTCACTGACAGATCTACTGCTATGTCAATGTTGGTATTGTTTAAAATGACATGTAAACCTTTTGTACTTAACCAATTAAAAAAAGAAAAACTAAACTAAAAAAACACGTTTTCTATGTTGTAACTGGCAACAACATTATCATTTAATAAGTTTTAAATTATAAATGAAATAAGTATTCACTTCTCGTATATCACCGTCCAAAAACACAAAAGGCATATTTTAAAGGAAAAAGTGAAAGTACGCACACACTGAATCATCAACGTCCTTGTTGTTCTTCAAACTGGTTTATAAATAGCTGGTGTGTCTGTTTGTGTGTTCGTTAGTACGACAACTACAATTTAGGGGTCCCATAATTCCAGATATTCCTTAGTGAAAGGAATTAAAAGTTACAGCCGTTGGTTCCATATAATCCGACATTTTCGGGTAATCAAAATAAAATTCAATAGGTTTTTCTATAGCAACTATATTTTTTTTACAGTTGGTAAACTGACCGCTACCTTATGAATGTATAGGACAAATATTTTTTCAACTGCAAATTTAAGTTTGTCTCTTAAACTAAGTAATGTCTGAAAAAAACTTGCATGTCTTGTGACTGATTTGTGGTTACATCACGCAAATATTTTATTTTGCAGTTGGTAAATGAACCACGTCATACATTAATGTATGGGTACAATAGTTATCCAACTGCAAAATAATGTTTGTCGCTTAATGCATCCATTATATGTTAGACAAGATTTTTTAGGTTGCTAATGGCAAAAACTATTGATCCTTGTCTTGCGTATGTAACCTTTTGAGGAAGGCAAGCGCCTGAGGCTTGCGACCCCGGTGCAGACCCAATGGGCGTTAACATATCACTCGTCAAACTGCCGCTTGCTTATGAATGGTAGTTTCATAAGCATTCATCAAGACTATCATAATTAATAGTTACCCTTATTGAGGACTAGCTGCGATTCACGGTTTCACCCGCTATAATTTGGATAATTCACACTATATCATTATAAATTATAGCCTATGTGTTATTCTGATGTTTAAGCTATATTATTGTAAAGTTTCATCAAAATCCATTCAGTAGTTTTTGCGTGAAAGAGTTACAAACATACATTCTTACAAACTTTCGCGTTTATAATATTAGTAGGATTTTGTCCTATTGTCTATGATATAATTGATGTGGAGTTGATTTGTATGGTAAACGGTCTCTTTAAACCTGCTTCTAGGTCTCAAGCCCCACACACCGCTCGATTTTCCTCCATATTGCCCGTTTAATGTCTTTTGAGTTTCATTGCGTTATGTAGCTATTAAAGACTAGCGGCTCCCCGCGGTTTCACCCGTTATATTTTGGATAATTCACACTATATCATTATAAATTATAGCCTATGTGTTATTCTGGTGTGTAAGCTATATTATTGTAAAGTTTTATCAAAATCCATTCAGTAGTTTTTGCGTAAGAGTAATAAACATACAACCATATATTGTTACAAACTTTCACGTTAAATAGGATAGCGTTATATGGAGTTTACTTTAACTGATAATATGTTAAGTAAAGATGGGGTAAAATAGAAAGCGTATAACCTCTCTCGTCCATATAATTATTGATACTGTTATCTTTTAATCGTTTCAACTAGAAAATAACGCTAATGGACTTAATTCTATTCATTATGAGCTTATTTGAATATTTATAGTTTACTAGATATTCTTGTTTTTTTTCCCATACTAATAGGAAAGTTTAGGGACATATATAAGATAAGGAAAATTTTATTAACATCCCAAAAGCAATCCAAAAACTTCATCATGAGAATTTTTGGTATATGGACTCATCAAAACGAGTCCTATGAACCTAATCTCGAAGGGTTTACTAGTAATCTTTGAAGAGTTCCTCCGTCCACCACCTTAATCATATATCTATGTATCTATAATATGGTATATAGTTTTTATAATATAGTATTGTCACCCATCGCTACTCGAATTCTGATTGATGAAAATACCCTAAAATTAATCTTAAAACTCCATGACTCTCTAAGTTCTTTTAATGTATTGGACTCATCATAACGATTCCTATGAACCCAAACTCGAGGGGTTTACTACTATTCACTGAAGAGTTTCTGCTTCATCCACCTCCTGGCTTTTTAATCAGACATGTGGTATTGTTTGTATAATATAATATTGTCACCTGTTATTACTTGTTACTTTGTATCATGAAAGGTTATATACACGTATCAAAATATAATGAGCGATATTTTTTTAGGAAAATTGGTAAAGGTGTCTGAGTGTGTTAAAAAAAGTAAGTACTAGTAATTCATGAAGAATTTCAAGAGCTCAAAATACTCTAAATGCTGTCTAAAAACTCAACTATCTCATGATTTCGTGGACTATATTGGACTCATCGTAACGAGTCCTATGAACCCAAACTCGAGGGGTTTACTAGTAGTAACTGAAGAGTTTCTGCTTCTTCCACCTCATGGCTTCATTACAACATTAATCAAAAATATAATGATAGATATTTTTTGGAAAATCGATGAATGAGAGTAAGTGGGTAACTATGTATTAGTGTGTGAGTAGGTGGGGTAATGAATTGGTGAAATTTTGTTTTATTCTTGATTGATATCACTTCGTGGTTATTTGGGTTAAAGCAAAGCCAGAGCAGAACGCTACTAAATATCATAGTTCTAAATATACAAATACTATCCTAATTTTTTGACCAAATAAATAAAACCTTAAAGTCAAGTATATATTAATGATGAAGAATGTGTGAATAAATGAATGAGTGGGTGGATGAATGAGCCGAGTAATAAGTGAGTGAGCTGGGTAGCTAGGATAAAGAAAAAAAATCAACTTAATTCTTTTTTCCTAATATAAGTCGATTTCCTGATAGCGAATTGAGAGTGTAGAAGTTACAAATATATATTAATTATATTAAATTATAATATTTTGGATGTCGGTGCTTTCTATAAAAATACAGAAGTCAACTACACCGCTGCGCCAGAGCGGTTTATAAACAACCATTGACCTTTATCAATTTAGTAATGAACATAAAAAGAGAAAATGCTCATTATAATTTACTTCCGAAACATATAAAACATAATGTTTAAAAGGTAGGGAACCACGGGGATTCCACTACATAGGGTAGTAAGTCAGACCAGATCCAGATCGAACTTGGAAAAGGATTCCAAAAAGTACCGGTTGTTGAGATAGTCCAAACGATGACGTCATCAATGGCTCTATCATCAATGTGTATTAGTGGATTTAATAAATAATTATCTACTAGTTCTATCATATTCATCAAGGGGTCAGACAAACTCCAAGAGTATGTGTATGACCTATTCTCGATCTGGTACTCCGTTGTTGTTTAAAAAACGCCAAAAACAGAAACTTGCACGAGAAATATCCTTTGTCAAAATCGCCTTATACACGTCGTAAGTATATAACATACGTACGCGCATTAAAAAAAGATGCAAATGCTGATAATCGTAAAGTTTAGTCCAAATTAGGCATACAAACGAAAAGACACATAAAAACCTAATGTTATTGTTCCGTACAAACATAAAATGCTTAAAATCAACTATTCAATCGAAAGGCTGTAACTAGGACACGAAGCGAAATTTCAAGACTTGATACACAAAATGCCACCTTATTCCCTTGTGATACAGTTGAGTGTACATTAAACACTTTGCAGCGAAAATGAAAGTTATGAAGCACGTTTTGCACAAACGAATTTGAATACGTTCTCGATTCTGTTCGCGTTTTTTTAAATATTGGTGTAGGTCCATATATAATACTGTGAGACCACTGATGAGTTACAGAATCCAGCTCCTAACTCCATCATCACATTCTTAAAACCTTGTACAACGAATTGGACTCATCAAAATGAATTATATGAACCCAATCTCGTTCGAGGGGTTTACCAGTAGTTACTAGAGTTTCGATATCTATCTACACTTATTAGGCAACATATTGGACTCATCAAAATGAATTATATGAACCCAATCTCGCTCGAAGGGTTTACTAGTAGTTACTGAAGAGTTCCGATATCTATCTACAGTTATTAGGCAACATATTGGAATCATTAAAATGAATCTTATAAATCCGAACTCGAGACAACTAATTCAGTTGAAGAGTTCGAATATCCAACCTCTAACTCTTTTGATACGTAGTGTAACATATTGGTCTCATCAAAATGAATTATATGAACCCAATCTCGCTCGAAGGGTTTACTAGTAGTTACTGAAGAGTTCCGATATCTATCTACAGTTATTAGGCAAGATATTGGACTCATTAAAATGAATCTTATAAATCCGAACTCGAGACAACTAATTCAGTTAAAGAGTTCGAATATCCACCCTCTAACTCTTTTGATACGTAGTGTAACATATTGGACTCATCAAAATGAATTATATGAACCCAATCTCGCTCAAAGGGTTTACTAGTAGTTACTGACGAGTTCCGATATCTATCTACAGTTATTAGGCAACATATTGGACTCATTAAAATGAATCTTATAAATCCGAACTCGAGACAACTAATTTAGTTGAAGAGTTCGAATATCCAACCTCTAACTCTTTTGATACGTAGTGTAACATATTGGACTCATCAAAATGATTCCTTTGAACCAAAACTCGAAGGATTTACTAATTTCCTTTACTGAGTTCTACTCACCTCCGGTTATTTCATCAAATGATCATCATACCAATATGATTGAAGTAGATTGATCTAGGTAGATCTTTGAAAGTTTAAGGCTGCATTTCCACCACATATGTGCGAAAACCTTTTACTAACCTAGCTTCGCTCAGTTCTTAACAAAGACGTTAACACACTTGCGCTTAAGGAAGTGTTAATCTCTGGTGGAAACGCAACCTTAATTTAGTAATTGCTAATAAATGTAAAAAAGTACATTTTATAACCTTTTATTAAACCCTTTTTTATTACAAAATTGATAGAAAAAGAAACCTACTTGACTAGTATTTATGAAATTTAGTACAACTTGAGAGATCTAGAATAATTTGATCTGAATGTTTTTTTAAATCATTTATTGGTTCCATAACTTTTTAGGTTGTGTAAGCATCCAATAGATGGCGCCGTGTTCAACTCGAGTAACAGATTATGTAGAGTAATAAATATCATAATTAAAACATTATAATTAAACAATATCCCGCTTATCTATAGTTTAAAGGGCGCGTTTTGTCCTTGCTAAAATATCCACATCCGATGTGGCGAACTTATCAAAATCATATTCGTAGTTAACAATTAATTTAAACTTAATTTTTTAGGGTTCTATACTTCAAGAGGAAAAACGAAACCATTATTTTGTTGATATCTTTACTCAGGTATGCTTGGAGGATCAATCCTCTAAGGCAACGCAATCAAAATATACAGCCTACTTCTTCCCATTCACCTAGAATCATGAAATTATTCTCTCGACAACCTTGAAAATCTAGTGGTCACCGGCAAAGTGGAAGGTAAAAGACCGCGGGGCCGCAGCCCTATGTGATAGCTCCGACTACGATGCTCTCCGAGTAGCTGGAGTCAGGACAAGATGGCGTACCATCGTAAGAGCGTTTGAGGTTGGTAAATTGATCGTGACCTATATCGATATATGGGGACAAAAGTTTTACACAGACGAAGTAAAGTTGGTCCCTCAATCACGTTTGTACGGAACTCTATTTAGTAGTAGGATGTTTGTTACACAATTACGCAAAATCTTACAAACGGATTTCATTGAAATTTAGCACAAAAATACTTTATAACCTGGATTTACATGTAGTCTACTTTTGATCCCGAAAAAAAATCAGTTTCTACGGGATAATAACTAAATATGTTTACTGTCGTAACTGCCTAAATATTTTTATTAAGCAACAATATATTCAAAATGAAGCTTTTTTACCAAGTTTTAGTAGCATATATAACATATATATAGAAAGATATAATATGATAAAACATAGTAACATTACATAATAAATATTAATAAATATAATATACCGGATATCCTAATAAATAATATAAAATTACGGAACTCATACAAAACATATATTATTTGTTATTATTAATACGATTTCTATAGAATTTCTATCGAAGAAGAGATAGTACATACACGCACTATGTTTGTCTCTTTCTAACAATTACACAATTTAATGACGTATTTTTTAGTTCTGATATTTAACTAAGTTTTAAAAAGTAATAATATATATTTGTGTGAAGTGACTAAAATAGAATTAGTTTACCTTTTGCATCTTGGAACTCTTTTGCCTCGGACACTTTTAAGCATATAGGTCAACGCTTAATAAAGTCAACTATATTATCGTAAACGTGACTCGCTGCACGCGGCCATCCTGCTATATTATTCATTGTTATTACTTCAAAATAAGGTTGAAATTTGAATTATATCTTAAATATATACATAATTTCTTTACACAGACACATAACTCCTTATATGTTATGTGTTCCTGGTACTTAGTAGTAGCAAAACTGGTCTATACGGAGGTCAGCGCCATCTAGTGACATATTACTTAAAAATAAGGGTGAAATTTGAATCAGTACATAGTAAAAACAAAGTCGCTTCTTCTATGCTTAGATCTTTAAAACTACGCAACGGATTTTGATGCGGTTTTTCTAATATATATACTTATTCAAGAGGATGGTTTCTATGTATATACATATATAATACATGCATAATATAGTAGAGAAAGTAACCGTGCGAAGCCGGAGCATGTGGCTAGTAATATTATAAATTTTATATAGCAATAAAACGATATTAGATTAGTTAGATAACTATATTAAGATAATTCATTGAAGTAACTGAATTATTAATTTTTTTATACGCACTCTATGACAAAGGAACTTAACTCCTTATATTTTATGTGTTCCTGGTACTTAGCAGTAGCATTATAAGGAAAACTGTTTTAGATGGAGGTCAGCGCCATCTAGTGACATATTACTTAAAAATAAGTCTGATATTTGAATTATAATATATAGCGGCAATATGGTATTGGGTGTTGTGGTGTCAAAATCAGTTTTTTTTATTAGGATTAATAATTTATTGCAGTAACTTTAAATAAATTAATTTGTTTGTATATAGTCACATCTCTTTATTTGTTATGTATTCCTGGTACTTAGTAGTAGCTCTCAGAGGAAAACTGTTCTACATTGTTGACAACGCCATCTAGTGACATATTACTTAGAAATAAGGTTGAAATTAAAATTAGGTTTATTTAATACTAGCCGACCCGCGCGGCTTCGTACGCGTATTGCTCCGCTCCTATGACTCGTAGCGAGATGACTAAAAGTCTAAGTTACTCCTTGTTAAATCAGCTATCTACCAGTGAAAGTACCGTCAAAATCGGTCCAGCCATTTCAGAGATTAGCCAACAAAAAGATAAAAGTTGTAAAAAATGTAGTTGTTGGTATATGTACCGTGTGCACTTATTAAAAAGCGATTATTTTAATATTACAAACAGACACTCCAATTTTATTTATTTATATGTATTTCATCTTAGTATACACTATATATTATTGGGAGTTATAGTAGGATTATTTGTCAGTTGGAGAAACTATGGATAAATAATTTCTTTGTACAAAAGCACATAATTCCTTATATTTTATGTGATCCTGGTACTTAACAGTAAGCATTATAAGGAAAACTGTTCTATTCGGCCAGCGCCATCTAGTGACATATTTCTCTTCATGTAAATCTCTTTAGCATTGTTTTACTAGCTACTGATAGTAACACGTTACGTGAATACGGCATAGTTATTACCAAATTGGATCTTATTCTTAATAGTAATAAAGTTGAAATTTAAATGACATATTAATAGATGCGTTTCATTAAGAGTTAAGAGTTAACGTAATTGGTTCAATTTAGTATGGAAATTTAAGGTCAAGATGAAAAGAATATTATTCCGTATCAAACCTTATTAATAATACATGTCTGTTTGTCTATACTGATTTTAATTTTTTAGATAATTCGTCTGTATTTTTTAGAGCAATACGAGACGTCATCCCCTCAATTTCCTTTCTCCTTGTCCTTGGAGATTCAACTACGCATTATGTTTATCTATGTGTATAATATACATATGTGTATAGTTTATTTAACCGTCTGTTTAACTCTAAGCTGACTAACACATAAAAGTAAAATATTATGAACACGTGATACAACTCCACGTGGCAACTGGAAATGTATAACAAAAGAAATTGTAGCAACACTAGAAATATTATTTATAGAAAGAAAAACTGTGAATTATATAAATTATAAAAGGTAGATGTATTTAGCTTAGCGTTTGTATATCAATATAAATATAGCTTACGATGAATGTTTGTTTATTTGTCCCTATATGGCATTTAATTTCACCTAAGAACCAAGTGTAGAGTTAACTCTATTTTTCAAGTACATTCACCGGATTTCCGGATAGATGACACATATTTTATCTATCGCTTCTACTCTATAATCGGTCAGATATATTATCATTACTGAGTAATTATGCAAAATATTTTCAGAAAAATTAAATTAACTAATTATTATAAATTAAGGTTTTCTAGAAATTTTTATTAATTTATTGTCATTAGTTAATTTTTTATCATTAAAACTGACGTATGATTTTTTTAATATTAAAGGTTTGACGAAGTTATTCCTAATTATATCTAAACATTTAAAAAATTATAATTTCATTATTATTCACAAATTAAAAATAAACTTATTCAATATAAAATAGTTTATGTAAGTTATTTGGAAAGTGGTAACTTGCATTATAATATCACAAAATAACAAAAATTTTATAACCATCATAAAAATAACGCTACGAGTATGTTTACGACTCACAACATAGATGCATGCGTACACACACACATACACACAGACAGAGACACACACACTTACCGGTCAGAGCGTATGATCAGATGCATGCGGTGCTCCCAGTTGCAGCATCGACCGGCACAGCTCCGTAATCTCTGGATGATTCAGGTTGATGAGATGAACGTACATCTGCTTGTGCAGGCTCAGCTCCCCTGTGACCGCCTCCAGCCTCTTCAGCAGTGCTTCCTTCTCGCGAAGTAATGTTTTGACTTTTTCTTCCACCTCCCGGGAACGAACTTTGGCTTTTTCGCGCGATTTCCGCACAGCTATGTTGTTGCGTTCCCGCCTTCGCCTGTACTCATCTGTGCCTTTGTCTATCATTTTTCCAGACGAAGAACGCCTCGGAGGGGCTGGCTTGTGCTTTAATAAGGGAGGTAGGAGTTGACCACCCAGAGGAGGTAACGGGTTAAAACCTCCTCCATAAGGACCACTCACTCCCACGGGTGGCTGGGGATTATACTGCCCAGTGTACTGAGCACATGTCACTGCTCGTCTGAAATCATGAGGTTCTGGAGGCTCTTCCTTGATGGGAGGAGCTTGCTCGTGTGAGTTAGCCGGCACAGGTGCAGCGTACGATGCTCCTGAATGAACTGGTTGTGGCATGTAGGCGAGGGTCGTCCTCGGGAACGACCTCTGTTGCGGTGACCTTGCTCCAGGAAGTATCTCCTGGAACAAGGCCATCGTCTCCTCCCCTCGGAACTGGTCCTCGATGAGGTGCTGTAAATCCAAACTGATCTCCTGTCCATTGAGCTCGTCGAGGTCCGGGGGTGGGAAAGCGGTTCTTTTATCCTCAACTGTCTTTTTGAGGTCAGGCTGGGGTGGCGGAGGCGGTGCTCCCGCTGCATCGTACATCTGGGGGGATTCCATGCCGCCAGGGCCTATAGGCCCAGCGGTTGCACTGCGAGTCTCCACTTCAGGGCACTAAGGTTCACTAGGGCACACGCACGGCACTCACGCGTCGGCACGTGTTGTCGCTCCGGCGGTCGGGCGCGGACTGTCGGAGCGCGCGCGTACGCCGCCCCGGAAGGAAGCTGAAGCTGAAAGTTTGCAAGTAAAAGTTTAAAGGCTCGCTTACAATGGCGGTGGCGGTGGCGATGGCGATGGCGCGTTACAGCGTTACATTATATTACTCTATTTTTATTGAACTCTACATCCCGGTGTTTTGCGGACAGTTTTTATGATCTTATGACACAATTAATTGTGACTTAGTGTTTATATTACACAATATATAGATACGGTTATATAAGACGCGTACCACAATTATTTAACCAAAATTAAAAATCAAAGTATATTATCAGAAATTATTATCACCTGTTTATTTAATAATTTAATTATTTCAATACTGCGCTCTTAATGAAAAACATAATAAAGTGTCCACCATTGCAACAAGTCCTAGTATAAACAGAATCGATAAGTTATCACGATATCTCGATGCGTATCATCACGGAGCTATCGCAACATCGATAAATTGATTGCTGTATCGAGATGCAGCACGACACTACGTGCTCTATCATAGAGATGGGATTTTGTAATTTTACGTAATTAAAAAGGTTAATGTCAGATAAAAACTTAAACAATATATTATAAGGTAAAAGAAGAAGTCATATTATAAAGGGCTGTATCTAAATAGAGAATTATAGTTAGAGGAAGGGAATTAGAGAAAGGAATAAGGATAAGAAATCTAGTTTATATGCAAAAATACTTGGCGATTGGATTTAAACTATAGTAATTGAATTGTATTCAAAGAAATAATGTTTTAAATGAATTTAATAAAATAATGCTTATTACGTAAATATCATATAACGCAAAACAAACAATTTGTGTATAAAACGTAGGTATTACTGGGTCACTAACACGTGTTCATAATAACTATTAAACATTCTCTTTGTTTTCATTCTTAAAATACGGCACCTCGCTGCGGTGAGTTAGAAGTTATTGAGTCGGGAATAAATTATATTTTTCCAAATTAATTTTTTTTTGACTTCAATCTTGAAATTTAAATAAATATTTAGAGAGGCTATTTTTATGTAGTATTTTATTTATCATGAAATTTTTTTTAATTAAAAAAAAAAAGATTTAATAAATAAAGTAAGATTAATTTTTAACCATTCCAACGTAAAACTTCTTTTACTCATCCCTTCTTATTAATAAAATTAAAATACTTTAAAATAACATAAACTGAATATTTACCAAACCCATATGTATGTTTTTTTTTAAATATTGTACGGATTTTTTTATTAAAAAAAAGAAAATTGTAAAATAGTACTAATTTTTAGGGCATCACTCAAAGGTTTAAATTAATTACATTTTTTTTGTAATTTCGATAACTATATAAAACAAAGTCTTCCCGCTATTTGTCTATCTCTATGTATGCTTAGAAGTACGCAACAGATTTTGATGTGGTTTTTTTAATACATACATTGATTCAAGAGGAAGGTTTATATACATACATATTAAAGTAGAGAAACCTCCTAAATAATTTTGAAATTTTAATATCTTTCTGAGTTGTTATGCTAAGCTATTCAATTAGAAACTAGTTATTTAATAAGAATCATTAGAAAATTACGTATTTAATTAAATACTTTTTCTCACTGTCTTTTCAATAAACCATCATGTTAATCAGTTATTCTGTAGTGACTCAGGTCAGTGCAAAATATTATATTAAATTACATTTCATAGGTACTCAGTAAGGTTCTCTTCTCTCTGGGTATCGTATAATGACATTGTGAGGCTGTGTTTCTACTTGATATGAGCGAGGATGTGGAGCAATGTGTTTCTTGACCTTTTTATTCACCAAGAACATTGAAGACAACGAATTTTTTCTACAAGTGTTTCTGATGTACTTGATTTCATATATTGGTATTTTAGGTAGTAAGAATATGGTTCATATCGAGATAGCTTCTCCCCACAAAAAAAAGTTATACTTACTCAATCATTATTATTGAACGTATATATTGGTAAATTGCATCCGTGCGAAGCCGGGGCTAATCGACTATTATGTCATAAAAAAGCTGAGGTCTGACAAAGCTAATTCAAAAAGCTCTCTGAATTTTAAAGACTTTTGGTAGAAGGTTAGAACCACAAAGATGGACGTGAATTTCAATAACATATAGTATGTATAATAAAGATGTTTTCAAGATAATCCGTGAGGGGACGGGTTAGAATACTAATCCCCTCTGCCGATGGGAGATCTCTCCCGTAAGAGCCGAGTAACCCAGCACCCCTTGGTGGTAGGGGATCTGTTCCCCGACTGGCTTGCGACCACCAGCATGCGAATCCGATCGCCAAGTGCCATAGACGCGTTCCGGTTGAGCCGCATGTGGGCCAGACTTACCCCCTCCCTCCCCAACCCATGAATGCTGTGGATCTAGTGGACTCTGGGCTCTTGCCTAGGGTCTGCTGAATCTGCATCATTTTTCTTCTTCATTCCCCCTTCCCACTCTATCTTCGAGGATGCAACGCATCGACAAAACGAGAGAGTGCTTCTTGTTATTCCGATGTCCATGGGCGATGGACCATCTATCTATTATAAAAAAAAAAAAGATAAAAATTGTGCGATGGATGGACAGTTTGAGTATCAGACAGAAAAAGATTGATAGACTGGAAATGTGGTGTTGAAGAAAAAAATAAAAAAAGTAACAACAACAATCTTGGATGAACTAAAAATACGTACATGACTCTCTTCGACATGTTACCAAAGAGTTGAGTATTTTGGTCACATCGTCGCGATACAGATAACCTGGACATGCTGGTTGTCGTAGTCACGGCTCTACCTCTTAATAGTCAACTGTTACAAGCCATCATAATGACCTTAGACACGAATATTTCAAATTCAGATGACGTCATAAAGGGCATACTTGCTCCACCTGTTGGTTACGTTCAACGTTATATTAATTACGACTTAGACGACGACGAGAATTATTACGTATTATCGATGTAAAATTGATAGAGTTAGCAACACCACGTAACTATTTATAACAAGACAATATGTAACCTTTGTTTTGATAGAATTGTGTGATCGAGCGGATCTCCCCTGGTGACCATTGTAACTGGACAAATGGTGTGGTAAAGTAATACTGGGACTCCATAATACGGATTTCGTGTGTGTGAAAGTATGTGCTTGATTTCCGTCTAAAGTATATTATATTATTATTGTCTTTTTTACTAAGCAGTATAGCTTTCATATAGATAACAATTGTAAATCTAGGCTTTATTATTTTAATGTTACGACTCATAGGAGAGCAGCGACCTTTCGAAACAATCCAAGTTCATCAATTCCTCTGCAATAATGATCCAAAGTATTTATTTAATTAAAAGAGTTGCAATTAGGTGGTTAGCAGCTAGCTAGCCCAGGTGGGGTGTGGTGGGGGAGTGAGGGGTGGTGGGGTGCGGTGAGCGGTAAGTGACGCAACTGTGCTGCGCCGGCGCAGGCGCAATGTACTCACATTGCTGAGGATTGGTTACTTAGATATATTTTGAATTTATATACCGTGCCATCTGTATGTTTTTTGTCAAAAAAACTGGATTTATCAAACACTTACTGTAATACAATAAACTCACTATCTGCATTTAAAAGTGTCACAGAGGCAAAAGAATTCCAAAACTAAAGTTAGATTCAGTAAAGCGAGCAGTGCTTGGGGTTTGAGATCCAGGAGCAGATGTATAGATTTTTTTTTTATAATAGATAAGGTGCAAACGAGCAGATGGTCCACCTGATGGAAAAACAAGAAACACTCTCTCGTTTTGTTGATGCGTTGCATCCCCGAAGATAGAGTGGGAAGGGGGAATGAAGAAGAAAAAGGATTCAGTGGACCCTAGGCAAGAGCCCAGAGTCCACTAGACCCACAGCATTAATGGGATGGGAGAGTTAATAAAATTATTTAGACTCATACTAATGAGCTTCTTACTTCGAAGCTGCTGGTGGTATTATTAAAATTAATTAAGATAATTATGATTGAATGTGTTGAATTAGTATATATGTGGTAGTCTGTGAGTGTTTGTATTTATTTCCAAGTACCGGTATAACTTGTAACACATAGCATGCTGTGATTACCTGTAGTTGTAAGAATAGTAAGATAGTGTAAATATAAATTTTAAATTAATAATGTGAATTAATAAATAAATAACAACACCAGACAATATAATATTATCAATATTATTGACAGCAATAACAGATCACTATACGACAATTTCTTCGATTCGCACATTTGAAATTACCTCAGAGAAGCGAGAATAGGACTATTAACTAACAGCCAATCCAAACAGGCAGCATGTCTCAATGAGTGGGTAAGTAGGCGAGCGACAGCAGAAAGTGGTCGACGGTGACGCAACCGCGCTGCTAACCCACTCACCGAGCCAGCTAACATCTTACCTGGTGTTGTGAGATGAGGTTACCTGACCACCACCACCACCACCACAACTACCACCGCTACCATCTACTTGTGGAGGAAGGAAGAATCACAAAAACACGTTAATGGGTAATATATATAGGTGTCCTCATAACTACTGTTCAGAGAAGTAAGTCCTGAGGTAGAGCAGTACCTGGGCTATCCGAATCACCCCATGTGTGGTCTGCCACTTAGATAGTTTTTGAGTTATAATTTTTTTTTTCGTATTTTTAGCTAAATCTTGACTTGTGTGATATTTTTAATCACCGAGACAGTAATAAATGAATGTTTTGGTTCATTTTTTTTCTTAAATAGATGAACAGTATGTTGTTCAAAAACTTGACTATGATCATATCTTTATTCAACCATATTTTTTTTCTTCTAATTTTAACACTACACTAGATAAATAAATTTATTTTTATTTAATCATTAAATAATTCGTTATTTTATTATTTACTAGCGGCCCATCCCGGCTTCGCGCGGGTGGAATATTATTTTAAAAAATATATTGGCCCTCCCGCATTTCGGTGCCCCCTCTCTTGCCGCTTTACTCGCTGCGCTGCGTCGCTATACTGGCCCGTCGCGTCGTCGTGTATTTTTTGTTTATATTGATATTTTTAATTTCGTAATATCTTTTGAATGGAAAGTCCGATTTTAATAATTCAAAAAGTAATTTACAGGTATTGAAATAGACTTAAATACGAAATAATTTATTTGGATAAGGATTAATACAAAGTTATAGAAAACATGGTCTGATTTTGATAGGCATTTTTATCAACTTTTAAAATGTAAAAAAGTAGTTATAGTGACGTAACTATAATAGTTGAACATATGGTCTCGCGGACTTTTTTGTAGATATTGATACAATCTATAATATTGTAGAACATTTTTTTGTTCTATTATCAATACTTTTTGCAGCGCATGCGATGAAAGATATTTTATGGCTAATTTTTTGGCACCTTGGGTTGGTTTTCGTGAGATTTCCTAAGGATCTCTAATTTTTTCTTGTAATAAATATAGCCTATGTTACTCAGGGATAATGTAGCTTTCTAATGGTGAAAGAATTTTTGAAATCGGTCCAGTAGTTTTTATGTTTATTCGTTACATACAAAAATACAAAAATACAAAAATACAAAAATACAAAAATACAAAAATACAAAAATACAAAAATACAAAAATACAAAAATACAAAAATACAAAAATACAAATCTTTCCTCTTTATAATATTAGTATAGACTAGCCGACCCTTGCGACTTCGTCCGCGTGATGCTCCTCTCCTATTGGTCGTAGCGTGATGATATATAACCTGTAGCCTTTCTCGATAAATGGGCTATCTAACACTGAAAGAATTTTTCAAATCAGACCAGTAGTTCTTGAGATAAGCGCGTTCAAACAAACAAACTCTTCAGCTTTATATATTAGTATAGATTAATTATGGACGTCGCCTCTGCGGCGTGCTTTCCCATTCTTCTCCTTGTTCTCCTATCTCTGGCATGTCTCTTCCAGCTATGTTCACACCTTTCTTTAAAGATATCTTCCCATCTTTAACGTGGTTTATCTTTCTATCTTTCTTTGTCCCGGGGTATCCAATCTAAGGATTCCTTTGTCTATTATGTGAAAAATTAAAAAATTGTAAAATTTTTCGCGGATGCTTTAATGTTTTCTAATCACGTTTTCTGTATTCATTCATAGATAAATTAGATGATAATAAATTTAAAAAAAAAGTCTTGATTGTTAAATTTCAAGATACTACACACGGGAATAATTAACAGTCGAAATTAATAATCAAACTCAATCTAAAATCAATAATGGATTGAAAATACCGAATTAAAACAATCTGTTGATGATTGCTGTCTTGATATCCTCTAAATTCTTGAGAGCAACCCAAAAAAAAAACAAAATTTACTAATTCATAATTATTATTTCCTGCAAACATTATGAACAGTACCTTCTTTTTTTGGGCATAATTTTAGACGTCAAACTGAGAACCAACTGGTATGGGTGATCAGTTACATCATCTTGTCCGTCTTCCTCTCTAAATTAAAAGTAAAGCTTCAAAATCTCTTTTTTGCAGTGTTAACTGTAACACTTAAATACTTTTTTTTAGTTTCGTGAGGCGATTGATTGATTTTTTATTTTTCAATGATGCAACGTCTGTAATCCAGTTGCTTAACAAAGAGCAAGATACGGTTTTTACTCTTTTATGGCTGCGTTTCCACCAGAGATGAGCGAGACCAATAGAATCGCTTTATTTAACATACTCTGAAAAAAAATTGATGGGATTTTGGTCTCCATGATAAAAACCAGGAGTCTAAGGTTCCTTATCTACATCTACACTATTATATAAAGAGGAAAGATTTGATTGTTTGTATGTTTGTTGCGTATAGGCTCGAAAACGACTAAACCAATTTTGAAAATTCCTTCACCAATAGAAAGCTACGTCTTTTCCTGGTAACATAGGCTATGTGGTGTTGCCATAAATCATCTAATTAAAAAAATATGGCCATTTAAGTGCTATAACGTGGTCATTTTGTAAATTGAAGAGTTTCTCAGGAACTACTAATCCCATTTTAATTTTTTTTTCACTGATAGAAAACTACACTATTCGTGAGTGACAAAAGTGATTTAGTATTGCCATATACATTTTTTAATTAATATAGTTAGGCCATTTTATTGCTAATAATCCGATTATAAAAAATCTTTTACTGAGAGAAGTATAGTATTTCCGTCTCTCTTCCTCTTATATACTATCATTCTCTCTCTTTTTTCTCTCTGTAATTTTTATATTTATCTGTTCAGAATGATTGGTTTCTTTTCACTTTCTTTCTTTCGATTATTACTTAGAATTTACTAGATTTGGCTCGAAAGATTTACTAGAATTAGAATAGATTTACTAAACTCAGACTTACTTATCTTAGAATTACACTCACTTAAACTTAGACTACTTTTACTTCACGTAGAATCACTACATAGTACAAAACAAAGTCGCTTCCCGCTATCTGTCTGTCTGTCAGTATGTATGCTTAGATCTTTAAAACTAAGCAACGGATTTTGCTTTTGTTTTTTTAATAGATAGAGTGATTCAAGAGGAAGGTTTATATGTATAATACATACATAATATAGTAGAGAAACACTGTTAATTTTAGAGGTTTCTAATGTGATGTCGTAAATAAACTCATTTTTTTGCGCTTACATTGCAAAAATTGGCTGATCCCTACGAGATAGAACAAAATAATGTACTACAGTATTGTACACCTTAAAAATGTCTACAAAAAAATTTGCAATGGTATATGTCTATCTCTTAGGGATAACCCACAATAACCATTTTTTATCCTTTATTTTTTACGAGAAATAATAGCTTATTTACGAAGTGATTTTAGACAATACAGCATTAATCCTTATCCAATTAGGTACCTTAAATACATTGTGCATTTAATATAGATCAGTATAGCCCTTTACAGCATGAAATTTAAATGAATATTTCCGAAGATATTACAGATTTAAAATGCAGGGACATAGCGGTTACGGGTAAATAAACGAGTTAAATTGCGACTACGGGTCGACTAGTATAAACATAATTACCTACTTAACTATTGATTAAGAATGTTAGCAATTTTAATCGTAACTACTGTGTTAGTAATGGATTCACTTTAGACTTTTGAGAGTCAACTTACGACATCTTTATCATTACCACTCCGCTACTGTCGCATAATGATGGCTACTAGCTTGAGATGATGGCTACTACCAGTTTGTTTGTTTGTTTGTTGTTTAATTATATTACTAAATTTAAAACATGTAGCATATTAGTGCAGTATAATAACTAAATGTCGTTAAACCTTCGCACCACCCACTCCATCGAGTCATCAGACCTACGCGTGGTTCCCATAACATCGGAACTAGTTACCATGACGTTAGACCTTATCGCTTACATAAGGAACAAACATACAGATAATGTCAGAAACAAAAAATAAAGGCAGTCTATGGAGTATTCGGAAGCAGATTTTTTTCCATTATGTCTCAGATAACTATCAGAAACTTTATCAGATACCAGTTGAACTGGATCTTGGATTTATTGATTTTAAATTACATTGTCTAAGTTAAAAAATCAATTACTATATTACGGCTTACTAGACTAAGACTTACTAGTCTTTGAATTAGACTTCTTTTATCTAAATCTAGACTCATATAGGTCATAAATAATTATTTCAATATTAAGGTTACTATATCTTTTTTTCTTTTTAAATGTCAATGTTACCATAGTAACAATTTATATAAAACAAATCTACGTGTAAACATCATAGCCGAAACTAACTATAGAAAATGGTATGTATACGAAATTAGTCTCTATTCCTATAGAAATAAAGTGTAAATTTGTTTGTATGTCAAGGCGTCGAGTTGTTACGCAAGAGACTCTCACTTTCGCGATTGAGGCCTTTGCGGTCTACTGCCATCTTTACTGGACTTCTGTCCTAGTATTATTTAAAACCTAAATACATTAAAAATATTATTTATATAACAAACTTTCTAATTTTAATAATTATTTAAATGTTTTTAAACTTATTTCATAGTATAGTGAAAAATATTAGGTAATAGAATAACTATCAAAGAAATTGTTTTAATAAAATATAGTGAATATATATTGAATTTTGTATTTTTCCCCTACTGTAAAAATTATTAAAAATACTTACGCCATCTATTATATAAAAGTTGTACTAACAACGAAAGATATTTTAATAATTTAAATTCTAATAATTTTTGTTTGATTAAATTACTAATTGACGATAATAATATTATGCCATTTTTTTTTCATTTTTAATTATTAAATATGAAGAAAAGAAATACTGATATTTGCATTATTTATGTTTGATATCAATAATATTAAGAACAGATACTAACAATAATATAACAATAAATTTATTTCAAAGAACGAATCTTCATAGGTGTTATAATATTAATAGTTCGTATTAATATTTTTCCTATCTATTTCTTTTATTTTGTTTATTATTTTGTGTTGTTTGTTTATTATTGATGATGCCATTCATTTTATTAACAGATATATAATATAATAGTATAATAAAAACTGATATAATTTCCACGACGTATATTCAAATTGTACAGCAAAGCGAAAGTGTGTCACGCCTTGCCCACACGCTGGTGTAGTAGGGATGAGGTATTCTGACTGTTTAAGCCTTTATATATTATATATTGTTATGTATATACCTATACACATATATCTAGGTAGCACAGTCGCTTCACTCAGGTATTATTACTTTTATCAATTGTGGTATAGTAACATACACGTAACGCCTATTTCAATCCTCATTTCACCCTTAACAATTAATTATGCCCTATTCTGTTAATTGTATTAATTTTTTATAGTAACCTAACGCCATCTATTACCAAAATATAGAACTAATTTTACTTGAAACATTGTTTTTATTTGTTACTAGCTTTTACCCGTAACTTCGTTTCCGATATTAGCCTACAGGAGATCGTCTGTAAACATATTTAATAATTTCATGATGTAGTCATACTAAAACTTCCCTTTTAGCCCCTTAAGGGATTATTTTCGAAAAAAAATTTTACCCCTGTTTCATGACTTCCAATGAAGAACCTTCATACTGAATTTCATTTGAATAACTTCAAAAACGTTAGGGGGTGATTTTTCAAAAATCCTTTCTTAGTGCTCCCCTACGTTATAAAAGGAACCCCTGTGCAAAATTTCAAGTTTCTAACCCTTATAGATTAGGCCCTGCTTGATAAGTCAGTCAGTCAGCTTCTCTTTTTATATATATACATAAATACATACATACAAATATAAAATATATATTTTAAATGTCCTACGAATATATATTTATTTAATACACATTTTTTATCATAGAAATATACTAAAAAAAATTGTCAAAAAATTCTAAAAGAAAAGAAGACTAGATTTACCGCCATTTTGTTAACTTTGTTTATTTAGATACCGTCACCCATGGACATTAGCAATACTAGAGATATCCTCTTGTTTTGCAGATGCGTTGCCACTTTGAAGAGGGGTATTAGGGGGTGAAGAAAAAAACACCACTGTTTCAATGGACCCTGAGCACGAGCCCAGAATTCACTAGATCATTGATAGAGGGAACAGATCCCTTACCACCAAAGGGGTGCTGGGTTACTCGGCTCTTACGAGATGCTCCCCCAGCGGCAGAGGGGAATTGTATTTTAACCCATCCCCTCATGGTGTTTTAGAAATATTTAGAAAAAAATCCTCAACCTTTTGATTCATCCGATGAATCAGTAATATTTAACATTTAAATTTCTTTAAAATTATTTATTTATAGGGTAGCCCAAATGCCCAAGGTCGGGCACAATGGAGGTCACAGGTTACTCGTATACTATTGACCAACTAATTTGTATTACTATTACTAATCATTGTATGGTAATTACTGTCTGATCTTTAGTTAATCGTGTTAACATCTTATTTGTTTAACAATGTGTATCTATTATACAAAAAAATGTTTTTTAACCTAAACAGGGAGTTATTTTTTGAAGTGCTGTCAATAAACTAACTTATACCGCCATCTGTTAAAAAATTATGGAAGTTATAAATAATTAATTTTTTTGCTATAATGTGTATAGAAATAAAAAAAAAATTCTGCCATCCTATCATCCTAAAATAAATCATGTTTTTTTTTGTTCCTAAAAAAAAATAAAAAAAATTGCGTTTTAATTTTTATTGAGTTTAAATGTGATACTTGATTTTTTGGGAAATATGACAAAAGTATCATCTACGTACCGTTTAAAGATTGTTAGTGTGATCAAAAATGTTGCAACTACGGTAGACACTGGGGAGCCCATGGCAACACCATCAATTTGAATGTAAAATCTGTTTTCCATTGATAGCCCGATATAAGACAATGTTCTAATAATTCTTCTATATCATTACATACCGAGGATGCGTGAAGCAATTGAAATTAAAAAATATCAAAATTTTAATGGAGAAGATGGTAAATACCAGCTTTTTGGGATCCCGAACCTTTTTTCGGATTAAACAAGAATAAATACTGGAAGATAAAAAGACACTGTAAGCAGTTATTGTTGTGCAAAACGAAACGTTACGTAAAAATCAAAAATTGTACGGTAGCTGAAAATAATATAACAATTTCAAAACCGTCATCCAGTCTGTCCTTTGATTAAGTAGTCGAAACGTCGAAAACCTAAGAAATCATTTAAAAAAAATATATTTTTTTAAACATAATCGAAAAATATTTAAAACTAGTCGACCCGCGCGACTTCGTCCGGGTGTAGCTCCGCTCCTATTGGTCTTAGCGTGATGATATATACCCTATAGCCTTTCTCGATAAATGGGCTTTTATCTTATTAGCGCGTTCAAACAAACAAACTATTCAGCTTTTAAATATTAGTATAAGATTTAGATATTATCTATTCTATTTAAATTGTCTATTTTTGCGTTTTGGAAATCTTTGGCTTTGGTACCATTATTGTTATTTAATTTGCAGTAAAAATAACAGAATGCTTTGATCTGTGTCAGTAGTCTTGGAGATCATCACGGATAAACATGACAAGGCAACCACTTTATCATCAAAAATCGATCTTTTTGTCGTGTGGGTATTATAATGTAAATATTGAGCTCCCGAGGTGAAGAGTAAAAATAGGTTACTTAATCTATTCAGTGCCATATATCGATTTTTTGATCCGATAAATTAGTCCTTCGATTTATCATCCTCGGATTGATCCCTAGAAGAAAACTGATTTGTGAACTTGAACAATAAAAAAAGTATCGATACATCATACTACAAAATCTAGCTGTATCAATATCGATGTATCTATGTTCCATAAACTCGTGCGCAACTCGCACTATTACATGAAGTTATCGCACAATGCGTCGACGCACACAAACACACATTGACCTAAAACTAGAACTAAAAGATGCAAACAATCTTTTTAACTTTGATACCAGGGACGGATCCAAAGGGCTCGGGTTTATATTACATAATAATAAAATTAACTAGTTTTTTTTTTGTTATATTGCTTATTAATTTTTATTTTATATTCATATAAATATATTAATTAAAAAGGAGTGGAAAAAAAACTCTAGAACGGCTAAATTATTTTTGGACAAAAAAGCGCTTTCCTGGAAATTATTTAAGAACTTTTTTCTATGAGATTTTTATATTGAACTGAGACTTAAACTAAATTAACACAAAAACGGCAGAAGTTGTGAGAAGAGTTGTTAAATGAATGGAAGGAAGTGAGTGAGTGATAAAATGAATAAAAGGGTGAGTGGACTTAAGAGTTGAATATAATTATTGTTATCTATGAGTCCGATAAAATAATAATATGCACTTACAACAGACTCTGAATATTAATGGCGATTCAGCATCACGATAATACACCTCTGCACAGATATAATGATCACCAGGCGAGCTACGTTTGACAACTGGCTCAACAGAGGTTATAAACAGTCTTGGAATAAACTTAAATGTACTACCCGCGTATATAAATTTATCAACGGTGTTGCTAGTTTTTATAATCAGCTTGGTAGAAACATTTCTAAATAATGATTAGTTTCATACAGTAGTTTTTATTAAAAAATCGTATAGGCTTCTTTTGGTGTTTTTTTTTAAATATTTGAGAGATCTTACATAAGTATTGAGTCATTGTATATATCTCCTATGCACAGACATCGGTCAGTTACAACTATTATAGTATCATTGCAATGATAAATCATTACACAATAATCAGTAATACATCTGATAATAACAGTTTAAGCTATTCATAGTATTTGATGACGTAAATATTATTTTAATTAAAATCACAGGAATTATAATTTAAATTACAAGTTATATAGCCTTTGAAACATGCGCCTACCTTTATTTTTTTTCTGTCGGTGTTGGATGGTGTAGCTATCCTTTTTAATTGGATTTAAAAACAAAATCTATAACCTAATTTATTTTTGGGTTTAAACACCTTTAATTGTAAACGGAATTTAAGATTCTACGTGTTAGCAACATCGTTTATAAATTAGTGTTCGTGGGTAGTTAAAAAAAAATATATCACCTTTATTACGATAAATTAGTCCCGGGATCCTTCTTGACTACGTAAGTTAACTTCATTATCTATTGTAGTTAGTGTTCGGGCAACGAATGAGAGCGTTGCAATTTTTTTTTAATGATAGATAACGGACAAACGAGCAGACGGTCCTGACCTGATGGAAAGTGGCCTCCGTCGCCCATGGACATCGGCAAAACTAGAGGGTATCTCTTGTTTTGTCGATGCGTTGTCGCCTCGAAGATAGAGTTAGGAGGGGGAGCGAAGAGTAGACTGCTGCGGTTTCAATGGACCCCGAGCAAGAACCCGGTGTTCATTGAAACAGCAGCAGTAATGGGATGGGAGAGGTAGGGGTAGATCTGGCCCACATGCGGCTCGGCTGAGACACTTGGCGGTCGGATTCGCATGCTGGTGGTCGCAAGCCAGTCGGGGAACAGATCCCCTACCACCAAGGGGGTGCTGGGTTACTCGGCTCTTACGAGACGTTCTCCCAGCGGCAGAGGGGAATTGTATTCGAACCCGTCCCCTCACGGGTGACAACTAAACGGCATGTGTATACGACATTTTTACAATAAAATTATAATCTTTTATTTACTTAGATTACAAGTGATACTACTACAGCGCCATCTAGGGAAAAGTAGAACGCAAAAGTTTTCTAAAAACATCCAAAATTCTTAACTACACTTCCAAATTTATTTAATATATAAGTTATAATACGAAGTCTAGCAGAACTTGGAGCTTGAGACCCAGATTAGTTTACGGTATCAACAGTATTGCTAGCATAATTAGTTAAAATAGATCAATTACAGAGTCCGTCCCTGTTTTTTTCTATTAGTGGGCCTGCCCTATATAGGTATTGCAACATAGGGACACACACACACGCCCCGTGTATGTGTATCTGTAGTAGTGTGCGTAGATAACGATGGGTCCGCATTATTTTTATAACAATTGATTTATTGAATTAATATCAATACTAATATTAAATAATATAAAAGTATGTTTGTTGGTCACATAATTGTATGAAGATCTGATTTATTGATTTCTTTTTTTTTGTTTAATTCATGACATAGTTGGATATTAAAATAGGCGTAGTAGTACGAGTAGCTCACTCTTGAGTACCTTAGAATATACTAGAAAAAATCATTTCAACACTTATATAGTTGAAATATATTTATTCAAGTGTACGTTTAAATCCTGTTTTTTGCACTGAGTGAGATAAATTAATCGTCCCAATTCATCCTGAAGTTAGCCGAACGTAATCACATATTGCTGTTTACGAACCTAAGTAACGAACTGAGTTTAGTTTTCCATAAAAGTATTAACTTCATACTGAGTGAGTAAATTATATGAAGATTTTGTGGAAACCTAAAAGTTTAATAAATTAAGTAAAAATAAGAATAATATTCTTAAAAGTGTACTAAAAAGAGTTTTAATTTTATTCCTAGGATAATGTAAAATATATAAATAAGCGCCATTTAACATAATTTATATAATTTCTTACGGAATTCATTACTCATAGTTATGTCTGTTTAATTATTGAGTGACTTAATGACGAGATGATGATATAAACATGCAGTTTAGACAGGCAAACAGAGCCTGGAGCTTATGACACTAGTGCAGGTTTACGGAGTTGTTGTACATTGCAACCTAGCTTCACCAAACTGGACTAGCATTACTTTAGATAAAGGTCACTTTATGAAATTTGAAGTTACTCGTCAAAATGCCTCAATTATATAGGGACAAAAGCAGTGATGGCCCAGTGGTTGAGACTTCAAGTCTTACTCGGGAGCTCCGAGTTCGATCCCCCACACACGCACACACCTCTGACTCTTGAGTTATGTGTGTTTTAAGCAATTAAATATCACTTGCTTTAACGGTGAAGGAAAGCATCGTGAGGAAACCTGCACGAGTGAGAGTTCCCTAACGTTCTCAAAGGTGTATGAAGTCTGCCAACCTACACTGGGTCAGCGTGGTGGACTATGGCCTAATACCCTCCTCATTCTGAGGAGAAGACACGGCTCAGCAGTGGGCCATTTATGGGTCGTGATGATGATATAGGGACAGACGGAGGGACAGAGAGTTTCTTACATATACAAAACTGTCAACAATCCTCTTTGTAAGACAGTATAGCAGTAGTATGAAAATATCAATAACGACGTGATGTCACACTGTGTTACACATGACCACCGCGTCGGCTATTATAGCCGAATTTATTTTGTAAAAAATTATCCAATCGATGTATTCTAAATGTTACCCTATTTAAATATTTTTCTTAATTAAAATACGTTTGTCCTGCAACACTGCAACAGTGACAGTGACGCAACACCTCTCTACATTATACAATGAAGTAATACATAATAATAAATAGTAAATAATTAATTACATAAAGCTTTATGTAAAGCAGGTCATTATGTCACTTACTTCGTTATATTTACAACATACTTGTAATTGCTCTTTTTGCAAATATTAAGCCGACCCGCTCTCGCTTCACTGAAGTTTATTCAAACCATTCACCCACACACTCACTCATTTATTCATTCATACTTAATATAATATTTCCTTTGAATTGATGTCCAGTGGCTGACCACGGGTAAGAAGAAAATTATGTCAATTACTCATGTTCCGCTCCACCCAGTAACTGTTGGGAACTGTGTGCTTGAAGTTGTTGACGAGTAGGTATATATGTATACCTAAGCCATACGGTCTAACTAGCTAGGTCTCACTTCTAGAAAGAGGTCAACCACCGAGTCCAGCTCGGATGGGCAGCTTACGGGAAACTACGATATATCTTCTCGTCCAACATACCTGAGTGCTTAAAAATCAAAGTTTTTGAACTGTGCATGTTGCCAGTAATGGGCCTCATAAGAAAGCTCGGAGTCACTCAGCGGGCGATGGAGAGAGCTATGCTCGGAGTATCTCTACGTGATCGAATCAGAAATGAGGCAATGGGCAGGGCACAAGCTTTAAGAGCCGATAGGTGCTGCAATGGGACCTCAAGCGGATCGCAGGCAGTCGTTGTATCTAGGGGGCACATGACCTCTCTACCTGGTAACGCATTTGTCCAGCATTGGATGTCAATCGGCTGAGACGACGATGTCCAGTCACCACATCTCACTAACTCGCTCACTCTTCTGTCTCACTCACACCTTGTCCTGACAATAACTAACACAAAGATTTGGTGCAGTCGTTCTTAAATTATGCGCGTACATACATACAGGCGATTCTTTTTTATATAGATAGAAGTTTAACGGCCGAAATTAATAAAATCAATCTTATTGTAAAATCAGTTTAATTATTAATTTTGTAATAAGTAAGCAATGATGGCCCAGTGGTTGAGACTTTAAGTCTTACTCGGGAGGTCCGAGGTTCGATCCCCCACACAGGCACACTCCTCTGACTCTGAGTTATGTGTGTTTTAAGCAATTAAATATCACTTGCTTTAACGGTGAAGGAAAACATCGTGAGGAAACCTGCACTCCTGAGAGTTCCCTAAAAGTACTCAAAGGTGTGTGAAGTCTGCCAACCCGCTCTGGGCCAGCGTGGTGGACTATGGCCTAATACCCTCCTCATTCTGAGGAGGAGACCCGACTCAGCAGTGGGCCATTGAAGGGTCGTCATGATATTAATTTCGGACGTAAGTATGTGTACACAATTAGTACTTTTTCTACGGTAAAACGGTGCATTTTTGGGATAAAAGTTCCCTATGTATTTAATCCACATTCTTAAGTATCTTATTCAAATATGTTCAGCCGTTTTAATGTGACGTGTGCTCAAACTTGGCAATTCTATGATTTTTTATATGCATAGATAGCAGAGATGTTTGAAGATGCTTAGCGAGAGAGGGGTTTGTTAAGAACCAAATGAATCGCTTCATTTGACACACCGAGCGGAGCTAGGTAAACGAAGCGATAGTATTGGAATCTCTGGAAACACAGCTCTTAAGTAAAAAAAAAATGAATGAGATTTTAAGATAGAAGAAACTTCGCATAAATGACTGATAGTTAGGTAAAATAAACAAGCGAAGCTCTTTAAAAACGCTTAATGTTAGTCGCCATATTTTTGTGGAACCAGTGACACATTCCCTACTTTCCCGCCTAAGAACTTGCGCGTGCGCCTTTATTGTAACATCACAAAAGCAATAAATTTATTGAAGAAGTAAACCAGTTTCTATTCCATCATGTTATCCATAAACAAAACTTGTACACATAGGTAGTCGCACTCTAAAACAAAATGGCGGCGAGTGAGTATATGTCTGTTTGAATCGCTTCATTTACCTACCCTCGCTTAGTGTCAAATAAAGTGATTCTATTGGCATTCATCTCTAGTTGAAACTCAACATTAATCAAGTGACATTGATAACAAAAGATCTATTTAATGAATTATAATTTGTGGGAAACCTCAAGCAAACCCGTAGCAAAAACTAGTGTACAGTAATTAGTATTAGAATTACAAAGCGTTGCGTAAACAAGCGCGTAAGAAATGTGCGTTATGTCGTCAATGTGACATACTCTTGCACTTGTACCGTGGATTATGCTGATTTCCCTGCCCTGGGGGAACGGAAATATATACTATTCCCCCATAGATATTCCTCTGAGTCCTATTTATTTGATTTAAAAATCTTTTCTGATGCTACTACGTTAATTTCTGACAAATTTGCTATCAAGAAGTTTTTTAGTATTTCTTTTAATATTTTGTAGATTTTCAGTTCCTTTGTTAAAATTAGTATTTCTCAAATTCTCGAGTTCTTGTCTGGAGAATTCTCACTTCGAGGAATTTCGGAGAAAAACCTGAGTTGTGTGAAAGTTTATAGTCAAACTTCAACACAAGTAATCAACATTCATTTTAAGATTTCTGGCTAAAAATTAAATTAGGATTACTCATAGGTAATTATCTCATAGAGGGAAAAAATACCTTTTTTCCTTAAAATCTCTGGTAAAAGATAAAGAATTAAAAATACTTTACTTTTAGAAGAAAAAAATTGTCAATGACTTTATATAACACTATAATTGACACTGCAATTTTTTTTTGTATTTTTGTTTCAATCTTAGTATAATCAGCTAAGATTAATTAATCCTTAAAACTTACTTATTAACATCAAACAGACACGAGCATAATTTTTAGTCAAAAATAATAGCTAACCTACATGCGCGACTTCGTTCACGTGTTACTCCACTCCTAAGGGTCGTAGCAAGATGTTAAATAGCCTAAGTTACTCCTTGTTAAACCAGCTATCTACCAGTGAAAGTCCCGCCAAAATCGGTCCAGCCATTTCAGAGATTAGCTGGAACAAACAGACAGCAAAAAAAAATAGTAAAAAATGTAGTTGTTTTAATATTACAAACAAACACTCCGATTTTATTCATTTGTATGGATTTACGTCACTTGCCAACGCCATCTAGTGGTAAAAAGTTGATTAAGAAAAATAAAATTTTCTCACTACATTAAACATAGACATCTAGCGGCGAGTAGCATAACTAAAGAAATGGTTTTAGTAAAGTAACTATTCAATATAGATGTCACACAAAATATATGAAGTATATTTTTAATTTTATTTTAATTTATTGTTGTGATATTAATATATGTAAAGTAAGTACAAAATGAAATTAATAAAACAGTTGTTGTCTAGCAATCGATTAAAACGGTTAATGTGTGTTTATGGAACTGTGAAAAACCTTTTTTTTATAATATCTGTTTATTCTCATTATACTTATAATGTCGCTAAAGTTGTTAAGGGGCCATTCATTTATTACGTAAGACTATTTTTGCTAGTTTTGACTCCCTCTTCCATACGAAAAAATGAATGTTGCCCGCGCTTTTTAAAGTATAATTTTAAATTTGAGCATTATTGTAATCTTACGTAAGAACTATCGGGACTCCCTCCCTCCCCCTTGTAAAAAAAAAATTAGGACATGATCCACCCCCCCCAAGTAGTAAATCTAAATATATCAAAAAAATATATTTATCTATCTTACTCGAGGTAACTAAGTAAGACTTCGTTCGCGTGTTGCTCTGCTCCTATGGGTCGTAGTAAGATGTTAAATAGCGTAAGTTACTCCTCGTTATATCAGCTGTCTGCCAGTGAAAGTCCCGTCAAAATCGGTCCAGCCATTTCAGAGATTAGCCGGAACAAACAGACAGACAGACAAAAATTGTAAAAAGTGTAAAATATTTTTGAGAAACTTTATAAAACATTATTTAAGTGAAAATATTAGTTAATACGTTTGAATTACAAGAGAACACACGCGACCGAGGCTAGGTCGGTGAGCTGAGCCGACGCGTGGCGAAAATGGCGGCAAAAATTCATTATATTGGGAGTGAAAACAATACCATCTAGTATTCAAGCTAGCTTATTGCTTAACCTCATAGTATCGGATGGTTTCGACATTTATCAAACTTATTACAGAAGTTTGTCTTCCATTGACATCGACAATACAAGAGAGTGACTCCACCTCCACCTCGAAGATAGAGAGAGGAAGGAAAACGAGAATCCAGAGTTCACTAGAACCGCAGCATTAACGGAATGGGAGGAAGAGAACGCGTCAATGACACTTGGCGGTCGGATTCGCATGCTGGTGGTCGTAAGCCAGTCGGGGAACAGATCCCCTACCACCAAGGGGGCTCTTACGAGATGCTCTCCCAGCGGCAGAGGGGAATAGTATTCTAACCTATCCCCTCACGGGCAATAATTTAACGCTTACGAGGTAAAAATTCTTTACGCGTAATCAGGAAGAGGATGAATTAATTCAGCAATAAGTCACTGCTTTATGCTTTATTACGTAAAAATTGCGAGATTGCTTCATTAGAAGAAGATTTAATCAAAGATCGAATAGTATGCGGGACAAGACAGGCTACTGCAATGGACCGTGAGATAAAGTGAATAAATATTTGTCCAGCTGAGGAGGTGTCTCAAGAAAGTGGACGACAAAGGTGTAGTTCTAGTGCAAGTGAATCAATTGTGCATGTCGATAGTGTACGTATGAGATATCGCAGCGGAGTCGGCCGATGTGTGACGGGTTGCACTCGCTGCGCAAGCGTCTATTTTTAGTATCTTAAATAATTATTATAAAAGTACAAATTTGCAATTAAATTCAAAAAGATATGTTTCCGCCCGGGATCGAACCGGGGGCCTTCTGCGTGTTAGGCAGATGTGATAACCGCTACACCACGGAAACTGATGATGAGAAAGGCGAAGTGGTGATATAGTATCCGTATATTTATATTTACTATTTATAATTATTTGAGAGGACGCCACAGTCCTCACGTAAACATACATCTCAGAAACAGCAAGATATATTGTATAAAGGATTTCTTAAATAAACAGTGATTAAGAGAAGTTTAAACATAGTGTGGATTAATCTACAACCCTCCATTATCAGAAAGTAAATAATTGTAATATCATATACATTTTAAAACACATTATTGAATTTATATTTAAATTTAACATCGTACTATCAGCGCCATCTATCTATTAGTCGAGACATGACTTCGATACATATTGATCTTTGAAATAAGTTTCTTTATCAGCGCCATCTATCTAGCGGTCAACAAATGACTTCAATGCATGTCGGCCTCTAGAATAGGTGAGACTACTTGTCACTAGAGGGCGCTGTTTAAATAAATTTTGTAATCTTAACGATATGAAGGAAATATTAAATAATATTGAGAAATATATGCAAAATCAACTTAAAGCAATTGATAAAATGAATGTACCATAGTAGGAGTGAAGTGTGTACTCATTTTTAAGTATTTTTTTAAAAGTTATATAATATCTTCAAGCTCGTGGAAGTGTTTATTAACAATCAAAAAACAATATTCCGTGAAATTAAAAATTGTTCGTTCTTCGTCCGCGTGGAATAGTGTCCTTGGGTAGCTAATTTTTAATTATTTAGGCTAATTATTTTAGAATATTTGACAAACTTTGAGTGTTATGTTTATTTATATGAAATCAACAAAGTAAAATTAAGTTTCAAGCATCTAGCTCGAAAAATGACTATACTTTCATACAACTTTTCATCCCCCCCTTTCAACCTCTACAACCTTTTTTCGTATTAAAAAGTTACTTAGTCGTTTCTCAGGCTCTAGACTATCTGTATACTAAATATTATTTAAATTGGTTCAGTAGTTTAGGCGTGAAAGCGCGACAGACCGACAGAGGAGCACTTCGAGCTGTATGACTGTTTAGAGTAAATCCTAAATGTCGCTTTTAGCTCCTAAGAACAAATAATGGAAATAATAAAACGTCAATTATTTGTTTATCAATTTAATATAGCGAGGTTCTCAAGAAATTCACACAAATTACAATAATACTGTTATATTACATTCAATATATTATTTACATTTATAACTACGAGTAACTAAGTACTTATATATATATCAAAGAAAAACTATCATTAAAAATATACCGTGTATATATTTATAGCAAATAATAAAAGGTTATTTCTTAAATTATTTATTATATTTTACCTTATTATTTTTAATTAATTATTAATAATATTAAGTATAAAAATGCATTCATTGAAGTTCTTTAAATATTGGTCGACTGTAAATAAATTGCTTCATAATGGTAATAGCTTCCAATAGATGGCGTTGTAAGTATCAAATCTTCTGAATCAAGTAAACCCAAATTTTGGATTACTTATATAAAAATAATTAACGACAGATCTCTTTTCAAAAATATTCTGTTCTATTTTCTTATTTAATTCAAGAAAGGCAAAGTGACCAACAATTCGGTATCGTACACACGTTAACATAATTCAGCAATTCATTATCTCCTTCATCTATTAACACAACTCAACAACTTAAAATTCCGTCCAAACATTTCTCCGTCTCCTAAAGTCTGTGGTAAGGGTTGGTTCAAAGTTTCTGGTAAGAAGAGAGATGTGATCCCTGCTACCACGCTGAGGACTCCCATAATTATGAGAGGTAGAGATCTTGAGTAGACTGCCTGTGAAATAAAATATTATCAACTTTTAACTGGTTTAAACTCCACAAAACCTCCTAAAACAAAATCTAAACATAAATAATTTGTAACACAAGTATAACTTACCAAAGAAACAATATAAGGACAAGTCAACAATCCAAGACCAGATATAAATGAAGCTGTTCCCATTGCTTGAGCTCGTACTACTGTAGGTAATAATTCACCAATTTGTACGTAGAAAACTGCAAACGAAGCCGCAGCACACAATCTACCAACCATTGCTAGAGATACTGTTACCCAAGGCCATGCTGTAACAAAAATGATAACTACAAATATAATAATGGACACACAGTCGTATAATTTCAGGATATTAATTGTATATATTAAAGACCACTATCAACTTACAAATTGTTTATCTATTGTCAATATTAATACGTTTAAGTAGATAGTAAATATTTATACGTTTGTAAAGAGAATTCAACTTGATTGTGTCGTAATATTATTATTGGGTGGAGGGAGTGAGACTTGATATAACACTTGTAATGGTTTATCTATTACGTATTTTTAGATGGGAGTGTCTGTGTTTTATCTATGGTTATTGTGAAACAATTAATGCCACTGAGTAGGCGCCTTCTCAAATAATCTATCTAACTTTAAGCATTGTTTTTCATCAACTTAGATTTAAAGTTAATAGATGTTATTAGACTGAGTGTTCTGTTATCTTATTCTAAACTTTTACAGCTAAATCATTATCACTTATCAAATTTAGATCATATTATCTAATAACATGATTATTCATCCTTATCATCATACCTTCAGGAACTAAAACACAGCTGAGACATGCAACACCTCCAATATTCAAGAAGACGCAGAGCACCCAGCGCCTTCCATACCTCTCCATACAGTATAATGCTATAAAATAAGAGGGTAGTTCTACTGCTCCACCTTAAATATAAGCACACATTACATTACTTCTACATCCACAACAAACTATCTAATGTGAAATTATAACATTTTACTTACCTATAAAAAATGCTAAATAATCATCAACACCCAGATTCGGAGTATTATAACTTAAACTATTATAAACAACTCCCAATGCCACCCAATTGAAGGTAAGTATTAAAAACTTTTTTCTTATATTCGGATATCTGAACAAATCTAGTGGAGATGCTTTACAATCTCCTTCTGAATTCTGATCATCCATTCTTTTCTTCTCTACAATATCTTCTTCTTCTTTAAGAAAAATCCTATTAACTAATTGAATAGACTTTCGCCTAAAATTATTTATTGGAGATGATATTTCTGTTGTTCCTCTCTGATATAAATCAGGACCAACAGATTCTTCTTGATTAAGTCTTGCATCTTCTCTTTCTTGCGTATCTCTAAGATTTCTTTCTATATCACCTAATGCTATTATTCTTTCCAAACTTTCCTTTCCTTCAGTATCACTTTCATTTATTTTTGCAAATTCAGGTTTGAACGAAAGCATATTACTTATTCTTCTGTCCATACATTCTTCTTGTTCTTGGGAAGGTATATGACCGTTTATATTAGGTAATATAGCCACTTCAATTTCAGGTTCTTCTGATTTAATTTTTTTCTGTAACCAAAATATATTAAGGTTAAAATTAATATGGTTAATATTATTACATATGTCCACATTTACAGTTTCATCTCAACGACTGGATGTAGAATCAGATTAAAAATTTAACTGTCAAATTATAATAAAATATACGTACATGTAACTCTAGAAGAAAACCATGTTCCAAAATGATTCCGTTTTTCTTAGCGAGATTCCTAAGCACTTTTTCGGCATCAGCTATTCTCCCCCTTCCTACTAACCAACGTGGAGATTCTGGAATTAACCAGTAACATCTGGAAAAATTTTTATTAATACATTTCATTGTTTACAAGTCGTTACATTAAAAGTTAGAAAAAGTCTAAAACGCAATTTAGAACCGGTAGCAAAAACTATTGCTGGAGTTCAAATACTACATGTAAGAAAGAAATATTGAAAATATTAGAATTCAGAGAACTGATTCAATGCCACTCACCCAAATAATAAAACAAATGGTACACTTGTAGCTAAAGAAAGATAAAACCAATCACGTAGTAAATAAGCCAATAAAGCTAATAAACACATTCCACTGGCGAACATCATACCCACTACAATACCTGGAAGAAAAGATACATATTAGATAATATGATGAAGTACTAGATCTAATGTATACAGCAGACTAGTCTATCTAAAAGAAATAAAAATATTTGATATAAATTGCAATCTGTTAAACTATGTAGATCTATTAGTTAGACCTAAATCATCCAAGAAATAAAATCTTTTGATTGATTCTACCCATAATGAAAATTGATATGAGAATTTACCGGTGTAAGTTCTTCTAGAAGGAGGCATCAATTCCAAAGCCAAGATAAATGGTAGCTGATACAAAGCTGGGAAAAATAATCCTCCTAAAATCCTTAAAATTATATAAACCCAATAATTTCCTGGAAATGATGCAGCTATTGATAATGGTACTTCCAGGACGATCATTAAAAGAATTGTTGGACGACGACCGTATCTGAAAAAAATTCAAGATAAAGATGTTGTTGTTTCCGGCAAAGACATAAATGCAGATGTTCAAAATGTTGACGTATTATAGAAAACTATATAAGAATTTTTTCCAAAAATCGATATAATATAAGCAAATAATCTAAATACATCATACCATAGCAATCACCAATTAATAGTGATTGGAGATTTTTTAACAATAAAATTGTACCAAATAAATTTGTAAGTATCAAAACAGTTTGTTACTTGTATTCAGCTTTACTGTATTAAATTTAAAAAAAATACTAGTAGTTTATCTATCTAATCTACACGATATAAAAAAAGACTAAAAATAGACATTTTTATTTCACAATCATTATGATAAGTAACTCGCTAAACCAGCCTGGTAAGTTTTCATAGATAGATTTTAAATTAGATTATTTTTTCTTTACGAAATATTATAAAATTATTTTCAAAAACAATAGCATTGAATGGTTACTGCAAGTTCAATTTACCTGTCAGACATAAACCCAAAGAAGATGTTACCGAAAATGGAGCCAACCCAGAACAGTGTATTACTGGTTCTTGGTAACCAACTACTATCGCAGACGAGATTGAACTAAAAAAGGAAAAATTGTTAATGTTAATATAACATTTAAAAATTCCTTGCAAATCCAACTAATGTGGAGTGTATTTACCTCATCATTTGCAAATTTTTTGCTTACAAAGGAAGACTTTTATCTCTTTAAATCAAGAATTTGTTCATTTTAGTTGATCTGTCTTTTTATTAATTCACTTAATTAATCTTTTTCAGTTTTTGTCTATATTACATCAAGTTCACCTTGTACTTCTTTTAAAAGAAGTTTCTTTGAACTTTAAAGCTGTGTAACCTTTGTTTTTTAGGTCAAAAACATTTAAACAGTTTGCTTTTAAAATTAGCCATAACATATTATTGTTATTTATAACTCAATTTTTTCTATATTAATGCAAGTAAAAGCTTCATTTTCAATTATAGTTTCTTTATAGATAACAAGAAATTTACATTTCTTCATATAACTTACTTCAGATTTAAATTCTGCGTTATCATTAATCTTTATACTATTTAGATTGTCAAATTCAAATAGTTTATGTGTATGTTTGACGTACCTCTGTAACCAAAGTTTTGGTATAGTGTTCAGTATTAAACTCCCAACCATTTTGACAAGTTATAGGATCTCTTCTTGCAGTCATTATCGCTTCGCTTATTCGGTGTATCTAAAATAATAATACGTTTTATTTGTTATTAACTTCATCTTCCTAAGGATGAACTGTTCAATATCTTTTAGATCGATTGTCAATTGTAGTTTTAACCTTTTCTTTAATTTGAAAAATGATTAATGAATTATTACCTGATCCTCTTCTTCATTATCAGCTAAAGTAACCTTTGTGTTACTTTCTGTCAAATTATCTTTACTTCTTCCTATGCTTAACTCAGATCTGAAAATGACAAAATTCAATGCATTTCTAGAACAGATTGGATTTGTATGACAGTCACGAGATTTCTAAGGTTTCTACCTTATTTACGATTTGTATTCTAATCCACAGTGTCATGATTAAAGGCTAAGATACAAAATTAGCATTTAGTAAGCAAAACAGTCAAGTGGCCTGTCGGAATGTTTTCGTACATTAAGCTTTGGGTTGCGGCCAAATGTTTCATTATATCTAATGGATTGCGGTTTTCATTTGTAAATCAATCTAATGATAAATTACTTGAGATTAGAAGCATTACCATCTCCGAGCAAGGATATGGGAAACGAGATATAACAGTAGTTTTATACCACTAGAAACTCGCTCAGGGTTTACACGGTTTTTCTATTATAATATGCATGTATTATACATAGAAACCTTCCTCTTGAATCTCTCTACTTATTGGTAAAAAACGCATTAAAATCCATTTCGTTGTTTAAAAGATCTAAGCGTACAGATAGTATGTATGTCATTTACCTGTTATCAAGATGTTTAAGTGCATTATTTAAGACATCAATATCAAAAGAATAAATATTGCAAGTCTCAAAGACACCCGCATCATGTGGTATCGTCAGGTCCTTAAGCTGATCATCTGGGAGATTCAGATCTAGCAGATCAGGTGGTGGAGTGCACCAATGCTCTGGGATTGCATTTGTGAAGACCTGGAACAATTATAATAATACATTTTTGTAGTTTTTCTTTTAAACAGTCTTTATAAGCGAGTGACGAAACTGATCCTCGATTCTCTTGCTGTCAACACTGTTGATAACTTTTGACTATCTAGTACTTCTTATTGATGGAATGGCCTTGTTAAACTGCATCTGAGTCACAAGCTCCAGTGCTCGACTTCCTGTCTAAACTCCATCGCATTATTGTGATTTATGTATTGTTCAAAGTACTCTAGAAAAGTCCGATAACAAATAAATTAAAATGGTCTGAAAAACAAATTTGTCAATAAAACTACAATTGATAGACGGACAAATTTGTTTTCATAGTTATATATTAGTTTATATTTCAGATAAGTTTTTGTGGCTTCTAAAACCAGTCTGTGGTACTTTGTTAAACTGACAAAAAATATTATCTAAATACAATATATTTTTTACTATTGTATTTATATAAAATTTTACCTCCCCTCGCTTCGTTAAAGGTATGGTTGAATGAAAACAGACAAACATAAATTTTCAGTATATTGAAGACGACAATAATTTTTAAGTACTGAGTAAACAAGAATTAAAAGAGCTTTATCTCAATTTCTTGTTTTATTACTTTCAAACTAATAAACGGTTTTTTTTTCATGATAGATAAGGGACAAACGAGCAGACGGTCCACCTGGTGGAAAGTGGCCTCCGTCGCCCATGGACATCGACAAAACTAGACGGTATCTCTTGTTTTGTCGATGTGTTGCCAACTCAAAGATAGAGTCAGGAGGGGGTGCGAAGAGAAGACTGCTGCGGTTTCAATGGACCCCGAGCAAGAACCCGGTGTTCATTGGAATCGCAGCAATAATGGGAGCCGGAACGCGGCAGAAACACTTGGCGGTCGGGTCCCCTACCAGCAATGGGGGTGCTGGGTTACTCGGCTCTTACGAGATGCTCTCCCAGCGGCAGAGGGGAATAGTATTCTAGCCCGTCCCCTCACGGGTAGTTTTTTATCAAGAATCCCTATATTTATTTAGTTTCTTCGGGAGCAGCGGCCACAAACGCTGAATCTGCCAAGCGGTGCCAATATGGAGACGTAGAAAGAAACTTTATGTTTGTGCCGTTCGGCGTAGAAACCATGGCGCCATGGGGCAAGGAGAGAAGGAAATATCATCTCGCCTTATTTAAGCCAATGGTGAACAAAGGGCTAGCAGCTACCTCGGCTAACAAATGAGCCTGGCTATTCAAAGAGTTTTGAGCACACTGCCTCTCTGTAATGGAATGGATTTTTTTTTTATTACATAATTTATGTTATTTATTTATAACTAGGGGCCCGTCCCGGCTTCGCACGGGTGGATAATTTTTTTTTAACACTTTGGCTCCCGCATTCTGTCGCTCCCTCTATCGCCGCGTTACTCGCTGCGCTGCGAGGCACTCACACCGCGCCGGCGGCCCGTCTGGGATTATTTTTTATTTATCTTGATATTTTTATTTCGTAATATTTTTTGACTGGAATGTCCGATTTCAGTAATTCAAAAAGTAATTAACAGGTATTGAAACATTCTTCATTACGAAATAATTTATTTGGATAAGAATTAATACAAAGGAAAACATGGTCTGATTTTGATAGGCATTTTTATCAACTTTTAAAATGTAAAAAAGTAGTTATAGTGACAAAACTACAATAGTCGGACATATAGTCTCGCGGAGTTTTTTGTAGATATTGATACGTTCTATAATATTCTAGAACATTTTTTTGTTCTATCATCAATACTTTTCGCAGCGCATGCGATGAAAGATATTTTATGGCTAATTTTTTTGCACCTTGTGTTGGTTTTAGTGAGAATTTCTGGGGATCTCTAATTTTTTCTTGTAATAAATATAGCCTATGTTACTCAGGGATAATGTAGCTTCCTAATGGTGAAAGAATTCTTGAAATCGGTCCAGTAGTTTTTATGTTTATTCGTTACATACAAAAATACAAATCTTTCCTCTTTATAATATTAGTATAGATTTAATTATTGTTTAATAGTGTTATATATTGTTTTTAATAAATAAAAAGTATTTTATTTTTTTACTTTTTTTTAGGATCACGAGATTGTTTTTTAGGTCTCTTTGTGTTTCCATAGGGAATTTACACCTGCGTCATTTTTGACATTTGTAGTCAATCAAAGAAACTCAAAATTGTTCTGAATATTGGGATCAATGTATCCTATTAGTTGATTCAAGCTACAGATTAATGAATTGAATGAATTTTCAAAATCTATTTCTATATTTATATGTTCTATTACTTATTTCAGGCTACTACTTTTTTTCACTACATTTTTTTGCAAAAAATCTTCAATTTTATCATATAAAAGGAGAAGCTGACTGACTGACTGACATATCAACGCAGGGCCTAAACTATAAAGGTTAGAAACTTGAAATTTTGCACAGGGGTTCCTTTTATAACGTAGGGAAGCACTATTCACCCCCTAAGGGGGTAAAACGGGGGTAGAAAGTTAGTATGAAACTTTGCCTTTTTTGAAGTTATTCAAATGAAATTGAGTATGAAGGTTCTTCATTAGAAGTCATGAAACAGGGGTAAAATATTTTTTTGAAAGTAATCCCTTAAGGGGCTAAAAGTGGGGGGGAAAGTTAGTATGACTTCATCATGAAATTATTAAATATGTCTACAGACGATCTCCTGTAGGATAATGTATTACCCTTATATCTCAAACGAAGTTGCGGATAAAAGCTAGTATATTATAAGTATATCAAAGATATTTGGATCAGTAAATCTATATGTATGTATAAAACAAAGTCGGATTTGTTCGAACACTTACAGTTCGAGAGCAGGTGAACAGATTCATGGTTTTTGATTTGTTGTATTTGCCTCTGTCCCGAATAGTCGACCAAAACTTAAAAATTATAGCAAAAACATTTTCTAAAAATAAAAGCAAAATGTATAGTTCCTGCGGGATAATAATAAAATATGTTGAGTGTTGTAAGCGCCTGTATATTTTTATTTAGTGACGATATATTGAAAATTAAATGTATCTACTAGTCTATACTAATATATAAAGCTGAAGAGTTGGTTTACTTTAATGCGCTAATCTCAGAATCTACTGGGCCGATTTGAAAAGTTCTTTCAGTGTTAGATAGCCCATTTATTGAGGAAGGTTTTAAGCTATATATCATCACGCTAAGACCAATAGGAGCGGAGCTACACGCGGACGAAGTCACACGGATCGACTAGTTTTTAGTAAATCTAAGTATTGAATGTGATAAATTGCATCCATGTGAAATTGGGGCCGGTCGACTAGTACATTATAATTATAAAATAAGTATTTGGATATTAAATAATATTCTTGAATTATGTAAATTATAAAAAGTATAGTTGTAGGCCGATATTGATAAATATATTTAAAGTTTGTTTTAACATAGTATAAACTAAAAGACTTTTAAAGTTTTCGTAATACTAGTTATAGTAATGAGATTGCTAATGCAAAACAAACAGAAAAACTAAGTGCACTATACATAATGATTTTCTACGTATTTACGTGTACGTATTGTTATGGTAATAATATTTTTGTTATTCAAATTCGTCTTACATTCCGACATTAAGAGAGCATGAATAATATTTACGTTTTAATCATTCATGGAACTGCTTAGGTGCTTACCATAGATTATATGTATATTTATATATAATAATAGAACAATAGTATTAAGTCCCTTTTCCTGTTTCTCAAATGTTCAAAGCCCTCAAGCTTAACGTTCATCAAGGTTTAAATCTGTACCGAAGACATGTATATGTATAACATATTCGAATATTTGGAAAATCGCAACCATCGACGTTTTTGTCGTCGTATCGTGTGAAATTTTCCCCGTGAGGGGACGGGATAGAATACTATTCCCCTTTGCCGCTGGGAGAGCATGTCGTAAAAGCCGAGTAACCCAGCACCCCCTTGGTGGTAGGGGATCTGTTCCCCGACTGGCTTGCGACCACCAGCATGCGAATCCGACCGCCAAGTGTCATAGACGCGTTCCGGTCGAGCCGCATGTGGGCCAAACTTACCCCATCCCACTCCTATCCCATAAATTCTGTGGATCTAGTGGACTCTGGGATCTAGATCAGGGTCCGTTGGGACCACAGCATTTTTTCTTCTTCACTCCCCCTCCCCACTCTATCTTGAGGATGCAACGCATCGACAAAACAAGAGGGTATCTATTGTTTTGTCGATGTCCATGGGCGATGGTGGCCACTTACCGTCAGGTGGACTATCTGCTCGTTTGCACCTTTTCTACCATAAAAAAAGAAAAAAAAGAAATGAATCTAAAGTTATATGGGGCACGAATCCTAGCAACGCTGTTGACGATATGACATGTTGTTAAATGACAACTTGTAAAGTATTTTAATTGAACCAAAAAAAGAAGTTCTATATTTGACAATATATATATTTCATTAATAAAATATGTTCACTAACTTTGCATTGCATTTTTTTTGGAAAAAATGGTTTTAATATATTTTCTTATATTCTTTTTGTAAGTAATTAATGTCGGGAGCCAAAACCTAAATACCCCCATTACTACTTTTGTTAATATTTTAACCCACGCACGAATATGTTTTATATTTGATGGTGATTGTCCCTTTATTGAATTGGTTTGTTGTTTTTCCGCGGAAGATTTTTGGTCATACTGACAAAGTGCGTAGGCCTTTTTAACGACATATCAAACTGAGGTCTGTAGGGGGAGCATTTCCAATTTTAATCAAGTGCTAACACCACCATATATAACATAGCGTATTACTACTATTTTTAGAATGTTCATTAATATATTTATTAACAAGTTTATGTTATATATTTACTTATAAACATAGTGGATGATTCCAAAATTACAAATTTTTAAAAGTTTTTCACTAGCAATCCTTTTGTAGATTCAACCCGTTATTCTTCTATAGCACAAAAGAAAAAAAGGACAAAGAATTTTTTTTATAGGTTTATGTTAATACTAGTTGACCCGTCCGTTAAATATCAAAAGCGATAAAAGTATTTATTTTGATAAGGTTTAGTTTGGTAGTAACAATTGCGCATATACATATTAGAAACAAAGTATCTGTTGTGATTGTATTTATGTTTCACTATTTTGGCGATAATGGCTTACATATAAAAGATAGGTATAAGCTGTAATGGGCTTTTTTGTAGGGCTATATTTAAGATAAACATTTCCATCATATATATAATATATATGTATGTACATAATACGTGTAACTCTAACAGTTTTTGCAGCGCTCGCCTGTGGCAGAATGTTTTCCTACTTACTTGACATTTATCCTTATATTTTGGAAAATTCACAAAATATATTTATAAATTATATCATATGTCTTATTTTAATGTATAAGCTATATTATTGTTAAAATTTAATTAAAATTCATTCAGTAGTTTTTGCGTGAAAGAGTACCAAAAATGCATACATACTCACAAACTTTCGCGTTTATAATATTAGTATTATTTTTGGACTGCTCCACCCGCTATAGTTTGGATAATATATCATTATAAATTATAGCTTATATGTTATTCTGATGTGTAAGCTATATTAGTGTAAAGTTTTATCAAAATCCATTCAGTAGTTTTTGCGTGAAAGAGTAACAAACATGCATCCACGCATTCATACATTCTTACAAACTTTCTCGTTTATAATATTATTATTATTCTTCGTTGATAAATACAAACCTGAGAGAAAACCAAAAAAGAAGTTGGTATAGCAGCAAGACCACACAATAAGTAGAACAGAAAGATATGCCAGTAGCCCTTCCTGGTGGCCAGGACTGACGCCTCATCCAATTCCTCAGTCCAAGTCATTATGGCATCATCATCTTTTGATACTTATTGATATTAAAGTCATATTTAAAATAAAACACAGTTTTAAGTCACAAACACACTAATAACACGATCGAATTGTTTTAAATATTTGTGAACACGTTTGTTCGATCATACTAATCGTAGAGTACTAAGCTGCGCATGCGCAGGTCGGATCGTGACTGGCCGATCTAATCATCAATACAATGTATTAACGCGACTTGTTTTCACATTATTGGTATGTATATTGATTTTAAATATGACTTGAATATGAATTTCTTTTTTTATATTTATATTTATCCTAATTATCCTTAAATCCTAAAAAGTTCGAGTATATCTTGTTAATTAAGGAATTTTGCCGTGACACCAATGTGGGGTCACGGCAAAATTTGTTCTAAAATCCGTTTATATTTATGAGGTGCAATGATTATCTAGTTTATTATAAAATCCACTTCAAATAGCATCAAATAGTATTAACCGTGAGCCCTCTATGTGGGGACATGAATTATTGATTGAATTATTGACTCCACAATAATTCAATCAATAGTTACAATTTTATAAATAACTAGCTGACCCAGAAAATGTTGTTTTGCCATATAAATATAAAAAACGTGGAGTGGGCCACCCTTATTATTTAAGTGTATATAATAGTATATATAATAAATAAATAAGCCTTTATTGCTGTTTAAGATTTACAAACTATCATAGACGATCGGTTACATCCACAGCTTGTCCTTCGACATAGGCCTCCTCTAGAGTTTTCCATTTATCTCTTTCTCTAGCTATTCTCATCCACTCTGGGCCAGCCACTTTTTTAAGGTCATATTCCCAACGTTTAATTTGTCCTCCTCCACTTCTTTTCCCATCTCTGGGGTACCACTCTGTTACCATTTTAGTCCCTTTCTTGTTTGTCTCCCTTAACATATGTCCTGTCCATTTCCATTTTAACGTTTTACATGTATTTTTATAAAAATCGGTCGAGCCGTTTCATAAGAGTTTGGTAACAAACACCGCACACGAGAATTTTATATATTAGATTTATTTATCCTGCTTTCCGGAATAAATATAGCTAATATAAATATTGTACGAAATGTGTGTATGTTTATTGTGGTAATATTATTGTAGATACTTTTATAAGTGTTTTCCGTATACTAGGGCACAAATTTGGGACCACGATGACTCGACATACTCGACTAATGATGAGTCGACATATGTGGAACACAGATTTGCCACCGAATTGTCGTGACCCCACCCTGGTGTCACTGGGCTCTGAACTAGTTAAATCAGTCTGTTACTTTCTGGTACCTTAAACTCCGTTGCAGGACAAACTAACAAACACTTTATAGTAATAATATTAAGTATTGCTTTGTTTATACCTACTGAGTTCAATAAATCAATATTATAATTAACAGATACAGATAACCTCCTTTTACTGTCTATAAATAGGCAAAACAAACATAAACAAGGTTTTATATGGATATATATAGTTTAATTATAGATATGACAACCTAAATTTATTATCTATTTTAATATATCTATTTGATTTAGAATAATATACGCCATTTATTACACTAGAAACAGTAAAAAAAAAGTTAATAAAAAGGGATGAATATACTACACCAGCTATAACGCCGATATATCCTGTATATCATCTGTTCTCATTCACTCCTATATGCAAAACAATATATATACGTCCCCCTCACTCGTAGGGTAAGCAAAGTTAAATAAAAACAGTTGATTGAATGTAGGTAATTACCTTACTTTTATGTTACCATCAACCATTCCAGTGTAGAGATGTTTTTTTATTTATTCTAAATAATTTTACATCATCATTTTTATCATTGTGATTTATAATTTTTGATAAATGATTCAACAATGATTATTGATGATTAAATATTAAAAGGTGATTAAGATAAGTTTCTAATCATTAAATAAATGTCTAGTGAGATCATAATCGAAATATTTGCGTATTTAGCGTATTCCAAATTTTTATTAAGGTCGAGTTTCCATAACTAAATTATTTTTCCTGTTCCTGTTATCTGACTAATGGAGCATTCCACGCGATGCGGACAGGTAAAAGAACTCGATGTTTCCGATTTTAGTAATATTTAAGTATGGTCTACATATTATTGATACGTGCACCAAATAATTTGGTAATATAATGAGTAGTTAAAGAGTTATGGGACTTTGAAAATTTCGACAACCGCATGGCATGCAGTACTTCGAAGCCGATTATAGAGTCATAAAATTATATATTAAAATAATTAAACCAATGGATTTATTACTTCATTTACTGAACTTTTTAACTGTATTTTTGGAAACAAAAAAAAAATTGTTTTTTTCCTAAAAAAATGCGAATTAATTTTTTTTCCTTGATTTTGACAAAGTTAGACCATTTTAGTTTTTTTTTTATTTTTTTGTATAAATAGCTAATAATGTATAGAATATTCTCGACAACTTTTATAGTGGACTTATAAATGGATTAGGAGCTAGATTGAAAATATTCCCGAAGGGTGGCGTCCTACGCCGCACCGCACCTATGCCCGCCACGTGTGCGAGTTTAGTAAACTGTCAATCAAATAAAATCACTTGACGGAATGTTTTGTATATTTTGAATAACACCAATACATTTTTAAAACTTATTAATATATACAAAAATACGTTACAAAATATAAAAATACGTTTTTATTAAGTCTGAAGAATGTGTGTAAATGATATAAGGTGATACCTAAAGGATTTGTATCCCAGGCCATAATATATAAAAAAAGTCATCGCGGTGACGCCATATTTTAAAATTTTACCGCGTTATTTTAGTAGCTTAGCAACTAACTTGTACCGGCGTGTGTAGAGTGGTTTTGTTACTAAAAACATTTAAACATCATGGCTCCTTATAGGGATCGATATTATAATCCGTTTAATTTACCTTTACATTAAAAACCTAAAGTTTTGAGGAAGTTATCACGTTGTAGTCATTAAAAGTGTAATTTAGGGTTCCTGCTTGACTTTTTGTTAAATCTAAGTATACATGGTAAATTTCAAACATACAAAGCAAGGGCGAGTGTACTAGTTATTTAGTAAATTGATCGATAGTAAATCGATCAGTTTTTTACAACCAACTCTGCATAATAGAAGTCATTTTTGATATTGAGATCGAGTTGTTTTGTTCAACCAATTTTGTATCAAAAAACTATTTTACCTGTTCCTGTGAAGCTATGAATAAAAGAAAATGTGCTAAAAAGTGATCTCTTACAGACAATGAGTCAGATAGAGAACATTAATTAAATATATTAGATGTATCATTAAATAATATTTAAAAAAAGTTATAAACAACAATTATATATAAATAAAATCAAGATATATTTTATTAAAATACAATACAAAATATACAAACAACAACTTTGTATAATAGAAAATTATTTTTCTTGTTCCTGTGAATATTCACATTAGAAGACTATAGATTACATGTTTTGGATCAACGTCGTGTACAGTCAAACGTGACACTGAATTGGAACAATGACAGTAGTTTATGTATCACGTGTTGTCTATTACTGCGAACGTAGGGAGATAATATCATTTTTTTTAACTTTGCAGACTATATGAAGACCTGGGGATATGTCTGGGAAAAGACCAATCACTGTACATCTTTTACAGCATTTTTGGGTGAATTTTATCACGTGTATTCATTTTTAATTTTCAATATTCTCTATATGTATATGACGAACTCTCAAAGAAAGTTTAATCTCCTATTTCAACCCCTTCAAGGTTTTTTTCGGGACAAAAAGGTAACCTATGTCATTTCTAAATCTCTTGTCTATCTCTAAATCAAATTTCATCAAAATCGATTTAGTAATTTTTGAGTTATAAATGATTTAACTTTTCCATTCTTGTTATATCGGAATAAAAAGTAACTTTCATGAGCAAACCAACAAACATACATCGAATTTCTAAAATTGTCTTTATATTAACAGGGGAGCATATTAAAAAACAATATCTCATTAGCGTTATCAAAAATTATCAATTTATAAATAGCAACTAAAAAGAAACATGATAACGATAATTCCGAAATTGCGACAAACATGCGTAAATTGATAAATTATGAGAAACATTATTATCTTGTTTTAGGTTAATAGTTCAGCAGTAATTAGAGTAACCAATACTAAACACTTACTCCAAACCTTAGTAATGGAGACCCAGCATTACGACACTACCATTGCACATATTGCTCACTAGGCGAGCTCCGTTTGACAACTGGCTAGACTATCGGGACAGAGGTTATATACAGTCTTGGAATAAAATGTAAGGTACTACCCGCGAATATAATGTAATCAAATTATAAGAAGACAATTACCAGTTATCAAACAGAGCTCGCCTGGTGACCATCGCTGTACAAATGGTGTGATGTGGTTATGCCGTGTAAATAAATAAGAAAAATTAAGTTACAAAAGAGTTCTATATTTCTATTCATTTTAAATCTCAAATAGTAATCTTAAATTCTATATTGGAAGTCGTAAAATGAATATAATGATTATCACTGATAATGTTATCATTGATATAAAGTACTCTATAGGAGGGTCTTGGGGCGCTACTAATGGCATACTTCGACAGCCTTTTACTCGATAGCGAGCGCGTGAGTCATTTAACAATATATCACGTCCTCAACAGCCGTTGCTAGGATACGCGCTCCATATAGCTTTAGATTCATTTCACACGATACGACATATAAACGTCGATGTTTGCGATTTTAATATTGGAATATGTTATAAATATACATGTCTTCGGTACAGATTTAAATCATGTTCCTAGGTCAAACGACCAAGCCTGGGAATTATGATTCCTATCAGCATTGCTGAAAAAAAGGGTCTTAACCGACAGACAGGAATACAGATAACGAAGTGATCCTATAAGGGTTCTTTTTTCCTTTTAAGGTACAGAATCTTGAAAGCAGTGATTTCATTTGTCATTAATAACATAAAAAACCTTTTTTTTTAATAATAAAGAAATTCTTGAATCACGGAAACGTGATCGCATTGAATCTTGAATACACAATCACTTCCCATCAACACTTATCACAATAATTTCACTATAATTTCCATTTTGAGCAGCGAAGGCAAGCAATTGAATAAGTTTTTCACTAAAATTTCTCATAAGGGGCCATTCATTATTTACGTAAGATGATTTAGGGGGGGGGGGGTCAACCATGTCTTATTTTTTCTTACAAGGGGGTGGGAGGGAGTCTCGATAATTCTTACGTAAGATAATTTTAACTTTGAGCTGCTCAAAGTTAAAATTATACTTTGAAAAAGCGCGGGCAATATTCAATTTTCCTTTAGATTCATACGTAATAAATATTAAACAGGGGGGAGGGGGTCAAAAACTAGCGAAAATACGCACAAACATGCATTTTAAGCCGTAAACTTAGCATTGCCAGCGGTTTGTGGCCCAGGAACTTATTCAAGGAGGCCCCTTAACATAATCACGACACTTGCCTATACTTGCCTACACTATACTTGAAAATCGATCAGGTTAGAGTAGAGTTAACTACAGCAACACATAGTAGGGTGTATGAGGTCAATTGTCTAGACAGTAATATATAGCAACACATCCGGATCCGTCTATCAGGATGTTGTGTGTCAGTTGGCTGTTAACACACATATGTTATGTCCATTTTGTCACTTGTCGCAGTCTACGTCACTAACGATATCCTTATCGCGTTAGTTAAATATTGATATTTTCTCTTATGTGGCATATATCACACTTAAAAAAAAGTTAAAACATTCCCAACTATGTGGTGCGAAAAACAACTTATTTCTTAACTCAACGAATAGGTACTTATGTCAGCAAACGACTTCGTCCGCGAAAACTTGCATCCTACCAAGACTGGTAAGGACAAGGTAGGTGTGGGACTCACGTAACTAAGGCAAGGAAGCATACCCACTAAAACCCAGCGGTCCCTGCACCGTCATATTGGGGTATCTTAGGATCACTCTACGCATACTACCGAGTCACCCCGACATTTGGCAACTTAATGTGGCCCCTTACTCATCATTCAACTGGAGAAATCGTACGTAGTGCCGACGTCTCCCTACTGTTTGTCTGCGAGTATTATCCCTAGCATAATCCCGCGACTGCTGCCCAGGACCTGTCGCTATCGAGCATAGCACTTACCAAACTTGGTAATGACAGATCTGCTCCCACTAATGACAGTGCATGGCGCTGAGCAGCACATTCTGATAGAGTGTGGCGTGCTGGTTCTATAGACGCAACGCACTCGTGACGAGCAGGTGACTCCTCTATACCGACTATCTGATGCAGGTACTTATTAACCAAAGCAACCATTGCCGGTAGTTGGTGTCAGGTGTGGTCAAATTTCAGCTTATGAAGTATTAATGAGCGACATCATGTTTTTAAACAACTTTCTTATATCCCATAAGGTTCATTTCTTTTTTGCCATAAAGTAGCTTTTGTTAATCCAGAATATAAAGTATCTGTGTGCAAAATTTTATTCAAAACCGTTCTTCATAAAATTTTAAAAACCTATTTATTTCCATTACAGTTTTTCAATATTTATTTAAAGCCTGACAACTTGACTATTTTTTTCTAACTGGAAAATGGAATAGGTCTCACTACGAATTTCTTTTTTTTTACTTCTAGTATTGTTAAAAAAGGGGGCAAACGAGCAGACGGTCCACCTGATGAAAAGTGATCACCGCCGCCCATAGACATTTGCAACACGCGAAGAGCTGCCGATGCGTTGCCGGCCTCGCAGAAACCTGTACACCCTCCGTTTAAAGACCTGTAATCTGAGGGTCCTCTGGGGAAAACGCTGGAGACAGATCACTCCACAGCTTGCACGTGCGTGGTAGGAATAATCTTGACGCGCGTACATTTGTGGGATGCCAAGCATCCAAACGGTGTGGATGGAAACTGTCCCAGCGGCGAAGTGTACGATGACGGAAAAGGGTCGGTAGCACTAGACCGCAAAGCTCCTCGGAACATTCCCCATTGTACAGACGGTAGAGGACACACAGAGAGCCAACGTCTCTCCTGATAAAATATTTTAAAATTGAAATTATATTTAGAATCCTAAAATCCTAAATAGTGCCACTACTACTATAATCTTTTTAAAACAGAAAAGAAAGGGAGGGAGGAAAACCTATCATCAATCAAGAAAGGGATAAATATATTAACGGCAGCTAATGGTTGTTGTGTGACCGACTGAAGTTGGGCAATTACCTCACATTCATAGCCCCTACGTAGATTAACAGTATGACGCCTTGTTGACTAGAATATTACTGGGGTTTATACTTTACACATAAAGATCCAGAATTACTGCTTGATTACTCGCGATGTAATAGTAATTATTTCTGTCATGACGGCGTATTAATTTAGCAATCTGTACTTCTTCGACTGATGTTTATCAGTTGTCCAACATTCAATAATGATTCGATCCTTGCCTAAGATGGGGGTAGGTTGCCACTAATTTTCTTACTACCCACAGAATCTGGTGTGGGAATGATAGACGTCTGCTGACGCCCGCGCAGACGCTTGCGAACCCTTGAGTAGAGCAAACATACGCAACTACGTCTATTTAAGAGTGTCCATGACTCCAATAACTGTGTCCCTGGACGTTCGAGAAGACCCCCTTATAGTATTGCGCTTAAAGAACTGATACCATTAAACAGTGCCGTGCTCTGTGCTCTTCCTCATCGCATAGCTAGGAGAAGATGAAAAAAAAATGTTAGTGGTACATTTATCTCGCTTCAGCGCAAGGCAATCATCATACACGCTACAATAATATTTTTTTTTAAAAGTGTATATAAATTATAATATAAATATAAAATACTCACACAATTATTATGTACGTAACGTGAGCATACACTTAAAACTAACTTACAAGCAAATCAAATATTTGTTTATTATACCTATAGTAGATCAACAGTGTAGACTGTAGATACACAGATAATAAATCTATTAACTACCTACATGTATATAGTCTTATATCTATTATATCGTATATAGTAAAGTCACACCTTCACTACTCGAGCTCGTTACCTATCATTCAACCAAACAATGATGAATTAAACATGCTCAATGAACATGTACATGTTAGTTAAGTTTTTATCTATGAAACTACTCATCAAACTGCCCAGATTTTATTGAAACATACCTTATAAAGGTGGGGGTATTGGAAAATAAAGTGTTTGCTAGCAACACTATTTTATTTATTTTTAAAAAATGTGGGTAGACAATAATATATAAACATTTAAACTAAAAAAGAAAACGATTAAACACTCTTAATATTTGACAAGTATTAATGTAATACGATCAGCAAAAAAATATTAATAAATCAGAGAAAAATTATAACATGAATATAAGACAGGAAGTCTAGCAATGTTTGGGGATTAAGACCTTGGAGAAGGTTTTAAGAGCTCTTCTAATATATATAAATATCGCCTATACTACTCGACCTCCTTATCCATAAGTGACTAACCGAACCAATCATTTAACTTAATCAAGGTATCAACTTGACCATGACAATTCTTTATTCGATCCATTACTCGTCAAACTGCCTCTGAACGTATCAGAATTGAACTTATAAATCTGAGCAGTTGATGGTATTTTGAAAATAAATTAATATTAATTACAAATAAGTCAAATAACCATCAACAGTGATGCTAGCAATAAAAAGCGTGATAGAATTTATGGAGCAGCTTATTAGGCTAGTATAGATTAAATTATAAAACAATCAGCAACAATAAAAATCAAAACAGATAATTCTATACTTATTAGATAGATAACAAACACATACGTATAGATAGATAGTTTTAATTCTTTTTTTCTTACGCTACCAATTAAAGACAATTTAGATCTATTAGGCAATCAGGAGACGCGGAACAATTGCGTTGTGACCGTCAACCTGAATGAAATGATAGAAAAATATATAATATTTACTTTATAGTACCTTTCAGTGTCTTTGAATGTATTGAAAATTCTAGAAATACTAAAATCCCACCATCCCATCCCAAAAGTAATTCTGGATCTGAACAAAAAAGTCTACAAGAGGATACTACTGCTGATCTTTAAACTGATATAGAACTTTTACCCCTGTTACACAATTGTATTTTGTATTGTATTGTATGTGGGCAGTTTACGGGATAAGCTCTTTGACAGAGCAGGAAGAGTTTGTTTAGACTGCCGACAGTCTGCCGCGTTCCTCCATCTCGCATTGTGCATGTCTAGGGTGAGCTGACGCTGCCATGAGCGGAAGGTACTGAAGGGGAGAGGAAGGTACTGAAGGGGAGAGGAAGGTACTGAAGGGGAGAGGAAGGTGTGGTACAGGGCCTGCCACTGTGGTTATTGATCCTCGCTAGCTCATCTTGTGCGTCATTACCTAGAGATCCATTATGCCCCTTTATCCATTGAAGGACGACCCTGTTGACTGCCGCAATGCGTTGCAGTACTAGGTGGCATTCGTAAATTAGGCTCGATGTGATAATATCATTTCCGAGCGCCTGGAGCACAGCCTTGCTGTCAGATAGGATTATGATTCCAGAATGTTTTATTTCTCTGCTAAAGACTGCATTAGTTGCATGGGTGATAGCTACACGTTCACACTGAAAAATGGTGCTGTGATTACCCAATGCTAGAGATAGATTGATGTTTAGTTCCATAGAGAAGATACCAGCCCCTGTACCTGATTCCATTTTGGAGCCATCAGTGTATATATAGTACTCCAGTGTCTTCATATGGCTTTGTGGTTCAATCATTGTATCTGATATTTTCTATCAAATATGTGTCGTCTAGGGATCCTATCACTGGGTGCTGATAAGAGAAGTAGTGACCCTACCCTTTCCGACCACAGTTTAGTATGTGGACCCCCTCTGTTTTGCCATAGGCCTAGGTGATATAGTCGTGTTGCTGCCATGGTCGCTTCCTGTTGAATAAACAAGTCGAGTGGTGGCAGTCCTAAGAAAATCTCAATGGCTGCAGCTGGGGTCGTGCGCATACAGCCTGTTACACAATTAGATCATGATATCAATGGAGAAGATATTGTTGAAAGTGAAAGAGAACAAAATCCTTATTAAATAACTCTTACCAAGAGTTATAAAAATGGATGATGATGGTATGAATGAAGATATTACTATTGTAGATACTGACACAGTAAAGTTTTTTCATTAACATTACCCGATTGATTATGATGGTATCAAGGAAGGAGATACTATTGTTGATACTGATACACGAAATAATTTAAGCGAAATCAAAAAAGTTACCAAGAGGATACAACTGTTAATCTTTAAACTCACATAGAAAAAATATTTGTTATGTAAGTTTTACCCCGTTTTACACAATTAGATCCTAATATCTATGAAGGAGATACTACTGCTAATACTGAAAGAGAAAAAATCTTCATTACACAACTCTTACTACGTATTACGTAAACTGGTGATGATGGTATGAATGAAGATATTACTATTGCAGATACTGACTGACAAAGAAAAGTTTTTTCTTTAACTGTACGTAAATGATAACGATGATGGTAACAAGAAAGGAGACGCTATTGATACTGATATAAGGATAAATTTATGCAAATAGGATATTATAGTTTAGGTGGAATGTAATGCGTCTATCAATAAAAAGAAAGCTACTTTTAATTTTTATCATTATTAATTTCTGGTTAAAATATTGATACTCGGCGTCTACATTCCACTGGAAACATGTTTCCCAGGTTGTGGACTATTGATGACGTGATTTGGTTTTTCATATCCCGTGGCCTCGTCCCTAAAGTAAAGGAGAGGAACACCCAGGATAGTTTAGCGTTTCTGGTACTCACACTAATACCGCATCCAAGTCTCCGCTTGAGCAGGTATCTGTTGAGCAAATTCCTCCAACTCAACAAAAAAAAACGGTCATATAAAGACCTCTCATTCTCTTTATTTTTATAAAGGACTCTAAATCTACTGAAGAGAAGATATTACCTGAGATAATTCATATCATTTACTATATCAAATGTCCTTGCGTCAATGAAGTACGATTCATGACGTCGTTTAATAAGTATTTGTAATGCGATATTGGATTTGTATTACACAAAGTATTATATACAAAAGTATTGACAGTTAATTAGATGAAATGAATGAATATAGAGTAAGCAACACTTTTGATACTATATATTTGGGGGTATTACTTTTTATGTTATTCCAAAACTGTATATAACCTCTGTTCCGATAGACTTGAGCCAGTTGTCAATTGGAGCTCGTCTAGTGACGATTATGGTCCCATGTAGATTACAATAGTCAGAATTGGAATACAGATTCAGGATTGGAACATAAATCTAAAATCCTTTTTTAAATTAGTATTCGCGGGTAGTTCATCTTATCTTATTTGGAGTAGATAATGTATAACATTCGTTCCGATATGATTGAGAAAGTCTGTCAAGTGCTATCGCGCAGTACATATTATGTATTTTATTATTTTAATATTGGATAGCGAAGTTAAGCGTTCGTAATACTATTCCATGATGATGAATGAACAAATACTTTCACAATCAACTAAAAACATTACGAAGACCATCAGCCCAAACAATAATTAATCATTTTGCCTCACCACATTTAGATAATCAAATAAACTATCAGACACATGTATTGTGCTTTAAAAAATGTTAGAAAAAGATTTTTTGAGTATCATCTACCCTCTTTATACATTGAGTGTTATATTTTGTACGAGGAAGTATAAGATTAAAGATAACATTATATCTCCTACAACGAAATGGGATATCATCTTCGCAATATCAATGAATGTTGCAATGTACGTTTTCTTATATATTTTGTTGATCTCATTTCTAATTCTCTTGAAGCAGAAAGTAATATTTGGGATTTATTTATTGATCTATGTTCTATATGCAATCAACCAGACGATTAACAGTGCTTTGAACATCATCAGAAGTACATCTCACGTAGATGTCATCTTGAAACTTCAAAAGATAAATAACAGCCTCAACGATCATACTGATACTAAGGATTTGAAGATTTTTCTTTATTTTTGGATAAGTTTTCTTCTATTATTATATCTTATAATAATGTGGGCAAAAATAGCAACTGATCCATTCTGGATTAATGCTAAAGGCATTTTTATATTTTGGAGAGTTATATTTGACTTTGAACTTCTATATACAGCTTTTGTTATTTTCTTTGTTGCCTTAAAACTTGATAAATTATGCGATAAAATTAAACGTAAGAAAAATGTTATATCCATGAAGGATATGATAAGAGGAATTAAATTTGATGAAGACGAAGAAATTGTTGACGTTTTAGAAAACATATTTGATGTTATTGAGATTATTAATAAAACTTCTCAATTGAATGTAAGTAAATCTATTTAAAATGTTTTTCTACAAGATTGTAAAAAGAAGAAAATGAGAAGTCATAACAAGAAATATGTTTTGCAGATTTTAAATCAGATAATAATGCAGTTTTTACAATCAACAGCTAATGTTCAGCTTCATATAGAATGGTTACAAAATGATATGGTAAGAAAAGTTATATTTAATAGCTTAAGAGTCATTCCTTACGAAATAACATTCTATCAGTTGCAGGAAGGTATTCTTGGATCTCATACAGTTGCAATAGTCTTATGGACTGTCAAAGGAATTATTACCATAACTCTGTTATGTGCCTGCTGCGAAAAGTTGAATGGAAAAGTGACAAAGGCAAAAACTGTGGCTTTGATGTTTTTAATCGATTCATATTCTTGTAAGTCAACATTATGGAAGATCTTTATTGATATTTTATTAGTGAAACTAAATGGTATTTTACTATAAGAATTGTACTGAAAATCAGTTTTGCGTATGATGCCAGTAGTCTAGTGATCAAACCAGAGTACCTGTTTTCGGCAGTACTTTCATCCCTGTGGGAAATGAATAAATATTGGTCTTACAACTCCAGGAGTCGACATTTCTTCAGGAAATTTTTTCCACTTATTGAATCTGTTTTTAGATTCCTAAAATCTCTATTATTCTTTTAAATATTTGCAAAACATTAAACTCCATTTTTTTCACTAAATTGTTTAAAACTTTGTAAGTTTACTCATCTCAAGTCAACAAGTTCAATCATCTACATGATATTTTGAATCGAATGATACAAGGTATAATAATTTTGCGAGACTGCTGAGAATAGTTGAACAACGGATCTCAACTAATTTTAAGTTTAATATATAAGCCATAATATCTTCCAAAAGTTTAAGAACTAGTAAAGAAAGTAGTTTTACGAAGCTAAAATATAAACATTTTATTTTCCAGACAAACATCGAACTTTCGCAAAAAGGGTGTTAAGACTGACTAACGTACGGTTTAGGAAGTTAAGTGCTTGCGGTGTGTTTACTATCGAAGCAGCCCTCCCCTTACGCCTTGCTGCGGCGATGACTCAGTACACGATCATCTTGCTTCAGTTTGCAGATATACATAAAGCTACAACTCATTAAGTTAGCAACACCGTTTATAACTTTTATTCGCTTCCCTTTCCTTTATTTTATTTCAATTATAACAATATATAACCTCTGTTCCGATACATTGTAGCTGTACAACTGGTGTGGTGCAGTATTGATCGCATATATAGGTAGATAATAATTGATATAAATATTACAAAAAAATATTAAATTATGACAAGTTGGCAACACTTTTATAACTTTGTGTTCATGAGTAATACATTCTGGCAGTCTGTCAAGAGATATCACGACGTGAACTGTAAACAGTGTAGTGTTAGGGAGCCACCTTTACTGTGGATTGATCATTTAAGTATTATGCGGTGAAGCTACCGTGTATCTTATAATAGTTTGATATACAGTAGAAATTCGGCCATATTAAGTTAGCAGTTTAAGTAGGATACTAGTACTAGACTATCGGCAATACTAAACGGAGAAACAGCTCTAATTATTAAAACGCAGTAAAGTGCATAACACATTTTTACATTTCACTACTATCATATAGGTGTGATGTCAAAGCGTAAGGAAAAGTAAAGGAAATACTTAACGATTGTGCGATTTAATGTACTACTTACGCCATCTATTGACAACTGGATAGCGTCTGTCTGTCTGTTACACAATCAGGCTTAATACACTGAACCGATTTTGATGAAATTTGGTACTGAGATAAAGTAGAGCTTAAGGAAGGACGTATGCTATGTTTTATCGCGAAAATTTTAAGCGTTAAATTTTAAGAATACAAAGTAAACAAATGAGTGTACAATTACGCCATCTAGCGACGTGGGAATGAATAATGTCAAGCTGTCATTGGGAATTATTATTATAAATGTCAAATTCTAACGTCTAGTCTATTTAATATTACAATACAATAAGCTGACTCATAATGATATAATTTTTTCTTAGTCATTTCTGCCTTAAAAAACCCTTTTTCTTTTCTTATTGGTTGATTCAAGATATCTGATCTGACTAGTTGATTATTTCTCATGGAATAATCTGGTGCAAAAAATTTTTGACATGCTGATGTATGAGATCATAACTGGTATTAATGATTAATAATTAATTTCAAACATCGTGGACTTGTAATACGATAGTGTTAATTAAAAACATTAGTTTGTGTAGATCTTGATCACATGATACCATAAATCATATGACAAATAAATTTTAATATAGACTTCATGGTAACATCTGTACTGATGCTCATGTATGAATGAATATAGTGATCATGAATATGAAGAAAATCTACAATTTAAAACGGAAAACAGTATATTTATATTCTCTACTAATTTCTGTAATAGATATAACAAAATTAATAAATAGAAAATGAAACAGACACTAATAATTTTAATAACGACATTCACATTCGGGCAACAATATTTGGTATCCGTACTTAACTAAATTGAATTTATCGATTAATCACTAAATACAGACATAAAATAAGTAACAGTTGATACTGAATCGTAGAATAAAATTAAGATGGACGTTTTGGCTATCCTCAAACCAATGTATAACCTTAGTTACATATTTTGTACACGAAAATTTAAATTAAAAGGGGAAGTTGTATCTGTTATTACATATCGTGATATATTACCCGCCATTCTAAGTAATATTGTAATGTATATTATGTTATATTACACTCTGATGTCATTCTTAATTTTCAAGCAAAAAGGAGCATTATTTATTTATTTTGTTATATACATTCTCTATGCCATCAATCACACCACTAACAGTATTTTGAACATCATCAAAAGTGAAATCCACGTGAAAATTGTGATGAAACTTAAATATGTAAATAATGTTCTAAAAAATGAAAACGACTCGACAATCCTTAAGAAGTTTATTCGTATTTCTGTAACAATACTTTTTTCTATGTACATAATGTTGTTGTGTATTAAACTAACATCGGATCCGTTGTGGTTTTGGGAAAGAGGAGTTTTTATATTATTAACAGTAGTTTTTGATCTCGAGCTACTTTATAGAGCTTTTCTGATGTTCTTTTTGGCTTTGAAACTAAAGACGTGGTCTACTAGAGTGCGATGCAGGAAAGTTATTATATCTATAAGACAGATGTTAAAAGAATATGAACTGAAACAAGACATCATGGTTGATGCATTTGAAAGTATATTTGATGCTGTTGAGCTTATTGAAAAAATGTCGCAGTTTACAGTAAGCTAATAATAATTTGTATTACTTTGAATGAAAAGTTGCTTAGTAAGTTACTGCGCCAAAACGAAATGTTAAATATCATTTCTTACATGAGCAGATTTTTTTTAAAGATCAGTTTGTTCAGATACGACATAATACAATTTGAGAACACTGAAATGTTTTTGATAAAGTATTAGAATTGAGCAGTAGAAAGATTAGCTCCCAGAATTGGATCCGAAAAAGCTTTATTTGGTACTCGAAATGTACTATTTTTTGCAGATATTAACTCACTTTGTAATACAATTTCTACAATCTCTTGCTTATGTTCAAATTGGGATAGAATGGGGTCAACAAATAATGGTAATATTTCAGATAGTGAGCTTGCAAATATTATAATATTTAAATTTTATAATATATTTCTTTTATATTTTCAGGTTAATCGAATAGAATTTTCAAGTCATGCTTTTGGAATAATGTTATGGATATCTAAAGGAATGCTTGCTGAAATAGTGTTATGCTGCTGTTGTGAAGCTTTATACAATAAAGTGACTGAAGCGAGACGTCTAGCGTTAACTTTTCTTATGAACTCCTACAATTGTACGTAAGAGATGATAATTTTAGTCAAGAATTTATTTTGACAATCGTCAATCAATTAAAAAACGATTTTTAGAAATTTAACCCCAGAGTATGTAAATGGCATGCCAATTGAAAGACAAAAAAAAATTATCTAATAGATATTTAAACTAAAAACTATAAATAAATAAAAAACTATTCACCATTTACTATTTAATTCTTGAATTAATCTTGTCTCTACTAGGTTTGAATTCATTATAAAAAAGTAAGAAGTCATTTTTTCCCAATTATTAAACAGATCACTATTCTTTTAGATAAAGATAGAAGATTAGCAAAACGTGTGCTACGCAGCACAGATAAACGGTTCCGGAAGTTGAGCGGTTACGGGTTCTTTACTGTCGAAGCAGGACTTCCCTTACGCTTTGCTTCAGTCGTGGCGAACTACACTATCGTCTTGCTTCAGTTTGCGTTCTTATAGAAACAATCATACAGTTTTACTTCTTCATCAGAATATTGTGATTGAAATTATTATTTTTAAAATGTAGTGGACGGATTTTGAAGTTTATGATGTAACCTGTTCAATAATTTTGAAGAAGATTTTCACTCATTTTTAAAACCGATATTTAATTGTTAATCTTAAATTATTACTCTTAAAGATTTTATTATTTTCATTCTAAGAAGTCTCAGAGTGTAAAATAAATTATGCTATTACTTAATTAATTTACTTTTTTAATGAAGATACATAAATTGAAAAATACTTCAATGTTGATCAATCAACCTTGTCATATAATTAATAAATGTCCGAAACATTAAAGTCCATTAGTGTTATTGCATTTACCTCTAACCTTTAATTTTATTAATGTGATTGAACACATTCACATTGAAATTTTGTGTTTTGTGTGCAATATGCTCGAAAATGATTTTGTTAGTGTATTCAAAACTATTTACATAATAAGCGCGCCATTTTGTATGAAAAAGTATACTTTGTCTGGGAATTATATATCTACAACCAAAATATGGGATGTCATTGTTGCAATTATTGGAAATATCGTCATTTGGACTTTACTTATTATCACTTTATCAAAATTTTTTCATGTTTTGGGCACAAATACAACATTTGTCATTTATAGTATCATTTATGTATTGTATGCCCTGAATTATTTGTTGCACAGCATTCTTAATATAGTTAGAAGTAATGAACACGTTGCTATCATTCTGAACCTCCAGCGTATCGATGTAATTTTATATGACCCACGAGACAGAGTGATTTTGAAAAGAATAGCCAGATTTTCGTTAGTTGCTATTTTTACCGTTTACACATGTCTAATTAGCGCTAAACTTTTAATTGATCCATTATGGTTTTGGAGCAGAGGAATATATATACTATTAACAATCTTTTTAGACCTTGAAGTGTTATATAGTGCATTCATTGTGTACTTCTTAGCTCTAAAGATGCAGAAATGGACTGAAAAAGTGAAATATAAACAAATTATACGCACTATAGCTAGAAAACATGAAATTTTGTCAAATGGGGAAGATTTAATGTTCTCTGTTTTAGAGAAAATATTTGATACTATAAATATGATAAACAATACGTCACAGACAATAGTAAGTACGTTATCGATTATTCGTTAATTGTAGCTAAAAAGAAAACTTATTTTTATTTTCTAGATTTACGTACCTCTCCTCTTTATCCATAACTTTCATCCGGATTACTATATTACATAATATGTATAACATATCAAAGGCGTCGCCAAAGTAAAGGACATCTTTCCCCGCAAAAAGAAAATCAGCTGAATAGCCTGAATTCTAATAAATTATCTCATCTTAATGAACTTTTACTATGGGACCAATCCTGAAATAACGAAAAAATTAGCTGCGAAATACAAAAATATCAACGGGTCTCTCAGCTTCGTCGTTTGATTGTTTTAAATAATGTCTGTAATGTAAGTATTAGGTTGGGGAAAAAGTTTCTTCGCATTTTTTAAGAAAATTCAAAACATGTTTTAATATAGTTTATTTACATTTAACTAAAGTATGTAGGTACCATTTTGTTCGATAACTTTTTGCCATCTTGTAGGTAGGGACATGATCCCATTGCTATAGAAATTTTAGGGCTTCTGATCAAAAAACCGCGACAAGTAGTTTTGGCAGCCCTCTCGTGATGTTAACCTGACACTACCTAAAGAATTTTGAAGAGACCGAAACTGGTGGAAATCTGAAGGTGTAAGATCAGGACTATACGGCGGATGCATTATCACCTCCCAGCCAAACTCTAAAGTGGCTAAAGATGTGTGAGGTTTATCGTTATCATGATGAAAAACCACACCCCTTTTGTTGATTAATTCCGGCCGCTTTCTCTCAACCTCTTGCTTTAATCTCATCGCAGTATCGGTTCGCAGTAAAGTTTAGAATCGATGGTCCTGCCTGGTGGTAACAGCTCATAATGAATAATGCCCTTCTAATCCCACCACACACACAGCATCACCTTGTTGCGAGTTAACCCGGGTTTTGCCACAGTCTGTGAAACCTGATCGGCCTTTGACCACGACCTTTTTCGCACGTTCTTGTCGTACGAGATCCACTTTTCATCACCAGTTATCAGCTTCTTCAAAAACGGGTCGGTTTCATTACGTCGTAATAAAGAATTAAAAATGAGTACACGGTTCATTAGGTTTCTTTCAGTGAGCTCGTGAGGTACCCAAATATCGAGCTTTTGTTGTGTACCCAGTTTTTTTCAAATGCGCTAAAACTGTTATGTGGTCAATTCCCAGTTCTTCAGCTACGTCGTAACTACTGATATGCCGATCTTGCTCCATTTTTTCAAAAATGGCGTCCATTTTATCCGTAATAGGACAACCAGAGCGAGGTGCATCTTTGACATCAAAATTTCCGGATTGAAAACGCTTAAACCAAATTTGTGCTATTCTCACTAGATCCATAAACATCGCAATTTTTTTTTCGCGGCTTGCGTTGTATTTTTACCTTTTTTGTAGTAAAATTTTAAAATGTATCGAATTTCTTCATTAGATTCACTCATATTCACAGTACGAAAAACAAATAAAAATCACACATTTTCCTGATTTGAATTTGGAATTATCTTTAAAATGTAAACTTGTAATGATACCAAAACCAGACAGATACAAATAGTATAGCCAAAGAGATTTTATTACAAGTTCATACATACTATAATGCGAAAAGACTTCTTCCCCAACGTAATACGTCAAATAACTGTTGTGACATCTACATAAATACTGCATTTCTTTATATTCTTACAGATTTTTCATCATGTGGTAATGGAGTTTTTTCAATTTGTGGGGTATATACAAGTATATATCGAGTGGTTACAGCATGGCAGGGTAAAAAAATACTACTCGTAGATTCTCGTATTCTTTAGTAATTGGAGTGAGATATTAGATAGAGAAGTAATTGAATTAAATATATTACATTACAGTTCAACCCTCACTTGTTCATGACGAACACAATTGGAGTTATTTTATGGGGTTCAAAGGGATTTGTTGTAGAAGCAGTCTTATGTGTATGTTGTGAAATATTATATAGTAATATTAATTCTGCGCAAGTTACAGTATTGGAACTGTTAAAGAATTCACGAAGCAGTAAGCATTCACTAATATTTTGTCTTAATTAAAACCTTTTTTATGTGTTAGCATCCGTTTTAATTTTATATAAATGGTTGTTATATGTTATAATTTAAATGCACACGCACTCAGTATGTTCTGCGCTTAACAAATAAAATAGAGAAATACCTCTTTATTTAGTTAACTGTGTTAGCATCCGTTTTAATTTTATATAAATGGTTGTTATATGTCCGTACAATGCTTGAATATTATCTACGGTATATATTCATTCTATATTTATGGTAAATTGTTTATTGTACAGAAAATGAATTGTCTATGAGTTAGGTCATATTAGTGATGAGTTGTCAGCATTGATACTGTTTCCGTTATTTTTTTAGGCTAAGGTAGGATATAAAAAGATAATGCTATTAAAGTGGTTATGTGTGTAAGTGCTGTTTTTCTTACGAAATATCTGTATTAATAGTTCTAGAGCGAACATATGTATTGTGTTTGTTGAGCTGTACATATTTTACGCTGTGACGACGCGAGAATTCGTTTTTATTTGTAAATTAGCTTGTGAGCCTGAAACTAAACAAACTAGTGGCTATCCCGAATAAATTGACAGTTCCTTATATATTTTAATCAATCATCAATATTAAGCATTTTCATTACTACGATGAAAAATTTATTACATCCTTAGCTATATTATGTAGCTCCTTTTTTAATTAGAAATTAATATTAAATTTTCCACTTGACAGGAAAAAGCCGAAGCTTCGCGAAGAATGTGCTACGCTTAATAAGTATCAAATTTAAGAAGCTGAGCGGATACGGCGTGTTTGCAGTCGAAGCAGCGTTACCCTTACACATCGCTTCGGTAATTGCACAATACACTATCGTCTTACTTCAGTTTGCTTTTTTATAAATTATTTGTAAACTTAAGATAATTATAATATAATTAATTAAGAATAAACTGGAAAATTATACCTTAATATTGTAGGTAATTATTTCATTTAAACATATACAATGTTATGAAAAACTTACTCAAAATTACTATAAAAAAATTATTAAAGTGTTCTGTCTAACTTACACCACGTTAGAAACTTATGGTACTTACCTTCTCACACATAATCACAATATAATCTAATTTGTCCAATAATAAGCATGTATATTTATTAGACTGCGCCAAAATATTTTTTTTTTGTGTAAGTACATCTAAAAAGTTTCTATGTTAGACAAAAAAAGCCTCTTAGGTTTAAATTTTCGTTTCTTAAAGCCCTGTAACTTTTTTTTCTATGCGTTTTAGCTAAAAAATGAAAGAGACCTTCTTTGTAGAGAATTTAATTTCCAACAATATAATGAAAAGGGAAATTTGAAAAAAAATATTTTCGACGATTTACAATGAAAATAAAGAAAAAAGTATTTTAATGTATTATAAATGATATAGGGGATGCGCCAGCTAAATTTTCAAGATATCAAGCTCATCTTTTAGGAGATTTTTTTTATGTCTTACAAAGAAACTTTTTAGATGTATTTACTTTAAAAAAATCTGACGCAGTCTAATGTACATAATTAGCAATAACATAATATTGAGATAATTAATTAATCGAGTTAATACTATCCTGTATGCAGTTTACAAAATGTCATCAAAACCTGTTAAGTTATCGCTATTTAAACCAATGAAATGACTATTGTAAATAAAGGATTTTATTCTGAGAAATTTTTTGGAAAATGAAATTTAAGTTTACTGTTTTAATTAAACTCCTGACGATTTTTAAAGGCAATGAATAAAATCGCTACATTTGCTTTTATATTTCTTAAGGATAAACATACATTTAATCTACTATACATACACGTTTATGTTTGTTAGTTTGTCTATGTTTATTTTTAAACATTTTCAGGACGTCTATTAGTTTTTAGAATATATAGAAATACCAATAAGTCAATAAACTTTTTATTGATATAGTTACAACTTACATTGTTATTATCTTTCCAATATTGCTTTAACCTCTGCTCCAGACAGATAGCTCAGGAGAATTAGTGATGTGATTCTTTAATTGTTGTGTTACCCCGGGATTACGTTTTTTATTCAGTTTCTTAAAGGGGACATTTGAAAACAATTGATGCAAACAATCACAATGGGTTTCTTCTGATGTATACCTAGGTATATTGTATGAAGTTTAAAAATACATATGTAATTTAGTCTAGACAATATATATTTTATTTTATGTTATTTAAGTTTAATAAAAGTCTTATTTTCTAATATATTTATTTGAAACCAGTTCATTACTAGCGGGCTGTCCCGGCTTCGCACAGGTGGATAATTTTTTTAAATTTTCGGTGCCCCCTCTCTCGCCGCGTTGCTCGCTGCAAATGCTGCGCCGGCATTTTGTTTATATAGACATTTTTAATTTCGTAATATCTTTTGAATGAAATATCCGATTTCAATAACTCAAAAAGTAATCAACAGGTATTGAAACAGTCTTGAATACGAAATAATTTATTTGGATAAGAATTAATATAAAGGTATGGAAAACATTCTAACAACTTTTAAAATGTAAAAAAGTAATATAAATGTAATATAGTGACATAACTACAATAGTTGGACATATGGTCTTGCGAAGTTTTTTGTAGATATTGATACGTCCTATAATATTGTAGAACATTTTTTTGTTCTATCATCAATACTTTCCGGAGCGCATGCGATGAAAGACATTGCGACAATGCAATTTTATGGAAAAATTTTTGCACTTTGGGTTGGTTTTAGTAAGAATTTCTGAGGATCTCTAATTTTTTCTGGTAATAAATATAGCCTATGTTACTCAGGGATAATGTAGCTTTCTAAAGGCAAAAGAATTTTTGAAATCGGTACAGAAGTTTTTAAGTTTATTACATACAAAAATACAAATCTTTCCTATTTATAATATAAGTATAGTGTATAGATTAAACATTATTGCAATCCCGGGATTAATAACACTTGAATTCTCTATCATCAGTTAGTACAAACATTGTTGACTTGATGCATCAGGATCAAGAGTGTCTCCAGCCGTTGCTGCCGAAGCAAACATGTACGTCTTTAACCTAATCTTTAAACTATCCTCGCTTTAGTCATGAGTAGTTTTAACAAAGTCGCGAGACCATAATAGCAAAACTTCGCTTACTTTAAGAGTGAGAGAGAAGGACAGATTTTTTTTTATGTAAAAAATTAGCTAATGCGCATAATTATGGTGCGTTTTTATTGCAATTATCTAATATATAAAATTTTCGTGTCGAGGTGTTTGTTACCAAACTCCTCCAAGACGGCTCGACCGATTTTTATGAAATTTTGTGTACATATCGTGTAGGTCTGTGAATCATTCAACATTTATTTTTTATAACCCTAAGTAATGAGGGTGGCCCTCACGGGTCAGTTATTGTTAGTATATAACGTGTCTATTTTTATACAATGTCATTGTACAATCTTCTTATATACAAAAATGATTTCCGTTGGTCACGGCATCACGCCTAAACCGCTGGACCGATTTCGCTAATTCATTTTTTATTGCATTTGTTATTGTCAGGAGAAGATTCTTATGGAAGAAAAAATCAATAAAGGTGCGCGGAAAATTAGAAAACTAAAAAAAACTTAACGACCATATTAACTTTTCTAATGTAAGCTTTTGACGCCAATTCAAATTCAATATTCATAGTTAAGACAGGACGACGTCTGTGGGGTCAGCTAGTCAACAATAATCAACCATCTGTCCTGTCTGGCCTGTGGGTGAGGTATACGAAGCGAGCCTACTATACCCTGAGAGTGCAATACAACAGTACATTCGAAATGTTGTTGGGCTTGCCCTGTAGATGTAGTGCGTGAGTGTAATTTGCTGACAAGTATAATTTCCAAATATATAAGAGCTGGGTTGGGTAAATTAAATGGGTAGCACTCAGTTCCATATACTGAATAATATGTAGTATTATTTAGGTTTAAGTTCATGTACATTAACATAGTTTTTAACCCTTTGTTACTAACGACTATGGAGGATTTGTGCTCACTAGCTGACCCAGCAAACGTTGTTTTGCTACCGTGGGCCCCCCTTATCACTTAGGGGTATAAAAAATAGATGTTCACCGATTCTCAAACCTACTGAATATGCATATAAAATTTCATAAAAATCAGTCGAGCCGTTTCGGAGGAGTTTGGTAACTAACATTGTGACACGAGAATCTATACTAATATTATAAACAGGAAAGATTTGTATTTTTGTATGTAACGAATAAACATAAAAACTACTGGACCTATTAAAATTCTTTCATCATTAGAAAGCTACATTATCCCTGAGTAACATAGGCTATATTTATTACAAGAAAAAATTAGAGATCCCCAGAAATTCTCACTAAAACCAACCCAAGGTGTAAAAAAATTTGCCATAAAATGTCTTTCATCGCATGCGCTGCGGAAAGTATTGATGATAGAACAAAAAAATGTTCTAGAATATTATAGAACGTATCAATATCTACAAAAAACTCCGCGAGACCATATGTCCAACTATTGTAGTTAAGTCACTACAACTACTTTTTTACATTTTAAAAGTTGATAAAATTGCCTATCAAAAAGTTTTTCATAGCATTGTATTAATTCTTATCCAAATAAATTATTTCGTAATGAAGACTGTTTCAATACCTGTTAATTACTTTTTGAATTATTGAAATCGGACATTCCAGTCAATAGATATTACGAAAATATCAATATTTAAACAAAAAATACACCCAGACGGGCCGCCGGCGCGGTGTGGCGTGCCTCGCAGCGCAGCGAGTAACGCGGCGATAGAGGGAGCGACAGAATGCGGGAGCCAAAATGTTAAAAAAAAATTATCCACCCGTGCGGAGCCGGGACGGGCCGCTAGTTTTATATATAAGATTAAATGAAGTCGCTTCCCGCTGTCTGCCTATCCCTATGTAAGCTTAGATCATTAAAACTACGCAACGGATTTTGATGTGTTTCTTCAATAGATAGATTGATTCAAGAGGGAGCTTTATATGTATAATACATGTATATTATAGTAGAGAAACCGTGCGAAGCCGGGGCGGGTCGGTAGTATGTAATAAGATAAAGCTGTAGGAGCATTGTCTGATAAATAATTTTACGTTTAGGCCTAAAACATATTTGTTTAGCGAATCATTTGAAGAATTTCTCAAACAAATAATTAATTTAACTTTTTTCTATACAAATACTTTAATAACATTAGTAATTAACCTCCACTGCCTCGACATAGTAAATATTGACTATATAGTGAACTGTAACCCTTATTAAGTATCACATATATATAACATGTCAAAGATGTATGGAAAGAAGCATTTTGAAGATTAGAAAGAAAACTAAAGCCATCGATGCTCTCAGCTGCGCTCAGAGGCAAAAATGGCGATAGGCAGGACATGTAGCCAGACTAGATGACAATCGCTGGACCAGAAAAACTGGATGCCAGTAGCAGAAGATAGAAAACATTGGTTATCTCTGGAGGAGGCCTTTACCTTCAGTTGAGAGGGATTCTTGCAAATTGTATATTTACACCCAAAAACTGATAACAGTCAATTAATTTTCTTCAAGAAACTACCAGGACTAATTTTATTGTGCAAAAAAATTTCATTCCAATCTCTTACTTCTGTATAAGATATATGTACTTAGTATAAGTAAGAAAATAAATTCAATTTAATTGTAAATGTAATACATTTAATTTATTGAAAATTGAAAGTTTATTATACTATTTTATTAATTTTAAATAGTAAATTGTAGTATAATTAATCTTAATAAAAATTGAAATTTTAGTTTACGATTTGAATACCTAAATAATACCTACCAGTAACTTAAAATCAACTCTTCCTAACAACAAGCTAATCAAATTAATTATGTATGCACACTGTTTTTAAATTGTCAATCTCTACTGTAAAGCAAGAAGTAAAAGGCTTTTTTATTTATATATATATATAGGAGAAAAATGGTGATCAGTTGTATGGGAAAGCGAACTCATCCTTTGTGGACTTATTAAGACTAAGTATATCAATTTGGAAACAAAACTGTTAATGCGAAACCAAAATAGCGTTTAAAAAAAATATTCACATAATAATTGTGACTAACATCAGATTTGGGTACATCTATTTTATTAAATGTACTTGTGGGTATTTTAATACTTGTTAGTGGATTAAACTAAAGGTTTAGAATAAAACTAAGAATATAAGTGTTTAATTAGATTGTGTTTATTAGATTAGATTTGGAAAAAAAGTGTTTTGGAAATTGTAACAGTAAGTAAATCTATGTATTACTTTGTAATACTTTTTTTTAATTACTGTAAATGTTAAAGTTTACATGAATAAAGAAGTATGAAAAGGTAATCTTTATATTGTATAGGTATATTAGAAATAAATTAAATTAATTAAACCATATTAATTTATGTATTGTGTTACCAAATAGCAAATATAAATGTTTGGATGGAAATACGTCGACAGAAAATATTTTATTATCCCGCAGGAACTAAGATTTTTTCCGGAATAAAAAGTAGCTAATGTGTTAATCCAGATTATAAATTGTTGGTTTGCTAAATTTGATTGAAATTCGTTCAGCCGTTTTTGCGTCACTACATATCACTACATATTATAAAGCACAAGTCGCTTCCCCTTGTCTGTTTGTCGCTATGTATGCTTAGATCATTATAACTACGCAACGGATTTTGATGCGGTTTTTTTTTAATAGATAAGAGTGTTTCAAGAGGAATTTTATATGTATAATACATGCATAGTATAGTAGAGAAACACTGATAGTTTTAGAGGTTTCTAGTGTGATGTCGTAAATAAACACATTTTTTGCGCTTACATTGCAAACGCTGGCTGAACCCTTCGAGATATATCAAAATAATGTACTACAGTATTGTACATCTTGGAAAGGTCTACAAAAAAGTCCGCATTGGTATATGTTAGGGATAACCCACAATAACCATTTTTTATCCTTTACTTTTATGAGAAATAATGACTTATTTACGATGTGATTTTAAACAATACAGCATTAACCCTTATCCAATTAGGTACCTTAAATACATTGTGCATTTAATATAGATCAATATGGCCCTTTACAGCATGAAATTTAAATGAATATTTTCGATGATATTACAGATTTAAAATGCAGGGACACAGCGGTTACGGCTAAATACACGTGTTAAATTACATCCGGGCGAAGTCGAGCCGGGTCGACTACTAGTTTATAATATTAGTAAGATTTATTTACAGTGTGAATAAAATATAACTCATATTTTGTTTAAATTTTATTGAATGTATGTTTTTGCCGCAGTGAGTCAGTCTGTTAGTTGGAACGTGAAAACTGTTAGTATTAAATCCATTTTGGGGTAAATGCTACGGTTGCACTATTTTATTAATTTCAATTTCGATCAATATTATCAATTTTTTTATCTTCCCTCATCTTTTTTTAATTCTCAATAAACCATCGCAAGTAGATTTTTTTGGAAGGAGAAATTGAAGAGGTGTTTGAATCTGAAGCCATCACCAGTTCGGAAACTTAACTATTGAGAGATTAAATTGTCAAATTTTTTAAACCTGTTTCATTCAATAAAAGTAGAATTAAAACATAATTTTTTTGTTGGTTAAAACATATAACTGTAGAATATTTTTAAACATTTAAAACTATAAAACATACGTGAGTGTTTTAAAAAATTAGAAAAAATAATAAAAATAATCACTCCGCGATAGCCAATTGCTGAGTCCGAGGTTGGCTAACTAACAGAGAACAAGCTAGTGATATTTAATTGCTTAAAACACAAATAACTTGGAAAAGTTAAAGGTCCAAATAAACCTATAAATTTTGATGTCAGATTGTGAAAATGTCTCTATACTTTGGAACACCAATTCCAGATTTCTATTTCCCCGGAAATGTACGTTGGTTATAACGAGTCTTATTATCTTCGCTATTCGCTATACCTGTTATCTAAATAATGGTAAAAACTGGTTTAAAATTAAATATAATTTTACATATTGTATATGACTTTTTGCTTTAAATTAAAAATTTAAGGAGTATGTTGTTTCAAAATTTTTGAAGATAATTTCAACCTTTATCGTCTACCTTCAGCCGCAGAGACCGACGAAAGATTGATGACTAACGATAAAAAAAATAAAGTTTAAATAACTTTAACCCGACTACGTCATAAATAAAAATCATAATTTACTCATTAAAATTGGTTCAGTAGTTTAGGCGCTAGAGTGGAACACACGCCGTAGTCGGGTAAAAAATGGTTATAGTGGGTTATCCCTAAGTTTTAGACATATACAATTGCGGACTTTTTTGTAGACCATTTTAATGTGTACAATACTGTAGTACATCATTTTGATCTATCTCGAAGGGTTCAGCCAGCGTTTGCAATGTAAGCGCAAAAATGTGTTTATTTACGACATCACATTAGAAACCTCTAAATTATCAGTATTTCTCTACTATATTATGTATGTATTATACACATAAACCTTCCTCTTGAATCACTCTATCTATTAAAAAAAACCGCATCAAAATCCGTTGCGTAGTTTTAAAGATATAAGCATACATAGGGACAGACAGACAGCGAGAAACGACTTTGTTTTATACTATGTAGTGTTAATTAATAAAAAAAGAGAGAGTTATAGTTGTAGTAGTCTATACGCAGACTAACATTATGACGGCTTGACTATAATATCTTCCTGGGGTTATACTTTAGACTCAGACTCAGACCATGATTATTCTGTCGTGACGACGTATTTATTTTGCAATCCCCACTTCCTTGAAATGTGTTTATCAGTTGGCCAACATTCAAGTAACAGGATGCTACTCAAGTCAGTCGTGCCAACATCAAGATCAAATAGTACTCAAATTAAAAGTGTTGCCAACATCATAATTAACAGTATTTTTTTTTTATAAATATTACTAGCAGCATGGATCACATACTACTAGCATTCCCTTTACCCCTCCTAGTAAGCTTGCATGCTTGTGCCAGGAGTGGGCCACGCCAGTAGTCCAATGTCCGGGATTTGAACCCACGACTTATCGATCTTGATACTTGAAGTTAACACTTAATAGAGGTTGTGATAGTTGTTATAGTGAGAGGAAACATTTTGAATTTCCCTTGTGAAACCGATTTGAAATTAAAAATATAAATGAGTGTTATTATTAAAAAACGTAAAAAAAAAACCATTTAGACTTGATTGAACAGAACAGAACAGACATAACTTTGCGGTTGAAATTACATCAATATAGGTCGACTGGAAAATAGATTTTTTTCTGGTGTAACTATAAATTTACGTTTTTAGTATATTTTCTTTTACTTGTGCAACAAATCATTTTTAAATTTGCGACCACCTTTGACTGCTCTCTGTAATAACTCTCAAAAATATTTCTCCCAAAAAACAAACAAAAGTCAAAACCCCTAAAATCAGAATAATTACTAAATAAGTTTATTACATTACTTGAGGCCCTATATTTTTCTTAATGAAAAAAAATCCCCAGTACATTTACTCCCCGGATACAAGAGGTATTGGTAGCATAGAGATATAGTATAGCATAGATGTTCCTGTAAATTTAGGAGGAAAACCACTAAGTTAGTAACAATGCTGTAGAGACATAAAACAACGAATGAGACGTGTTAGAACTAAATAGCTTTTTTGGGCTCATTTACTGGAGACAATATAATATAAGTAGATGCTTTACAGGGGCGTAGCTACCACCGTATCAGTAATACAGGGTCTCCAGGCTACGGGGGCCCCTAACATGTATAAAATGTCAAAGTCGATAATCTCGTGCTTCCCAGGAAAAAGATATAAAAAACAGTTTTTTGTCATACGTTAGAGATTTCACTTCAGACTGACAAAAGTCAAGTGAATGACTCGGTTACCCCGTTTTAGCATCATTCCTCTGGGAAAATTATAAATATGGGTCCTACAGTTCCAGGTGTTGGAATTTTTGTAATTGAAAAATCTCTATTAGTTTTTGAGATATTTGCAAAAAACTAAACCCCTTTTTTTACTTTATTTTTTTATCAAAAGAATACTAGGAGTATGGATCACATACTACTACTACCACCAACCCTATCGATTCTGGATCCAACGCCTCAACTAGTGGGCTACTGACGGCTGAAATTTTTAATATTTTTTGCAAGTGGAATTTCATTTTTTTTTTCAAAAAATAAATTATATGCCATTCCGAATCAAATGACACCTTTGAGACTGCCGAAAAAAGGCAAGAAAAGTGTATATTTAATTTTTTTAACTACCTCAATTTCAAGAAGGGTGTGATAACTTAAAATCAATAAATATTTATTTTAATTTTTGTTTCTTTTGTAAGAAATCTTTGCCCATCATGTGGGCCCCCAAATAATTTTGATGACAGGCCACGCTACGCTACTGATGCTATAGATATAATGTCGTGAAGGAAAGGAAGTGAAGGCGGGGGCGGGTGACTAGTAATCACTAAATTAAAGTTTAATGACTTTAACCATTAAAATGCAGTCGTTATCGATTAGTTAGCAATACTACTTGTGTCAGTTATCGGAAAACATATTTTATTACACTTACTATTTTATATTATCTCCATTACAGTAAACGTGTTGTTACAGGCATGAAGAAAATATTCTACATCTTTGGTGAAGGGAGCCAAGTTAATCAGATATTATGTGCATTTTTAAGTAAGTTTCTTTAATTTATTACCTTCGTCCATTAATATGATATAGATTGTGAACATTGAAGCATGCATTTTTCTCTCTCCTAATTATGAGCTGTGTTAGTGTTTACTTTTTATCGCTACGTAATCACCATGCAAATCCTCCTATCCTCCATGTCATCAAGTAAGGAAAGCAATGACACCCCTGCTCCCTTTTAATGCCAATTGGTTTCTCGATCTTATATCAAAAATATAACAGAGGTGTTAGGCGTTAATAAGATAGCAATAAAGGTGAATAGGAAGTAAAGAATTTTGAGCGACAAAATAATCGCATGAATTTGTGTTGTTATTTTTTAAACGGCTCTTTGTATCCTCTTTGATATCCCATCGAGAAACAAATTCCATTAGTCAGTGGAAGTCTTTACTCGATAAATAATGAGAGTAAAAAAAGCCTCAGCGACTAAATAATTGGCCAACATTTCATTGATTTTCCGATGAGGGACAAATTCAATCTTAAAAGTCATTAAAATTTTCTTGCAATACCAATTTTTTTATTTTCTTAAGAGCAACAAAATAGCAACAAATTCCAGCATAAACTTTGATACGATTTTGGTGAATTTCGAATTTATCGTGGACATTTAAAATAAATTCTTTGGCAACTAATACGCAACTTATTCCTATACCAGTTTTATTCAAGTCTGCAAATGTATTACTGTCGTTGACCGTAGAAAGTATTGGATGTAAATTTGAGAACTGTCTGTGGTCACAAGACCAAGGTGTAGGCTTGAGTTAGTTAGGGTCTTGGCTTGCTGTTTAAGTTTCTATAGTAATTGTAAGAGATCATATTTGATTACTTATCAGTTCTGAAGCAGTATGTACGTTGCGTTTACCCAATAGTCCATTCAATATCACACCTTATTTAAATCCTCATATAATTTTTCAGTATGTATCCCAATCTTTGGATACGGAAACTGTATAGGATGGATGTCACCGATGACACTTCTCTTGCAGTCAAACAAATCTCCGAAAGGCGAACCGCTCACTGATGTGGAAGTGAGTAAACTCTGTATCATTATCACAACCTATTAATGGCTCACTGCTGAACCGGATCTCCTCCTTAGATTGAAGAGTTAAGCCATAGTCTACCACGCTGGCCCAGTGCGGGTTGGCAGACTTCACACTCCGACAGAGAACTTTATAGAACTCTGAGGAGTGCAGGTTTCATCACGATTTTTAAATTCACTGGTGAAAGAAAAGGTATGCATATAAAAAGTGACAAACCCGAGAGGAGGTTTTTTGTATTGCACCTGATGGTAAGTGGCCACCATCAAAGACAGAGTGGAGAGGGGGAGTGAACAAAAAAATACTGCAGTTTCAGCAGACCCTGAGCAAGAGTCCAGAGTTCTTTCCCATCCTATTAATGCTGCGGATACTAGATCCGCAGGGGGTAAATCTGGCCCACGTGCGGCTCGACCGAAACACATCTATGATACTTGGCGGTCGGATTCACATGCTGTTGGTCGCAAGCCAGTCGGGGAACAGATGCCCTACTACCAAAGGGGTGCTGGGTTACTCGGTTCTTTGAAATCCTCTCCCAGCGGCAGAGGGGAATAGTATTCTAACCCGTCCCCTCATATCAGTCTTGGAATAAGATAAAAAGTACTACCCGCGAATAGTAATTTATCAATGGTGTTACTAACTCATGTTAGGTTATTTTTAGTCGCTGATAGCTTTTAATAATGAATCGATAAAATTCATGAACTAGATGATTTGCATGAAACATGAAAAAACAAAAATGTTAAATGCCTGTTTCGCTTTCTAAGACATGCATATTGAATAATTTAACAACATCATTAAACATTAAATTAAATTCTTGAAAGGAATTAATTAATCTTAATTTAGTAATTGTAAAAATATTAATACGCTGATTATAAAAAATGTCACAAACTAGTAGAAAATTATTACAAAAGTCAAAATATAGTTATTTATGCAACTGTTATATAATAAGGGGTGTTAAAACACGAATGTGGGTTTGGGGTGATAATTGTATCACATGAGTGTTTTAATACCTAATTATTGATAGTTGCATAAAAGACTTTATCTACACTCATAATTAAATCCTCTATAAAAGATTCTGGAACAGTTTACTGCTAACACTAACACCACAGACAGCCACTCCTACTCACCTAACATCATCCATTACTGAGTATATACAAATAAACAGAGTATTAATGAAACAAACATTTGGCAGTAAGAATGTGTCTGTCTGGTGAGTAAACCCTTTGCGCAGAAGGAGTTTGAGTGTTATTATGAAATTCAGTGCAACATTATAGGATCCGTTTGGATGATATAATGGTTATTAGGGCATTGGGTGTTTTAATGTTGGCAATAAGCTAACTGTTCCAGAATCTTTTATAGAGGATTTAATACATAGGAGCAGATACTCGTAAATAGTATTATATCATTGGATATTAGATTATAATGTACCACAATAAATAAATGGTAATTAATTAATGGCTTTATTAATAATTTATACTTTAACCATAATTATTGTAAAAAAAAATTATTGTACCGCAATTTTTTTAGCTATAAAACAAATTGAGATCTTCAATGTTTTAGAATTGTATTGTTACGAAAAAGTATCGACTTGATTATATTTTATATTAATACAAAAAATAGTCGACTCGCCGACGTGCAATTTGCTCTATTTTTTTGCTGTGTATATAACAAACGAGCGAAATTTTCTTCTCCTGTTTCAATCCTTTTTTCGTGTCCTTTGTTGAGTTATGTAACTAATAACTTAACGTAACCCCTTGCTAACGTAACTTAACCCGACTTTGTTTTATAGATTTATGGAAAACGCCTTGAATAAAAGAAAAAAATCATCAAATAATCATAATAAAGTTTAAAAAACTATAACCCGTCTACGTAAAAAAGTGATCTAAAAAGGACGAAACAAGAAAATAATCAGATAGAAACCTAGAAATGCATAGGTATAAAAATGGTCAAGGTAGAACCGTTTCATGGTAGTGTTCCTCTAATCTTATTAAAATAAGACTATTGTAACTTACCTCGTCGTTTAAACCGGTTCTACACCACACTTTTTTATGGGTTACCGTTGATACTGATACCAGATTGATACTAAAGGAACGTTTACTATGATGTCAAAACTTTTTCAAAAGATGGTGATGTGACTGTATATTTCGACAAATGAATTCAAAGCGTTCTTCTTTATTGGTACTTTATAGTCACGGTTGCAAAAGGAATGCCATTCGCTATTTTTTTTTCGGACTGGCTTCGACAGCACCACCGAGCGGGAAGAACGAGCAGAGGGCTCACCCAGAGAGGATGGAGACAGACTAGGTAAGAACCGGCCTAGCCTCTAAGAGTTAGAGTTGCGGTGTCCGTCGCTGAGGGCGCCGTCTGTATATACTGGACCTTGGCTCAGGAAGAAATGGCGGGAAGGAATGGAATGAAACTGTGCTTGGTCACGCGCCTAGGCGCTACGAAGGTTTATCTGTCGACGGAAACGGTGTTAGGTGCGTTTGAGTAGTATACGGAGCGTTATCTGACGTCAACTGATCGTCAGGGTCTGTCAAGATGCTTCTGGAGCGTCTAAATCGGCTGAACATCTTAATTTATGCTCTTTCTAATGTCACACAATAGCACACTTCGAGGAGACGACCTTCCGCGCATCTCCCTGTGAGAGTTTTGTGATTTAGAGATATAAATATCTCTCTCTCTCTCTTTTATTCGTCTCTACACTATTACCATTTTATTCCTTAACTAAATAAGACGATCCTATGCTATTTACAAGTCCTACGTATCGTCATCCATTATATATGGGATAGGTAGAATTAAGATAAAATAACCCATAAATTTAAGACACACTACGACCGAATGAGGTTTATACCATGACAAAGCGACGGGTTGTCGCAAGATTTCAGGAAGTGTTATCGCACCAACTTTGATTACAAATACAAGTTTGAACTGTTTCAAATTAGCGTAACGTTCACAGTATAATAATAATAATAAATATTTTCATATCATTTATTACTACATAATTCGGCCTACTAATAATCAGATGAATTTTTGAGTGATTTTAGCGAACTTTATCTGTATTATATAGGTTCACCGTTAAACCTTACTATTTTTTGAGACACTGGAATAAAATGCATAGACCCTTGCCCAGGTTAATTGCAAAGTACATAGTAAAGTTAATCGGTGACCTACCATACAAAAACACTAGAAAATACTTACACTACCACTAGCAATGCTTAAGATAATGTTTACTCACTGGTATCACTTGTCATATGAAATTTATGGGTAGAAGAATATAAAACACTCTAACACCCTTCTCACTCTGATTAGTAGACCCGGTTCAGCAGTCGGCACCGGACCATGATGATCCGTCGTTGATCGTCATGGATTGAACTATCTAAGCTTTTATCCGTCGTTACAAATCTTTTAGAAAATTATTACAATGCGATTTTTTTATATTCATGAAATATTACGTTTATAGATATCATGGATGGCGTCCTTACCCTATCTGGTGTGCGTCCCAGCAACTTACCTCGTAGCGATGTTAGGAGATAAGTTTGGAAGAAAATTTGCTCTCCTTTTTATGACTGGAATAAATGTTGTACGTATATATTTTATATATTTTCTGTTATTAAACATGATTTAGAACTGCTTCCGAATTCCCGGCAATTGTAATTGGGGGTAATCTGGACATATGTAGATCTTGAATCCGTCAAGAACCCTTAACAATTAGATTTTTACGATGCACTGGTTCATTATTTACTCAATAACGCACTAACCTACTTCGATAAATCTTCATTTATTGGTCACAATCTCAAAGACACAATGATTTTGCATTTGATATCTCAGTTAGCGTCTTCTTTTGTATGTATAATTAAAGGTCTATTTATTATTGCTTCTTTTTGTTTTACAGGCCATTTGGATTCTAAAACTATCATCAATGAACATTTGGGTTTTTATCATTGCGAGGATTCTAGTTGGTATCGTAATGGCGGGCAGCTGTGTCACTTGTCCTACTTATATTAAAGAAATAAGTGAAGATAATATTAGAGGAGCTTTAGGATGCTGGGTAAGGATCTAATATAAAATATTATTAAGGATCTTCTTTGCAGCATCAAAGCAGTTACCGAAAAATTTATTAAAATCTACCAAAGAGGCCTCAAGATTTATGCTAACTAAAATTTAGAACGAATATAACTTTTTAAAGTTTTTTTCTTGTAATTTCAGTGTGCACTGTTCTTCACGACTGGCAGTTTATCGGCTTATATAATCTGCGATTTTTTAAGTTATGAAACCATTTTAATAGTGTTTATGGCTGTTCCAGCGGTACACTTATTAATTTTCCTCACAATGCCAGAATCGCCTTCATATCTTATTAAAAATGGGAAAGAAAAGGTGAGATTACTTTGCCTTCTTTGTACTCTTATGTATTATTTCAAGCTGTTTTAGTTCTCAAAAATATTTGCTGTTGGTATTATTAGGATGACGGGTGAAAAGAAAGATTTTACTATTAAATTTTACATTTTGGTCTAATGTTTCGTAATCACGTTCTTCAGGAAGCAGCAAAGGCACTGCTTTGGCTGCGATGTAAACGTGAGCATGATTTGAAGATACAAGAAGAAATTGATGTTATTAAAAAGGAACAGTTAAATGATGAAGAGAAAGGAGAATTCTTATTAAAATCTATTTGTGAGTTAGTTATAGAAATACCATAAACCTTTATAATAAATAGTTATTACAGTGTTTAGGTTGTTGCCGAAGATAGTTCAAGTTATTCTCCAATTATTTCAGCAAAAATGTCTTAAACGATTTTACTTTTACATTTTCACAGTAACCGACAAGATAATGTTCAAGGCCTTTCAAATATCTCTCGTAGCAGCTCTATCTCGAGAGCTGTGTGGTGCGGTACCGGTGATTAACTTTGCTGGAGACATTTTCAAATCAGCATCAGATATTACTGGATTGGTTGTAACTCCAAATCAACAAGCGATGATATTAGGATTCGTTCAATTATGTGGTGCTACGATGGCGTCTGGAATTGTAGAAAAATGTGGGAGACGGGTAAGTCTGACTAATTGCCTATGGCATTTGTCAAAAACGGTCTTTCCTAAACTTGTTTGCAAGCAGATATATATCGGAATCAACAAATTTTTCATTATAACTATGACAAGGTCGAAATACAAATGATTTTTTGCATATTTCGTTCTTACGAGTTACCCCAGTTCTAATAGTCTCACGACAAATTCATTCTTTTGATTACAGCCTCTGCTCTTCATAACTTGTATAGTCTCTGGCGTCAGTATGTGTGTTCTTGCAACTTGGTTCCTCCTCGATGAATACAAGATACCCGTCCCAGCTGTGATACCAGTCCTAACATTATGTGTGTGCATATTCTGTGATGCTTCTGGATTAATGCCTATATCCGTGGTTATAACTGGCGAGACTTTCTCGTTCAAGGTATGTTTTGACATTTTAGACTTTTTTAATCTTATTCCACTAAATTACATATTAATTATATAAATCAGAGATTTACGTTGAGATGGAGGAGGAGGGGGTAAATCGAATAAACGCAACGTAGATACTTCTACTGAACCGATAAGTAATTAAATATGATCTCTAACAATTACGAGAGAAACCTAAGCAGTGCCTTGGATTTGTGACCAAGGTGTAGGCTTAAAGACTTCTTTTATTTAAATGAAACCCTCGCCTCCACTGCCCAGGCCTTCTGTTTAAATCTGTGATTAGGTGTATTTGTATTAATCTCCAATAAAAGGGCCCTAAAATAGAAACTTAGAGCCAACGCGTCTCATTAGTCGCGTAAATACTTACTTTTAGAAAATGTTAATTTCAAAATGCTTTGTTTTAATTAAAAGGATTGCGAACACAAAATGTTACAATAAATTGATATTGTATTATAATCGTATTAATTTCTAGTTTAGCAATTAAACAAGCTTATTTTTATTTGACGACGGCCATTAGCGTACTGTCACATACTAACTTTTTAATGTTTTATTTTAGCATTAATTCTTTCATTTGTTGCTCATCCGTATTTTGAAATCATTATCTTAAACATAAATAATGTTTTGTAATTCTTTAATACTTATGATTTTTTTTTTTCAGTATCGAGGAACCGTTCTGGCAACCACAATGGCAATAGCATCAATATCAGATTTCTTTCAGCTTCTATTTTTCAAACCTTTATCAAAATCTATAGGAGTTTACGTTGCCTTTTACTTTTTTGGTGCTATGTGTATCATTACAGCTTTATATGTTATATTTATGGTTCCAGAAACAAAAAATAGAAAATTACACGACATTTATAATGATCTTAGACCCAAGAAAGAGAAGAAAGAACTTAATGAAATCAGTACGTGATAATAATATGTGTTAATTTAAAAAAATGTTCGTATAATTATATTTTGTGTGTGTATTATAAATATTTATGATTGTAAATGCATAGAAAAGGCGAGTTTTTAAATAATAAATAATATTTATTTTTAAAATCTAACAATCGCAATTCATCTGATAAGTTCTGACCCGAATAAAATAAATGTGAAGACAAATCTGCTGTAGTAGAGGGAAAATACCTAAATAATAATAATACATGTAGTAGTTAAAATAGTAAAAGAAATAGACAACAATAATTCACTATAACTGATTGCTACTCATATATGTTTTTGGTTTTTGATTGCAAAAATGAAATCTACTATCGCAGATTGCTATCCACATTTCATTACAATTAATTTACTCTTTTGGAACCTTTGTCACGCATCTTGGAGGCCCTCGAAGGCCTATATAAACATAATCAACCCATGGTTTGTGAATTAAAAATGAAAAAAAAATCTTAATGCATTTTCTATTTCTTTAAATTAATAATTCCTATCTATAGTTACTAAAATGTAAAAAAAAAAAACAATTTGGTACAAATTGTTATTTTTTTTGGCCGCTAATTCTATACTCTCGTGTTTTTTTTATCTCTGAATTCTTTTATATCTTTTTTAACCAAATCATCATATATTTCTTCGAGAGATCTGGCTTTAGTTTCCGGGATAACTGTAATAACATATACAGCCATAAAAAGGCAAACTATACCGAAGAAGTAGAACGATACATGCATGCCGATGGTGTTGGCCAGTGGCTTGAAGAATAACAGTTGGAGGAAGTCAGACAGAGACGCACAGGACATTGTCATTGCCATCACAGTGCCACGATACTGAAAAGTAAAATATTCTATTGAGGATAAAATAATAAAAAAGAAAACCTACCAATTCTGGATTTCTTTGTAAATTATTTAAAAGTAAATCATTAAGTTAAATAGTAAATATTCTATATAATCACCGTGAAAGAGAATATCTCTCCAGTAACCACCATGGAAATAGGTTGAAGTCCAGAGGAATCACAGAAAATGCAAACACACAGCGTCGCCAATGGTATCCACGATGGAGGGTGAATTTCATAATTTGGCAATAGAAACCATGTAGCAAGGGTACACATAGCTATTCCAGATATTAATGAGGTCACAAAGAGTAAAGGCTGTAAAAGATAAATATTATAGCTTATAACATTCAAATTCAGTATTATATATTGTGGATATATTATCCGGTATACCTTTCTACCACTTTTTTCCACAACGCTAGAAGCAAGCGTCGAACCAAGCACCTGAACAGTACCAAGCAACATAGCCTGCTGATTCGGTGAAAATATTAAGCCGCCATCACTGGAAGATGTACTAAAGATATCCCCAGCAAAATTTAGAATTGGTATAGTGCCGCAGACTTCTCTAGCTAATGTTGCCACCAACGAGATTTCGAAGGCTTTACGATGAGTTTTATCACTGACTAAAAAAAAATATTTTGATATATTTGATATGCGATTATGAGTGAGTGGAGTATAACAGTCCCACCTACCAATTGTTTTCAACATGAATTTTCTAGTCTCTCCGTCATTTTTTTGCTCCTTTGCAATGCAATTCAATTCTTCTTGAATTGTGTAATGAGTCTCGGATTTGCATCGAAGCCAGGCAACTGTCTTTGTTGCATGCTAAAATAAAAATAAGATGAACATCATTATCAACATCACATACCGTTAATGGCCCACTGCTGAGACGGTGCTCCTAAATAAATAGTTATCACAATATTCAAATGGCATACATTAAATGAAAGTATTTCTACATAATTACCTCGATTTTCCCTTTCTTTACAAGGTATGAAGGCGACTCCGGCATAAACACAAATACTACTATATGCAAAATAGGTATTGCCAAACAAATCCCATTGACTATATTATAGTTTAACATATCCCCTATAATGTAGAGGAAAAGGTTTCCTGTAGTATGAAACAAGACCACCTGAAAAATTAATCGGCTGAGAATAAAAATGTACATTTTATCGGACTGACTTCTAATATGTATTATGTAATCTATCCCTTACCAAACATCCCAAAGCTCCCCTTATCCTATCCTCACTAATTTCTTTTGTGTATATTGGACAAGTGACGTAACATCCTGCCATAGTGATACCAACCAGAGCCCGTGCTAGGACCAGCGCCCAAATATTAAAGGAGCACAGCAGAATGATCCAACTAATCTGATAAATCACAAAAAATAAAATTCATAGAATATCGAATATATTGACCGTATGAAAGACAGAACTTTGAAAGCATTCATAAATATCCCATTTATATAATATTTATTCAACTGTGTTCGCTGCCCTTTCATTACACAAAAGTCTACTAGGAATTGTGAGAAATGATTAGATCAGATTAATTAAGAATACTTAATAAATTAAAAATACATTAAGAATAAGTAGTAAGTTAAGAATACTTACAGCGTTAGCCAAAGATATGATAATCAGAGCTATCTTCCTCCCCAATTCATCCGCAATGATTGCTATGATCCAGTAGCAGGGAATGCTTACTATATATGGAATAGCTGCCATCCATGATACCTGAAATTTAATTTTATGGAAGTTGCCACCTTTAAATTGAGGAAGGGGGAGTGAAGAGAGGGATGTTGTTGTTTCAGTGTACCCATGGCAACTTAAACTGCAGCTTTATGAGATAGGAATGGGAAACCGAATATCTGAAGAATAGTTTCAAGTACCTCGGTGTCTGTAAGTGGAACGCCTTTCGGTGAGTCTTCCGATTGCAGCAGCAGCGTCATTGGAGATATCCATCCTATGCTGGCGCCGTATGCCAGGACCGGTAGGTTAACTATAATTTAATAAAGAATTAAAATTATGATTAACATAAAACTGTTGGGGATTTTATTAGATTCGTCCTTTTAAGTGACAACTGAGTTTTTAGTTGAGGAAGACTTAACAACTCTGTCCTGTACAATAGGACTTGGTTTTACATAATATTTCACAACTGGATTTCACATGTTTATATTATTTTAGTACAGTTAATTAACTTACTTAAAACTGCGCATAATATTTGATTTATTGCACTCCCCTCCAGGAACAGTCCGTAAAATTTCATTTCACTCTATATTTGTATTCAATTTAGGCTAAATATATTTAAGCAAAATTAAACGTCTTAAAAATCACCACCATACTGTCGCTTTTAAGTATATTAAAGTAATAACACTCCATTCATCAGAATGCTTAAAGACACCATTATATTTTTACTCAACGTAATCAATAACGTTTAATTTTGGGGATCGTTACTAGATCGTTACGTGTTCATTATCATTGAGCGGAGTTGTTAGATTTATTAAACTAATCATTTATGATGATAACCTCGTAAGTATCGATATAAGTAGGTATTCACAGGCCCCCGCCAAGACGAGCCAAGCGAAGCGCAACTCGCAAGGGCACTACTACCTTTTTTCGAAGTGCTTCGTCGTTTTTTGAACCCTTATAACTTGGGTTTGGATTATTCCATATATACGAAATTTCAAGATATGATGTCAATAGTAGACGTATTAAACATACAAAGTTTTAATTCCATAGCTCTTATACTTTAGTTTTTATTGATTAATAAAAAAAGACGATTTTGTAGAGTACTTCCTGAAGTCCTATAAAAGTTGACATTTGTATCGCCTCTATCACTTATTATAAACAGTAAACCAACGAAGAAAAAAGATAAATATATAGAGAGTGGGCTATGAAAGAAGACTCCACTGATATGCAAGAAATACACCCCAAAAAAGAAAGAAAAAATACAAATAGACAAAAAAATTATCTTAGACAACTTACAAAAAGAAGTGAAATCCCACCAAAAACATTTTCATGTAAAATGTTGCCAAGACGAGACCATATGCTCGCTTGGCCCTTACGTTTCGTTACTACAAGAGCTGTTGTATAACAGAAAAATAATGAACTGATGAATACGAATTGTATAATAAATTGCAATATATAAATCGGAGAAGGAGAGGGGGTATATTGAATAACACTACAAGGGGGGAAAGGAGATAATTTGATATAGAATGGACTATTGGATAAACGCTTCGTAGATACTGCTACTGAATCGACAAATAACTAAACATTATGACCAGTTACAATTACCACAGGAACCTAAGTAGTGCAGCAAGTTGGACTTGTGACCAAGGTATATGTACTTAGTTTAACTGTTTAAAACTACGGTTAGATAAACCTAAGGCTAACTTACGCGCCGACATATATATATATCTATCTATCTATAGTTTGAGATCTGATAACTTTTTGACAGTGCGGTCTCGTCTTGGCAACATTTTACATGAAAATGTTTTTGCCACTTCAACAATTAAATATTTAAAATATTGATAAACAAATCATACTATTCTGTACATGATTACTTAAATGATAAGATTGCTTGAAATCTAAGTAACGCTGCCTCTAAGGCTAAAACTGCGCTTCCACCAGAGGTGAGCGAGCATGAGTGGTGTGTATTTGTTAAGAACCAATAGAATCTTAATTTGAAAGACTATGAGGTTAGGTGAAGGCATTAATCGGTGGACATCCTTGCACATCTCTGGTGAAAACACAGCCATAAATCATTTGTTAATTAGTCTGTTGCATTTGTTGTCAACTCTCTTCAACAGATGACTGCAAGTGCATTCTGAGCTGATATAAGTTTCAAATAGACTGACTGACTAACTATTATAACTATTATAATATACTACTACTATTATAATTACTTATCGTTTGTGTAGCTTGACAGATCCCCATAAATATTAATTTAACATACTAGTATCCAAGAACACTGGGAAATGTTAAATCTCAAATTTTCTAGAAATCATGTGATGTATGATTCCTAATTTTTTTTGTGTCCTTACAACAAAATCTAATATTACGCAGTATATCGAATTCAACGTTTTATTTTAATTATTTCTCATAAATTATTTTAGTGTCCATTATTTAAATCTTTTGTTCCGCAAATAGACTTCGTCTGCGTGGAAATTAATTTTACTTCTAGTTTCTTATTTTGTCTAGAAAAAAATCGATCAGGTGCGAGTCGGACTCACGCACCGAGGGTTCCGTGTAATAATTGGTCAGTCAGTAAGTTTATCCGAAGCTGCCA